>CAUJRU010000065.1:1200000-1800000 GCA_963277665.1 Viscum album | reverse complement strand
CCAGCCACCAGACCACCACCCCCCCCCCTCCTCGTCCAGCCTCAGACCTGCCTTCTCCCTTCCGGGCTCCCATTGCACCTCCTTGAGGGCGGACCACCATCCTCCTTCCACCCAGCCAGTGCTCTGCCTCCCCTACCTCCCTCTAAAAACCTAGTCACACAACCCATTGACTACATAACCCTTCTGGAATAGATTTTTCCCATGCGGCATACATCCAAAACCTCTCCAATGTTCTCAGACCCCCTCCCTAACTTTTATCGAGGCCTTATCCTCCCTTCGCTGCTATTTTGGACCACCTAGCTAATTATTTAAACCTATATTCTAGGTTTTTAGTCATTATCGGTTGGGGTTTTGGTGTTATTGGCATTTAGTATGTTAATTAGGGTCTTATTTTAACCTATTGTTCGGTTCTATTTCTGGTTTAGATTTCACCTATGGGTTCGTTTCATGTGTGGTTGGCATGCGGCAGTATTTTCACAACATGTTTGTGATGTCTTCAACACCCGTGGTAGGTGGTTCTATGTATAATCATTATTTGATAAATTAATTTTCATGTATAATTTGTTTAAAATTTTATTTAATTAATTTCTATAGTGTGAAGTGAGTTTTCATTGGAGTTTGATTTTTTTTTTGAAATTGCTAGTAGCATTTTTATGTACGTGTGTGTTTCCTGTTGTGAATATTTATCTAGTTAGTTTTTTTTGATTTTTAAATTATGTATTTAGATTATTAACTTGTCCAAATGATGAACATTGTATTTTTGGCATGACTTCGGGAGTGTTTAGTCGTAAAATAGGGGTTTGTGTGGGTTTATTGGTTAATGCCAAAAAATTTATTTTAAATAGTTTTATAAGATTTTGTTTTTGTCTTGTTAAATTATGTGGTTTACGAAATTGTGTTTTCATATGGTATAAGGTTTTTTTAATGAAACTATTTGGGTGGTGCACGTCACACTTTAACACTTTATTTGAGTGCATGTGATGTGTGAATGCATTTGAATTTATAAACAGTTACTTTAGTCTGTCCGAAGACATGAGACACCCTTTTTCAATTACATTATAATTTTTTAGAGTTAGCAAAATTATGACAATGGTGAGAAATTGGTTTGTAAAATTATTTAGTGTGTGCCTTATTTCCAAAAGGTGTTTACGTGTGTATGTGGTATTTTGTATAATGATAAGAGTCTTTAAATTGTGCAGGTGGTTTAATTGAGTATGTAACTTATAAATATTATGTTTTGAAGAGATTTTTGGTGTGCGTATGGTTTTAAAAGGGGGTTTGGGAGAGAAAATGGTGATTTTGCATGTGTAAGTGCCTTGTTGGGATTTTACACATAAGTGTGAATTGTGAAAAGAACTTGAATCATCCTTGAGCACAAAGAGGGAATCCTGGTAGCTAAGAGGTTGGACTAGACTAGTTGACTAGTGTTCCAAAGGTGACTCGACACATTTTCACTCGAAGGACTGATGATTGCAACACTAACTAAACATAATATTTTCTAAGGTTTGTGGCCTTCTTCACCATATTTTCTAAGGGTCGCGGCCTTCTAAGTCACATATTCTGAGGGTCGTGGCATTCTAATTCATGTTTCACCGAGAAATGAAGTTCTAGGGACCCATTCTAGAGAACACCCATGATGCCTCTCCCATATTTGGTTCTCATTGGTTACATTATGCTTATCAGTGCGACACATTAGTAATTTTAAAAAGTAATCATGTCTGTGTGTGTTTTATTTTATATTGTTCACATTGAAACTATTTTCCTTAATCATGTTTTCTTTAGAACTGTTCAAGAATTTACTTCATACATTTATTAAAAAGGAAAATGTATTTTCATTTAATAATTATCCGTGGAACGTTTTTTCAGGAGATGTCCTACTAGGATTTTGGATCACACCCTACATACAGCTTTGGGTGTATGTAGATTTTTTTTCCTTTGTATTCCAGGTCGATGTGTTAAACATAGTGATGGTGGTTCCGGTTTCTCATGGTCTTCGCTTGGAGGTTGGTATTAGAGTTTTAGTTCTCTATATTTTTTATTATTCACTTTGACTTTTTAGTAGAATTGTAAACTGTAAAACCTATTTATAGTTTAAAGGTCTGTTTGATTGTCTATTTCTAGTTTTAGTTGTTTATATTGTTAGTTATATTTCTAACTTTTATTTTGTGTAAAATGTTGCCACTTTTGAATTATGATACTAGGGCACTTGTGCCAGCCCGTGGGGATCGGGAACACCCTTCAGACCATGTCACGGACCGGGTCGGGCGTCAGGTCGAATGGCGACCTGGCATGGTTCATGAAAAAATGGTGTCATAGTGTCAATTTTTCACTCTTTGGTTGTGTTCTATTGGGATAGAGTCATGGTAGACAGGAGTTATGGTTGTGGGGACTCGACGTCCTAACTACGAGCAAGGTGCATGACTAGCACACCTCATTACAATACTTGAGTTACCAAATCAGGTTGAGGTTTGCCTACACCTTTGGTCTATGTGGTTAATCTTGTTTAGGGAAAATGAAAAGAGAGTATGGTCAGTGGTCCCAGTGATCTCGTAGGGTATGGAAAGACATGTGGAGTCGGGGTTGTTGTCCTCGAATACTCTCTGTGGTGGTGGAGGGATTTGTGTATAGCCGCCAACCATATATTTTAGTCTCCTACTGACACTAGTCTCATCATTGATCATTCATCATCTCTTTGTATTGGATTCATGGAAATCTGGGTTTGAAGTAAAAAAGTTTTTATCTTGAATTTTTTTTAAACGAATTACATTAAATATAAAATGATGTGTAAGGTTTTGAAAAGTGTTGGATAAATATTTGGTTTTGAAAAAATTGAAAAGGATCTGGTTTTGATTCATGGTGTTTTCATGGGAAACCATATGCATGAGCGTATATGGGAAGAGAAATGGTTAATGGAAGGAGTGGATGAATTCCTAAATGGATATAAGGTGGGTGCATGTGTGGCATGGGAACATCCATGTGTGAGGCCCATGGGACACCATTGGGGTTTGTGCAACCCACTAGCATTGCTTATTTTCAAATGGTTTTATTAAATGATAATTCGGTTTTTTAATAACCAGTGATTGTTTGGTATGTCCTTGTGTCTTAGAAATGTTATATGTGAGGCATTTCGTAACATGAATAAATTTAGGATAATTTGGGTCATGAGTTTGAATTCATACTTGTATGTTGGTGTGAAAGTGCATGGTTAGTGGTTTCTTTTGAAAAGTGCTTTGAAAAACCCTTGCAGTGGTTCCCCCTGCACGTTTGGTGTTATCCTGTGGTATGTCTTGTCTAATGGACCAGTTTTAATGGGTCCATGGTTTTTTTTTCTTGACTACAGCACGCCCCCAACATAAAGAATTAACATGCATTCTAAGTGCGACTACTGGTAATTTGTCATTGGCCGACCCTCTAGTTGATAAAGCTATCACTCTACCTTTTCAGGGATAGTGATAAGCCTATTGCTTTTTCTTTTCAGTCAAGATGATCCTCTCACCACTAGATGATAGACATGATTGGTATTTGATAAGATTTTGGTACTCTTTGAGTTGTCCGAGTCATCGTGTATGATGTTTGACATCATTGTAATTAAAGGTCCCCTTAAAAAAGTTGAACCGAATTCCAATGGGGAAGGGTGAAGGTGGTTCAGATTTATCGCTGCTCACTGATGTATTGAAATGCTTTGTAGTATTTTAATTGGTCTTATGGGTCATGTTTGGTGACATCTTTCTGTGTGATTTCTCATTGAAGAGAATGTGTTGATTTCGTAGGATCCTTTGGGAATCCATGTTTTCATAGGAGTGTGCCCTCTTGAGCAGTTCTAATTTTTCTATTCGAATGTTAGTGTTTGTCGTGCATCTTTGCTCCTTATGATTCATGGTTAAGGTGAAAAGGTGTCACATTTGCATCATCCAAACCTTTTTTCTATTGTATGTGTCGTGTGGGAGTAGTTTTATGTTATGGTGTGTTGTGTTTGTTAGAGTTGTCTTGGTTGCGGTGTGGTTGTGTGTGAAACCAAAAGGAGAAGCTCTGTTCGAGAGTCTTCAATATCTGACTATGAGGAAGGAGATGCTTCAAACAACAAGACTCCAACTATAGGCCTAGGAGTGATATTGACACGTGGTTAGGAACACTATAAGTGTATGATACCCCAACTTTATCTATATCATCGGTACTAAAGGTGAAGTCAATTTAAATAGTTTTCTGTGGTTTTTTAATTCCAAATGACCCATTTGGGTGCGTGAGGTTTCCTGTGGGTATGAGGAGGTGTGGTCATCTCATTACCATAATGTCTCGAGGGTTGCGTCCCACCAAAGGTAATAGTTTTAGTGGTCCTTATGGGGTATGTTGGGTGAATTGGTCTCAAATTAGAATAGTACTCATCCAGGGATGTGGGGATGATGGTCTATCTTAGGTCATGGTTTTGACGCCCGGTGGTCGAGCCCCTACCTCGATGCCCCTTGTGTTGGGGTGTTTGATCACCATTTGGAAATTTTCAATGTTCTGTATCTTCTTTCAGTTCTATGGGTTGGGAGACCCATGGGAGGCCTCTCATGAATTTATCCAGAATGAATTGGTGTTGGCCTTTTCATTAATGGTGGGGAGCCCCTCGAGCTTCCCCATGATGGATTATTGTTCTCTTTTAAGATATGGCTTGGTGATAGTTAATAAGAGTGCTCCATGGACGTGAAGGGTCTTTTTTGTTCGTTCCAGTCATACGACCTAGTTTTCAGTCATTGGTGCTCAATGTGTTTTGGGTTGTAATGATGGTTTCAATTGGTGTGTTAGTTCCTATCCCTGATTAATCAACTCGATGTGTTCTAGCTCTTTGGGGAAAGCGACACATATCAGAAATTATTTTTCTAACGAGATGTTTGCTTTTTTCATTTTATTCACCTTCTTTGGGCATGATGTGTTTGCCTCTCTCCGTTTGCTTTCATAGGTATCGTATTGAACCTTAAGAGTGTGTTGTTTACTACGTTGGGCCTCAGCTTTTTTTTGATTTCCGGGGATGAAAATATATGTGGTGGGGAGAATTGCCGCACATGTCATCTTTAAATAAATTATTTTATTAATTTTCTGGGTATCATGTAGTTTGGGTTGAATCCCGACATAATTTGTTTTAGTCCCTATCTAAAAACACATGTTTTGGCCTTGATAGCATCTATTGCAGTACAGTCGAAGTCATGTGACCTCATCCGACTCACCACACGACCTCACCCAGTTTACCACACAGTCAGCTCATTGTTCATGGTAGGCATATAATGTGTAATGAATGATGAAATGGAAATAAAATAAAAATAATATGTTTTAATAAAATTTATGAAATTTCATAAATGACAATAATAATAATATTTTTTGAGAATATTATTATTATTATATTAATAGTGTAAGAATAAAAAAAATTAATTAAGTCATTAATAATATTGCAATAAATATTATTGTTATTAATATTAAATTATGTTAATATCTTTTATATTATTTTATTTGGCTTCGAAATTTTTCTATCGAGGTACGGGCTGAGTTTCAGTTGAATTTGGTATTTTTGTCAATAAACAAGTTTTCTTTTGGGGCTTGACAGCCTGGAATGTATGGGTGAAGTATAATTGTGTAGCCATGCTGCTTTGCCAACACCATCACGTGACCACCCATTGTTCAATTAACCACATAAAATGAATCAATAATAATACCAAATAAAATGAATCAATAATAATGAAATAATGTTAAATGTGCGGATAAGTAAATATAAAAATAAAGAGAGAATGATTTGTTAATTATTTAAGAATAATTTTTTAAATGATAAAAAAAATTATTATTATTATTTCATGATATTATTATTATTATTATTCATCTTATTCTTATTATTATTATAATTAATACATCAATTCATTTGCGAACATTAACTTATAATGTGATTTAACCTTTTTGTTATTATTTTTTAATGTAGTTAATTTATTTTTAAAACAATAATTTTTTTTTATTGTTGTTGCAATCATTAATATATGTTACAAAATTTTATTTAACATTCATTATGATTGGTTTATGTTTGTTTAGGGTTTGTAATCTATTTTTTCTTTTTTTCCTTTCATTTTTTCTCTCTCCCTCTAACCTTTAATCCTTCCCGTCGCGACCGAGCCCCTCCCCCATAACCCTTCATGCCTCGCGTCCTAGCGCCCTTCCCCTCTATTTTGGTCGGGCCATAACCACCTGGAACCCCTTCGGTAACCTTGAAATTCCACCCTCCTTCTTTTCCCGGCTAGCATCGTCCTCATGCCACACCCGCGTCCTACTTTCGGCTCGGAACCCTGCCAGACCACGTCGTGCTTTTGGCTCGGAGTCTTTCCAGATTCCCCCTGCTCCCTTTGGCCTCCTCACCGGCGCTATCTACCGGACTGACCACACCACGCAGCTTCTGATCGGCCTCCTCCTCCTCTTTGTAACTACATCATGCGAACCTCCTTATCTCGACAGTCGCACAACCATCCGACCATTCCCTTGGTCCTCATGCCACCTCCTTTCCCTCCCATGATTGGCATTGAACTGCCTCCCCGACCCCCGGCTAGGCCGACTCACAGCATCGTGCTAAGCACCCCAATCCTACGTCCACGTCACGACCCTACCTCCCACAGACCACAGACACACCCTATCATATCGCACCTAGGTCCATCCGCCAGACCACCATCCCCTCCCCCCTCTTCGTCCAGCCACAATCCCACCTTCGCCCTTCTGGACACCCACTGCACCACCCTGAGGGCCGAAAATCGTCCGGATGCCGCCTTTGCATTTCGGGGGCAAGGCGGCATCTGCGATGCCGCCATTGCACTGCGGGTGAAAGGCGGCATCCGTGATGCCACCTTTCTCCAAAAAAAAATTTTATGAAAATTTTTTGTTTTTTTTTATTTTTTTTGTTTATATATATATAAACAAAACAAAAAATTTCAGCAGAATTTCTCTGCTATTAAAAATCCAGTGCTACAGCCATTACAGCAGTCTAGATTCTGACAGAAACACTTACCCAGGCCTCCCTTTTATAAGAGGGTTTGCCCTGAAAATCATTTTGCATTTTCGATGTGGGATTCAGGTTCTACCTTTACGGTGCAGTTCCATCTGTATTTCCGATGTGGGATTCTGTTTCAAGTACGTGACTTTGAAATACAATAAAATATAAACTATAAGGCCAATATAAATGAAATTTTAAAAATTGATTAAACATATAATAAATACTGGAAAACAAAAAGAATTTCCTCAAAAATGTTGATGAAAAATAATTTATAACCTTTCAAAACCGCCTACTTGAAACTTAAAAATGTTTTAAATACGTGAATTTGAAAGACTGTAAAATGTAAACTATAAACCAAATATAATTGAAACTTTAAACATTGATTAAACATATAATAAATAGTTTAAAACAAAATAAATTTCCAAAAAAATGTTGACGAAATGTAATTTATAGGCTTTCAAAACCGCATACTTGAAACTTAAAATTTTTCAAGTGTGTGAATTGGAATGACCATAAAACATAAAATATAAGACCAAGATAAATGAAACGTTAAACTTTGATTAAAGATATAAGAATTATTTAGAAAAAAGAAATTTCCAAAAAAATTTTAATGAAAAATAATTTATAAACTTTCAAAACCGCCTACTTGAAACTAAAAAATGTTTCAAGTACGTGACTTTGAAAGATTATAATTATATTACTATTTAACTAATTAATTATTATATAATTAATAGTTATATTAATAATAAACTAATTAATTATTATATAAGTAATAATTAATGAGTAATAATTAATAATTAATAATTTAATGAATAGTTATAATTAATATTTATATTACTAATTAACTAATTAATAATTACTAATTACTTATTAATAATTATTAATTACTAATTACTAATTATAATGAATAATTATAATAAATATTTATATTACTAATTAACTAATTAATAATTAATAATTACTAATTACTAGTTAATTAGTTATAATTATTAATTGTATTTCTAATTAACTAAATATTTATTATATATGTAATAATTATATTACTAATTAATTATTATATAATTAATGATAATATTACAAATTAACTAATTAATTATGACATATTTAATTATTAATAATTACTAATTAATAATTAAAAATTATAATGAATAAATGTAATTAAAAATTATATTACTAATTTACTAATTAATTGTTATATAATTAATAATTATATAACTATTGAACTAACTAACTATTATATAATTAATTATTAATAATTAATAATTAATTATTATAATGACTAATTGTAATTATTATTTATATTACTAATTAACTAATTAATAATTACTAATTACTAATTACTAATTACTAATTAATAATTAATAAATATAAAGAATAAATGTAATTAAAAATTATATTACTATTTTAATAATTTATTATTATATAATTAATAATAATATTACAAATTAACTAACTAATTTTGATATAATTAATTATTATTAATTTCTAATTAATAATTATAATGAATAATTATAATTAAAAATCATATTACAAATTTACTAATTAATTATTATAATGAATAATTATAATTAAAAAACATATTAAAAATTTACTAATTAATTATTATATAATTAATAATAATATTATTAATTAACTAATTAATTTTTACATAATTATCTATTAATAATTACTAATTAATAATTATAATTACTTATTATAATTAATTATCTTATTTATAATTAACTAATTAATTATTATATAATTAATAATGATATTACTAATTAAATAATTATTTATTATATAGTTAATAATTATATAATTAATCATTACATTACTAATTAAGTATTATATAAATAATAAATAATAATTAATAGTTATAATGAATAATTATAATGAATAAATATATTACTAATTAACAACTTATTTATTATATAATAATTTTTAATAATTACTAATGAATAATTATAATGAATAATTATATTACTAATTATATATTATATAATTAATTATTAATAATATTAATTTAATAGTTAAATAAATTATTATATGTTTAATCCATGTTTTAACTTTAAATTATATCGGTCTTATAGTTTATATTTTAGTCTTTCAAAACCGCATACTTTAATCATTTTAGGTTTCAAGCAGGTGGTTTTGAAAGCTTATAAATTATTTTTCGTGAACATTTTTTACGAAATTATTTTTATTTTCGACTATTTGTTATATGTTTAATCCGTGTTTTATGTTTCATTTATATCAGTCTTGTAGTTTATATTTTATAGGCTTTCAAAGTCACGCGCTTTAAACATTTTTAAGTTTCATGTTGGTCGTTTTGAAATCTTATTAATTATATTTCATCAATATTTTTTACGAAATTATTTTTATTTTCAAATTTTTTATTCATGTTTAATTCATGTATTAAGTTTCATTTATATTGGTCATATAATTTATATTTTATAAGCTTTCAAAATCACGTACTTGAAGCTTCTTATGTTTAAAGTAAGTGGTTTTGAAAGCTTATAAATTATTTTTTATCATCATTTTTTTTGATTTTTTTTTGTTTCCAACTAATTTTTATATGTTTAAGCCCTGTTTTAAGTTTCATTTATATTGGCCTTATAGTTTATATTTTATAGTCTTTCAAAGTCACGTACTTGAAACAGAATTCCACATCGGAAATGCAGAATGTTCTGTACAGGAAATGGAGAACTAGAATCCCACATCGGAAATGCAGAATGATTTCCAGTGTAAGCTCTCTTATAAAAAGGAGCCCTGGGTGAGAGCTTCTGTCAGAATCCAGATTGCTGTAATGGAATTACTACTGGATTTTAAATAGCGGATAAATTCTGCTGAAAATTTTATTTTTGTGTTTTTTTTGTTTTGTTTTGTTTATATATATATATATAAACAAAACAAAACAAAACAAAAATAAATATAAATTTAAGAATTTTTTTTTTCTATTTTAGGGTAAAGGCGGCATCTAGGATGCCTCCTTTCACCCGAGCCCAAAGGCAGCATCAAGGATGCCGCCTTTGTGGCGTATTTTCGAAAAAAAAATTAACCTAGCTTGTTATTAAAAAATATTTTTATATAAAAATTATTTTCAAAAAAAACCCATTCATGGATGTATTTTTCATGCGCGTCATACCTCCATCACCTCTCCAATGTGCTCGAACATCCTCCCAAAATCTTGCAGCGTCCTTCTTCTCCCTTCATCATAGCTGCGGACAACCTGGGTAATCCTTTCCTCCTCTTTTTAGGGTTTTATTTATGCTTGGTTGGAGTTTTGGTGTTTCTGGCATTTAGGGTGTTAATAAGGGTCTGAATTTTACCTATTTTTTGTTTGAATTCTAGTTTAGAGTTAACCTTTGGGTTCGTTTGAGGTGGAGTTGGCATGAAATGGTCTTTGCACACCATGATTGTGAATTATTTCACAACCGAGGTAAGTGGTTCCTTGTCAAATCATTATTTGATAAATTAATTTTCATGTCTAATTTGTTTAACATTTTATTTAATTAAATTTTATAGTGCGAAGTGAGTTTTCATTGGAGTTGGCATGAAATGGTCTTTGCACACCATGATTGTATTTTTGGGATGATGTCCTGTACGTTTAGTCATAAAATAGGGGTTTGTGTGGGTTTAGTGGTTAACTCCAAGTGATTTATTTAAAATTGTTTTATATGCTTTTATTTTTGGTTTGTTAAATTATGTGGCTTATGCCATTGTGTTTTCATATGGTGTAAGGTTTTTTCCCATCAAAATATTTGGGTGGTGTAGGTCACACTTTAAAACTTTATTTGAGTGCATGTGATCTATAAATGCGTTAGAATTTATAAATGGATACTTTAGTCTTTGAAAAGACATGATACATCCTTTTTCTATTGCTTTATAATTTTTTTATCATGTTCATAATTATGAAAATGGTGTAAAATGTGTTTGAAAAATGATTTAGTGTGCACATTATTTCAAAATGGTGTTTAGATGTGTAAGTGGTAGTTTGTTTAATGATAAGAGCCTTTAAATTGTGAAGGTTGATTAATTTATTATGTAACCTATAGAGATTATGTTTTGATAAGCTTTTTGGTGTGTGTATGGTTTTAAAAGGGGGTTTGCATGTGAAAATGGTGATTTTGCGTGTGTAAGTGCCTTGTTGGGAATTTAAGCATAAGTTTAACGTGTGATATGAACTTGAAACTTTCTTGAGAACAATGAAAGAAGCCCGGGTAGCTAGGAGGGTGGACTAGACTGGTGGACTAGTGTTCCAGAGGTTACTCGACCCGGTTTCACTAGGAGGACTAGAGAAATAAACACTAACAAAACATATACTTTTCTAAGGGTTGTGGATTTCTACACCACATTTTTTTAGGGTCCTGGCCTTCCAAGATAGGTATTCTGAGGGTCGTGGCCTTCTAAGCCATGTTTAACTGAGACACGATGATCTAGGGACCCATGCTAGTGAACACCCAGGAGGCCTCTCCCATATTTGGTGCTCATTGGTTACTTTATGCTCATTAGTGTGAAACATTAGTTATATTAAAAAGTAAGGGTGTTTTTGTGTGTTTTAATTTATGTTGTTCCAATTCAAACTATTTTACTTAATCTTGTTTTCTTTAAAACCGTTCAAGAATTTACTTATTTATTTAATTAAACCTGCAAATGTATTGTCATTTAAAAATGATTCATCGAACCTTTTATAGGGTGACGTACTAATGGGATTTTGGATCACACCATACATACACCTTTGGGTGTATGTATTTTCTCTTTATTTTGTATTCCAGGTTAAAGAGTTGAACTGATTGCTAGAGGATCTGGTTGCTGATGGTCTTTTCTTGGAGGTTGGTAATGGAGTATTAGGTATCTATCATTATTGTTGTTCACATTGAGTTATTAGTTGAATTGTAAACCTTAAACCTGTTAATTGTTTAAAGTCGTGTTTGATTGCTTGTTTCTAGTTTTAGTTTATTATATTTTTAGTTTTATTTCAATATTTTATTTTGGGTAAACCATCCCCACTTGTTACATAAGATACTCGGTCACTTCTGCTAGCCTGTGGGGATCGAGAACACCCTTCGGGTCATGTCGGGATCCGGGTCGGGATTCAGGTCGAATGGAGACCTAGCCTAGTTCTTGACATCTATTGGGGATCATGAGAGGTTCTATAAGTCATTTGGACACCAATTATATTAAATATCATTGACAATACCTAGAACATAACATGGGGAAAACAAGAACACAACCTTGCATTTAAAAATTCATATAAAACCCGTGGGATATAATCTTTAGACAACCTACATCTATTTTTTTGAACAAAAAACTCCTAATCAAGGCCTTAGACACCGATTCAACCACCCTTTGAAGAATAAAACTATATATCACTGGAAAAATAGGTGAATAGAGCTTTATATGGAGATAATAGAAGGATGCAAACCCTAATTGAAAACGAGAAGAAATGGAAGGATTAAACTCGCCCAGAAATTCAATCTAATACCAATAGAACTCTAGATAGATTATTATTGATAGATAATCACATCATCGAATACTGGGTAACTAGATATTATAACTAGGGTGGTAAGGTAAGAAATAGTTATGAAAAATGAGTTGGAATTTTGTACTTTTAAAAACTTTATAGGGGCACACTGTTTAGCTGCATGGTTTTCCAAACATGTGAGAATAGTGTGTATGAAAATATCAAAAGAATTTTGGGTTCCAATTTTACTTGGGCATACCTATACATTTTACAAATCGTATGCTAAGTGTTTGATATGAAACTATAAAAAATAGCAAAATTTGGACTCCCACCATGCATGTTTTACCTTACCTGCACCAACCAAGTGTAAATTATATCCCTTTCCCTATTTAGAGTAGTTTCCCATTATTTCTTATTTCAAACCCTTGTAACACTTAAGTGTACCCTCAAACTCTTGAGAAGCACCCCATTATCCAAAAACAAGATATTAAAACCCAAATTTATACAACGTAAACCTACATGATGTTAAGGATATTAAAACCATCCCACCATATAATGGATCATATTGTACACAGTCCTACTTCTATAGTACCTTCAATAATGTATCTAACCTAAATCAGAGGGCATTCATTCCAGAATCCTTGATACAAATAGATTTATCCCCAAAATCAACATCAACCTCGTGTTCCACCTCATTTTTCAAGGAAACATGAGTTGTGGTTGAGTAGTACAGACATAATAGTGAAACCTCAATTACATCATGCATTGAACTATATCTATGTGGATGTGTTGTCTGATATTCCATTTATATAACCCTCTCGGAATCCTTAAATGTTTTGAAAAACTCATTCATCTTCTTCAATTTCTTCCTAAATCATCAATGCCCAGTCCAATGAAAACATGTGAGAATACATGATCCCCAACCATGATCAATATTGGTCATTTATGTTGATCAACATATGACTAATTTATTGGGTGTGATATTTCCATTATCCTGTAGATCACCTAATCTTGGTCAAACAAATTCTGGATGAGAAGAGGATCGACTAGTGTGGGATCCCAGACCTCTAACTAATATCTATGTGATCAAAATATACTACTATATAATGACAAAAATATCTATTTTTATCGTATAAAATATATATAATTAGAGGATATATAAATTAATTATATTTTTCTCCCACAGAACATTTAAATTAAAGAGGAATGCTATAATAATATCCCCAAACACCTCAATATGGATCTCCAATTACCCATCTGTATAAAGGTGACATGCTTTACTCAGAAGTACCAGTATACCTGAAATGATAGATAAAATGACCATATTAATTCAATAAATAGTCCATGGAACTCTATAATTCTATGCAGTATCATGACATAAAGCCTTCCAAGACCATCCACTAAAAGGACTCCTCAATTGATAAAAATTTTTAGTCTTTCATTATATTATTGATGATCACACATTCTATGCCATTGCATTAAGGGAATATTAGTATGAAATCCAAAAAACACATGGTTATGTAATACCATTTCTTATTTTTAATGGGAATTGTTTATAAATTCCCTTTTTGTCACTTTTATTCTACCATCATGTACAGGCATGTGGAACACTGAGTAGTGAAGCCAAAAATCTCTCTTTTCATCACAGACCACGAATAATGACAGGGTACATCTATGATTTTATTTGTAAACTGAAGGTGTACATACCAATAAGAAATGTGAGATTCCATAAAAACTAATATCATAATATTTTATGATCTCATATGCATCAATGAATATACAATATCTTCATATCATTAGTAGTTAAACTAGGAAATTCTTACACTAAAAAACTAATGTTGTATAGGCCAATCCTTCTAGATCACACAACTACCACGTATTTACCTTATGCATGTGTAATGTGGAAACTTATAAGAATTCACAATATAGATATAAATGATGGTATTACACCATTAAATTAATCTTATATATTTGATACATTATTTATAACTCATTACATTCCTCTTTTAGAGCTGGAGTTTGTTTCTTTATTCTCAAAGCTTTAGAAAAAATAATTTCCTCACGAGGCATATAGGAATGATCAAATAAAATTGTATATAAAAAATTAAACCCAGCTTGTATCAAAGGATCCAAGATATGATGCATGAATATGTATTTGAGTATTTTTTATATTTAAATAAAAAACACTCTCCAAGAATGTGCGTCCCCTAAAAATGAATGGATTGAACTACAATTAATAACATGAGATCTGATGTCAGGTAGTACATTTTATGTCACCATAGATGATGAGACATGTATGATACAAACATTATTATCTTAAATTATAGATACTCACATACAAAGATGTGAAGAATCACTATAAATCGTATGCTCTTTTCCTGGTTCTGGAATAATCATTATTGTATTTTATGTTTGTCTCTCTTTAATCTCGTGAAAATATAACATTCATTCTTCAAACCATATAAACATCACACATTAATTAGCCATTCCAAATATATGTGATTCTAGGAATGCAATCTGTTGGATGTAGTATTTATAATAACCAAAACACCTTTATAAACCCTATAGGTCAGAGTCATTCTTTGGATCCTCCCATGAAAATACAAATATCACATTCATTGGGTCAACTAATACTCCAACCACAAAGATGATATGGCCAATAATATGGATCGTGTTGATCTTAAGTATCTAGTTTCTAACCATAGTATATACCAACCGATCTACTAGTCTATTTATACTGATATAAATATGTTTTACATCGGAGTGTTGAGTGTGACAATACACTAAGATATCATCCCAAAATTCTACCTTAAATGAAGATGGATACAGCTAGAATCTCTGATTCATCAAACCATGAGAACGATGGACAATTTTTGTGATAAAAATACATTACAAATAATTATAATAGAAAAATAATCTCAAAAATGTTTCTCATGGTATGTCATATGGTTTTATGCATACATGATAATATATTTAACTCAAATATATATTCACAAAAGAATACATCTTCAGATCTGGTTGATGAGGTCATCAATTCAAGGTATAGGTTAATAGTTATTTATAATAATTTTATTCAATTTTAATTAATATACATAGAGTGTGATGGTCCAATCTTCCTTGTTTGTGAAAATAACATTTAAAACACAGTAAGAAGTAATCAGTCATACAAAAATATTAGCTTTCATGTCTTCTAACTTCCTCTCTATCTTCAAAAACTAACTAGTGGTCGTCTTATAAAGAGTAATGGATTGTGGTGATACTCTTGGAACAATATCAATGGATAAATTATCCCTTATATTAAGAGGAATTCCAAACAAAACAGCAATGAAATCCTTAAATATTAACTATTGGAGGGAAATTTGTCTAAAACGTTCCCAGATCAAACATTTATTAATATTAAGTAATTTTTTTTAAAAACGTTTATGGAAGTAGTGTGAAACCATCATGTATAACATGAAACTTTAAACATTGTAGCATATAACCAAACCCTTAAAGGCTAACATAAACTTATTAGATGTTACCACCCTGTATATTTTCTAGGAATGATCTATTTCTTCAATATTCTGGCTGTCTTTGAGAATATCATTGAAATGTTTTCCTAGTTTTTCCTCATTTTTAGGAACAAAACCATTGGTTAATTCTTGTCATTAACGACACTTGTCAAAATTAGAAATTGTTTCTCGTTGCAACTGATATGTTGTATGTTTTTGTCCACTTTCAATGGACGCATGTTCATCATTTCTACATCCTCTCCGGAATCATGAATAGTTAATGTTGTATGCACTATCTCTTCATCAAAAGGCATAATGAGGTCCCCAGTCATGTATGTGTACTCTATACCATCTACCTACTGCAAACCAATAACAGTTACCATTGGAGACCACCACCTTTATATTGCTACCCTAACACCCCCATTGTTACATCATATGATGGTGTATCCTGTTCCAGGTTTTCCACCCACCCTTGTTGCAGTTGTCATCCCAATCATTTTAGGCCTTCATCGATCACTTGGAACCCCTTCTGCACGGTATCTCCCAAGGTAGTGGAAATTATTCAGAGGGATTCTTCGTAGATTTCATGTTTATGTCCAATTCCACACCTTTCGTTGATGGTGTAACTTGCGGTATAAATCCAATATTATTACACACATCCTTACCTCATTATCGAGTGACTATTGTCTTTGAGGTGTTTGTATAATCCTTATGGGTTATTGATTCATTCACCCCATTTAGAATAGGGAAATTCCCAATCATGATGCACCCTTGTTTCCATTCCCTTAATACAATTCCCACAAGAGAGTCTTTATCATATACCATGTCTGGGTGAGAATCTCGTACTACTCATACAACCCAGCCTATGATTCTCTAGTCTTACATGACTTTATTTTACATCCCATTAACCCATTTGAATATAACTATCACTGTTTGGAGAAGTGAAGGGGATCCTA
Source organism: Viscum album (assembly GCA_963277665.1). Taxonomy (NCBI): domain Eukaryota; kingdom Viridiplantae; phylum Streptophyta; class Magnoliopsida; order Santalales; family Viscaceae; genus Viscum; species Viscum album. The sequence goes on along the minus strand of CAUJRU010000065.1, from coordinate 1,783,110 downwards.
AAATGATAAATATTGATATTATCATGGTATGTAACGTACTTTTCCAATCCAAGAATGATGTTAAATCATATCACCTTGAGCAATAAGAATCCCCATAAGAAACAATAACTATCTAACTTAACCGAGAATCTTTTTTACCAGATGAAACCATCCAAATGAATTCTAAATAGAGTACTAAGTGTCATCCCAAAATATATATATTTATTGTCAACCCTTTTTCATTCCACAATTACTATAGATTAAATAGAGTGGGGTTGTTCATGTATAAAAACATAGACTCCAATGTACACTACAACAATCATACCTCAAGCCTTGATGGTGATACAATCCACTATACTAGTACAAACTATACTATATAAATCTAGCATGATCTGCATCACAATGATATAACCTAAATACCCTATATTGGCCTTCTCTTCTAGTTTTATACCACCAGTTTCTGAATCCCTCTTCCAAGACATCACCGTTTTCCTTATCAGTAGGTAGCACCCCATCTCACATCCTAACATAGAGATAATGACCCCTCTATAGGACGTTGATTAATTTAGAATCCTCTCCCCCTGAATACATGGGGAGAGATTCTTCCAAACCTTTTTAGATGGACCATACTTCTATAAGAGTGACACCCTAATAGAAATATATCACAATGATGTTTCATGTGCCCCTGTATTCCACACATGTGAGAGAATAAAAAACATCAATCACATGTACTCTAACATGTACAACCCTCAGGAGAGGTATGAAAGGTATTCTTCCTACGACCAAAAACCAGACAACTTGGTTTGGAAAATTGTCCATGTTAATGTGTATATACATAATCCCTCATTTTACATGAAGGAATAAGTTCATTGTCTATTATTTTAGACAATATAAATAATCGTACAAAATTTTCCTAAGATCCAATAGGATTATTGAGGGAATCCTCAATGATTCTCACTAATGATGTCTCATCATCAGTGTAGATAAGTGAAAATAATTTATTCTCAACAAAGAAAATATTTTTATTCAATTATATATATATATCCCTTCTCAAAGGTTATAAACACCCATGTGTATTTGTCCATCAATGTATCAATGCAAAAATATTCCTAAAATATACATTGATAATCCCTATAAATCCTTTCCCAGAACTGGTAAATCTAGTTTTAAATATTCCATCATTGTTTGGTTGAAAGTCAAATAATATAAGTCACAATACTATCCCTCAATTATAGAGCTGTACCCTGAAACATTAATATTGATAATATAATTTCAGGGCATAACTCATCAGACATGGGGCCACCATCCCATGATAATGTATGTGTATGCTTCTTCAAGAACTCTTACTTATTATCCACCATCGAAGATGATGGTTATAAAGCTCCTACATAAAATTCATAATTAGTCATAATTATTCTCAATTTATGCATCTCCTACCAAATCTATAGTAGTGTGAGTTTTCATAGGTGGAACTACAAGTTATGCATCAGCACTATCCTAGTGCATGATAAAGGGATGTTGTGTTGTTCTAGATTTACAAATTCCATTATCATGCTTAATATATGATTTTATAACAATATACCCTCGATATAAATGTATGAATAGAAATATACTTATATTATTAAGTCACACCCAAATATGTACACATAAAACTAGGTCATGGATACATATTATCCCCCAAGAAAACTCAAGATTAAATTACTGCATCCCACTACCAAGGTCTATTCTGATTCAATTAAACTTTTTTAGTCTCAGGTCCTTATATATATCGTTTAAGTTATAAATTATTGAGGATAACCCATATTATGTAGTAATTGGAACCCCCATTTCAAGGATATTGTATTCGAATTAATATTTAACAATGGTTTCGTTTATATAATAGAATAATTAAATTAACTATCATTCCAAATTTAAAAGAGAAAATTCTTTATAAATTATTTTTTTATACATGTACCCATATTTGGACAGTTAAATTCAATATCAGAATGTATTCATTCATTTGGGGTTATTTTTTTAAAATGAATCACCACACCTAATTTATAGAGTTACATAAACTATATAAATTACAATTTGCATCAGATCAAATAAATAATAACTCTATGTAATAACAGTGACATGTATAAAACATGTGATAATTTTTTAAATAATTTTGGATCATAAAACTATATAGGAGAAACATATTTAGGTTTATACAAACACTTTCACAAAAAATTATTGAATCCAAATTTTCTTGATTTTTTTGTAATAGAAATAATATTCAATCCATGTTTAGTAAGTATCATGTTGTCATTCAAATGAATAATACTTGGAATGATAGCACATGGTATGAAAATATATAAGGTACCTATAAAAATGTTTGAATAATGATACATTTACATATTGATATAGGAATCATGTTGGACCAATAACAGTAATAATCAACACCACACCTAATGTGTGTCACCCAAGGGTGAAATAAGATAAACTGTTGTAAGAAAAATCATGAAAATTACATCCCAACATAGGAAATCTGACATTTTTATCACATGTAGGTATGATAATCCCAAGAATGTGGTTATTAGAAAATTATATCATATCATATTCTCTCTTCTACCAAAACAAATAGTAATACAAACGAAAATAAACCCCTCAAAAATGAATTATAAACTTCTATAACCATGTTCACTAATAACTAATCGAACCCAACTGGTCACGTGGCCTCAAACACACCTCCTGGTATAATAGAGGCTAGAAAATAATAGTGATGGTCTATGGTGGTATAGTGTGGAGACTATAACCTCAAAGTTAGAGAATCACAAGAAATATAAGGAAGGAATAAGTTACGAAATCATTATAATTCAAAATAGTGTAGTGGAATGAAATCATCTAGGAAACTGTAATAATCATGCTAGAAGAAGAATTATATGAAATATTATTAGAATTTGAGGGTGCTATTAAAAAATTATAGTCATACATGGAAGTAGGAAAAAAAATACATAAATAAAAAAGAGTTCAAGAAGGATAAATGGCTACCTTAAATATAATAAAAGGTGGATGATCAGTCACCAGCCTCCAAACTCCCTTTCTTTTAGTCAATCATACATTAATGAACTACAAAATTCCCTTGACCTTACCAATATTAAAGAAGTATTTGTATGAACTAATTGAACTTTATAATAGGGTTTGATTTATACTCAGAAGGCCAAAACCAATGGTTTCTAAAACAATATAGCCTGTAAAACAAAATAATAACCATATGTAGTTAAAATTTGTAAAGTTGAAGTATGATTGATAAATATAAGTATCCCCATGAAATGTGAGTATAACATTGAGTAGGTTTTCAGTCATTAATATCAACACAAAAAAATAATGTATAAAAGTAACTAATAACTTTTTCAAATGGCCAAACCTAAATAGTTATGAAACCTAAATAGGCCAGTTCCCCTGGATAAAGACCCTGATGACCTCCTCGAGACTATGTAACTCATCAAAGTTGATCTTGGAATAGTGTTAACCTACTTGGTCTAGGATCCTAGGTCCAAAAAAGGGGACTTCCTAATATATATATAAATTTATATTATCGATATATGTTCCATACATCAATACCCTCATTGGTTTCATACTGTAACCAAGATCAGTTCCATACAGTTAATTATCATTGGTGTAATGCCATATTGTCAAAAAAATGTCATATAACGTTCAAGGACTGTGTTATCTTCCATTCAATGTTACAATATTAAATATCAATGAAAAAGAAAAAAACCTCAATATCATTACAATATAAATAGTTTTTCCATTCATGAACACATGTAATGTATTCAGGGATCCCATAATTGTTAAACATCTCACACATCCAAAAGAGTGGTTTTATCTAGGGTGGTAGAATGATCCCACATTTAAGGGGGTTTTGTTTGAGTTTTGGATCCACTAACCAACTAAATGTGTTATGATCACTTCCCAATAATGGATCAAAAAATAATTTTTTGCCATATGTAATTAATAGGTGAAATTTCTTGAATAATCAGTGTGACACCCCATGATTTTTTGGATATGTATTTTTTATTTTCTTTTCTTTTATTTATATATATATTTTAAATTATTTGATAATTTGTTTTAGGCACAACACCACGGTAACCATCCACTACACACAACACTGGCTTATAATGTGGTATACACAATATTGTGCTTGGATCCTATTACATATAAATTCATGTTCTTTTCATAGATTTCATTTCCTGCAAGACCAATTTTAACTGAGTAACAACATATTATTTGGTAAAATTATATCTTATCTATTATAATAGAATATATGAAAATTATTAAATAATCTATGAAAATATTAATTACATATATATATATATATAATTAATTCATTGATGATAAATTAATTTTAAAACCCTCATTAAATAAATTGAAATGTTTTTCTAAAAAACAATTTAATTAAATGTAATGAGTTTAAGAAATACTAATATCACTATTGATCGATTTTATTAATAAAATATATATGTATTATATTTAATAATATGTTTGAGATTTATATTATATGATTTATAAACATGATATCTGAACAAATTCAATTTTGCATATAAAACATCTGATTTTTAAAAGATGTAGTTTTTCAAGCTTTTGATGTCACACCAAATTTAAATCAAGTTTCTAACACATTTTTATATGATATATTAAGAAATAAATTTTTTTAATTGGAATCGAGATATAAAATTTTAATTTTTTATAATTTTTGATATTTTACTGATATTTTTCGTGTTTAGATTAATTGTATTAATATATCAAATTGTAATTTACAACATCTGTTTTCATTAAAAAATATTATATGGTTAAATTATATTTCTGAAAAGTGTCAATGTATAATTAGATTATATTTTTATCATTTAATATAATTTATGTCATTGGAATAAATTTTACATTGAATTTAAATGTTTAAAATTTCAATCTTTTCTTAGTTTTAACTTCTAAAACATGTATCATCATCCAAAAAAATACATTAATTTTTATTGAATTTTCGCAACACATATGTTTTGAATTTTGAAAAATGGATTCTATTATTTAAATCATTGGGTCCAAATTATATAAATTGGTTCATTTTTTTGGTAGTATGAAATGTACATTTGGTTATTTTTATTTTTTCGATTAAAGGGAAAATCAGGTAATTAAGGGTAAAAATAATTTTATCATATTACCCAAACACATTCCCTTATATAATTTGATTATTTTTTTACCTAAATCATAATTAGATCTAAATGGAATCCTTTGAATGCCAAATTAATGAGATTAAGTAATTTAATATATTTTTTTAAGAAAAGTAAAATATGCATTATACAAATTTTAATAATTGTTTTTATTTTTAATATAAGGTTATACGGAATTTAAGTTCATCTACAAATATTGATTTTAATGAAAAAATGTATCAATTTATCATGGTATTTTATTTTTAATTTTTATGACATATATAATTACCTTAAAATCTTATAAATTGATGACATAAAATTACTAATTAATGGAAAATCAATAAAATAATTTTTATTAAAATTATAATCATCATTAAAAGACATAATCACTTTAACAAATCATATTGGTCTATTATATATCTATTATAATCATCCAAGGATCTTGTTATTAACCATTAGGATCTAAATGGAAATTTTGATGACACAAATAATATTTCATTTAAAGTGATGTTAAATTTGTCACAAACATGTTTTAAAAAGTATATCATATTTATGTAGGATTTTACAGATGATAAATTCGAATATAAGTATTATTATGAAATATGCAGCATTTAACTTCACCATAGTAATTTTTTTGAATTTTTATTAAAAAATAAGTCTATTGATATTTTATCAAAAAATAATGTAGTAAATATTTTATCTATAAAAATAAAAATTTAATGTTATTAAAAATATTCAAATAAATATAATATCTAATAATTAATATATAAAATGAATATCTTATATGACCATTAATCCATGGGGATATAATAAAATATTTTTTTTGAGAATAAAATCGTATTTGGATATTTTTAAAAATAAAAAAATAGAATAGTAGAAAAATTTACAAGGTTTATTGTTTATTAAATAAATTTATTATTAAATTTTTTGAATATAATAATTGTTTTAAAAAAAATTATAAAAGTTATTTTATGTTTTAAAATGATATAAGGTATTGATTTATTGTATAATTTACTTCAAATTAGTAAATATAGAAACCATTATATATTGAAATATTTGATACATGAGTCAAATATTAAATAGAACAACTTATTGTTAATTAAAAGGATATAACCTAAATAGATAGAAAAGTTGTATAAATTTTATTATATGATAATATTACTACATTATATCTCTTAAATTTATAAACTTGATTATTTTTATGGTTTTGGATAGGATTTTATTTTACAAAAAATTAATATTTTAGGATTTTCCAAAAGTTCCCCCCACCTCAATTATATAAGGGAATATCCTACCTCACATCTTCACATCATATTGAGATTTCACGATTTTCCATACCCTACCCATTTCACTTACGAACTTTAATTTTTACATTATAGTTATTTTCGTCTTCCCAATAGAATAAATCTAGTTTTTTTAAGAATAGATCTAGAGGGAGATCATCAAAAAATAAATAATCTCTTTTACCTATTATTTAAAAATTATTTTGTAACACCCCATTCTTCCGTGTTATTCTTCTCTTTGAATAATACATTAGCATGTGTTGTATGCAACTTTGATTTCTAACACACCACAATCAATCAAACTTGCAGTTATGAATATTAATAACCACCTTTTGAAATTATATAAATTTTATCGTCCAAAATGGAATTAATTTTTGGATTCCTAATATCGAAATTATCCAAGGGCGGTTTTTTGTTATTTTTCTGAAAACAGTCAATTTTTTATGAATAGGGAAAAACACTAAGTTATATTTTAAAACTGATTTTTTTTAAATAATTATTTTTTGAATCTAATTTTATTTTAGGTCAAAATATATACATAATAACTATATAAGTTAAATATAATTCATTGAAGTTAGTTTATAATAAATTTAGATATATAAAAGCTTTATTGAACTTTTCCCCATCTTTTACCGAACTCTTAAGAGAATTCGAAAATTCAAATAAAGCCTAATTTTACCACTTCTGTGAGTGAAATTTCAAAAATTCAAGAGACACGGATGATATCATCAAGAAAAATTTGGTTCAATAAGATGAAAACAATTTTTGGTAAATAGTAACTTTTTACTTTAATTTGCCACAGTTAAAAGTAAATATGTTATTTAAGTGTAAAACATGATATTATTATAACAATAAGACATGCCTTAATTCTATTTGATAAGTATAATTTAACCAAAAACAGAATTAGGAATAAAATATGAACAATTTTGGTCAAATTTGATTAGATTAGGATATTTATTATTATTTAATTCCATGAAGAGTTAAAAGTGTTAAAAACAATGTTTAAGAATCAATATATTTTTAATATAAGATTATACATAAGATACATTCGACTATAAATATTACATAAAAATATAAAAATATTTCCTACATAATAGTATTTTATTTATATTTTTTATACCTTAAATAATTTAATTTATTTATGACACAATAATGATGCAGTAATTACCTAATTAATGAAATATTAAAATCATTGTTATTATAAATATCCAAATAAATGTAATTTAAGACTTTTTATGGATTACACTAATTTCTAGGTCAATATGACATGTTAGAGTTGATTAGATGATTTTTTGAAGTAATAATGCTGTTATGATTTTAGAAAAAACCAAATACCAAATAGTGTCCAAATTGACAAAAAAGTTATTTAAAAACAAATATTATATTATTATCTGATATTTTATTCCAAAAAATATAAGGTTAATCCAAAAGAATTATATAATTATAGGTTCATCATTAATAAACAACTTTTGGTTCTCTTGGAAGTATATATTATGTTTATTAATCATATAATATAATAATACAAAGAGACATGGTAAATGTCGAACTATTTAACTAAGAGTTAAATCTTAAAGATAAAGTTAATATAGTGAACCAAACATGTATAAAACCTATTGGTTGAGTGGTTATTGACCCATTCTCACCTTAAATTTTAAATTATACATTTTTTATCCATTAGAAACCGAAAATTTTTTTATAATAAAATAATATTTCAAGCTTTTCCTAAGGCGCCCATCACCCTACTTATTAAATGGCACTCCCGCTTCTCTCTAATTCACACCTTCAAAGCCATTTGTCTAGGTAATCCTCTACCAAATACACTTTAAACTATATGGACTTTATCCTAGAGGCCTTTATTTAGTCATAAATCCATCCTAAAAAATCCCTTTTGATCAAATCAAAAGGAAGAACCCAAAGAAGAGGTATATATTTCATCACCTCTTTCAAGTTCCTTTCCTCTTACAGTTCCTTTTATTTGTTGTTTCCATTATAAAATAATAACTATAGTATCTACTATATACTGTGATGTTATTATAAATATTTTACTACCAAATTCATTATTCTATCCATCCTTTGATGGAAATGTCCCCATACGTGCGTATGTACGGCTTACCGTATCCACGTCATCGTGTAATAGTTATTTAATACATTATTATTTGGATGGGTATAATAATGATGTGTAGTTGACGTAAATAATAAATATAACATGATAATTATTATTTATATATTATATACCATCCAATTATATATTATTTTAATATCAAAATATTGATACTGTCGGTCGTGCGTACGTACAGATTATCGTCCCCACAAACGTGATGAGATTCATTCCCCATCGTATCCATTGAAGACTAGTTTTTATTAGATGACTAAAAATAATGTTTAAAGACTTCATATCATCCTGGATAATAATAAGATACATCCCATCCATAGAAAATGTTACTCACATAACAAAGAATATAAAGGAAAATGAATCCGTTGACACCCGAAACAACGACAATACAAAGATATTTTTAATAAAGAATTGTTAAATAATCATAAATGATATCATATTAATGTATATGATTATTTTATAATTTAATAACATTCATTTATCCATTATATAGTAGGATAAACTACCCTCGACTAAGGAAAATTACACGGTAAGGGGTATCTCATCTCACTTTTAATTCCGTGAGATTTCCATTGTTCGCCACTTATTTATTGCATGTGGTGTATTGTGATCTGCAATTTGATATATATTATCATGATAATATTAATATTCATGGTATTTTATGAATTATTTTATGGTTATTAACTTTTTGTCATATGGCTCGATTGATTACAACGTGGTTAGGGGATTTTATCTCACTTCTTATTCTCGTGAGATTGAAACTGTATTTCAACTATTTAATCTTGGGATTTGTATGTACTAGAAATGATTGTATTCATTGTGTAATTTAATTTTTTATATCAGTATTTACAACATCATCGTATAATCTATCTTTTATGGGGTGTATGTTTCGGGAGTTACCAAATCGATAAGGGTTAATTCTACAATCTCTTCCTTATCCGAGGTTGTTTATACGTAATTAACTTCTGGGACCCCTTTATCATCCACATCATTGTTTCTGAAAAATGTATTTCAAAACATTCTTACTATTTTTTACACTATGTTTTAAAGTTATTTATACCCCTTTTTTAATTTTATAAGATATTTATAAAGGAATCCTTCCATCGTTTTCAAAACAAGGTACTTTTTGACCTTTTCAACAAACTTAAGGTAAGAATGTATTTTAACTTATAAGACGGGTGAGACTATTTTTCTCCATTATAACATCGTTGAAGATTCCCTTAAATGATTATAAAAATATTTTCAAAAATAAATATTTTCTTATATAATTACATAACATTTAAATGATTTTCAAAATTGAAAGAGATATTTCTCTAAAAAAGGTTTTAATTTCATCTATGTCAACATCCATTGATGAATTTTAAGCTTATTAAAAGTTGATTTTTTATGATACAAAACATCCATATTGTATTGATGGTTTTGTGATATTTTTGACTATGGATGTGTTATTTTTACACCATTCATGGTTTATGGATAAATTATTTACATTTTATATGCTAGTTTTAATACGAATGTTTATGTTATGTTTGTAACTTTTCATATGGGGAATGCATTGGACTTAGATTGTGATGGGTGGAGCCAGCTATAGCTCCTCGATGCATCGGTAGGTCTAATGAGAAAAAATAGTGTCTTGGCCCAAGGCCTTCACAATATATTATTTTTAGTCTTTTTACAAGTCCTTGAATATTTGGGTATCAATGTATGGCATTATGCATTCCATCATTATGATAGTGGCTATTAATATTGCATGTGATTATTCGACTAGTAGAATATAAATTTGAGTAAGTAAATGGAATTATTTGATTTTACCTTTTCCATGTAATGCTGATGTTCAAGTTTAAAATGCATTTTTTTAATCTTATACATTGCCTTAAATGTTTATGCTTATTTATGAACGTTTCTATTATATTTTTATCTTTACAAAGCATCTAAGCTCACCCCTTTCTATTATTTCTTTTTAATATGATGTAAAGAGGTATTTTATGTCTGACCTACAGGGATAGACTGCGTAAAAATGACTATTGTTAATGGAAAAAAAGTTGGTGTAGTTTTTCATTTCATGATGTAATTTATACTTTAAGAATGTATCTAGTATTTCCAAGGATACTAAACAAATTTGTATCTCAAGAATTGATATTTTGTGATCATGCCAATGTTATGTAATATTGCCTCGACTCTGGGTAACTGGGTTTGGGGATTTTCCGTGGGTATCAGAGAATGTTTAGTAAACACCTTGGAATCTAAATTTAGATAAATTCTTATTAGATCACATCACCATAAGATATAATTTTCCCATTAGTATAGAATAACGTCCTAAAATTTTGGTATTGTAGAGATTTTGTGAGTATTCCAAGAAATACATCCCTGTATGGATACGTAGAGGTAGAGGCGGATCTGTCACAGATGTACCTTGGGGTAAAACCAGAAAACACCGCTTTGAGCGAGACTCGAACGGGATCTGGTGCACGATAATGAAACTTGCTGCACTCATGGTTACAAAACTCTCGAGGGATATACTTAGGATAATTCACATTTTCATTACAAAACATTATAAGGAGTTTATAATAATATTCTTCCTCAAAGAAAACAATTTTTATGATTATGGATTACATCCATAAACTATTCAATTTATGTTAATTATTTTACATGTTTGGAAATAAGTATTTCGACTCATAAACTAATTTTGTTTATGATAATATTTTGAAATGAAGCCTAGTGGAAGGAATGGAAACAATATAAATTCAGTTAGTCCATGTAGGGATTTCCCTCCTTCTCAAGTTAATAATAGTGGAGGTGGGGATACAAATAGTGCAGATCACCTTCTCACTATATTGGGACAACCCACTCAGGTTATGAATAATAACCTTACCCGTATGGAACACCCTGATCCATAATGTGAAGGATCAATGTTAGATCATTTCATGAGTCAACAAACACCAACATTAAATGGGAGTACAAATCCATTATTATCTTAGAAATGGATAAATTCCTTAGAGAAAATATTCCACGCCATGGAGAGTAGTGAAAGGGAAAAAGTTGTCATGGTAGTTTACCACCTCAATGAAGATTATGATCCATGGTAGTCATTGATTCAATATACAAAGGTAGATAATGAAGTATCAAATTTGGAATAGTGGGAGTTTAATAAGATTTTATTAGAAAAATACTATCCTCGTGACCATCGAGCAGATATGGAAAGGTAATTTCCGAGCCTAAGGAAAAAGGAGGATGAGAATGTCGAGAAGTATGAAGCTAACATTACAGGGTTAGCGAGGCATGCTGCAGATTATATATGTAACTCAATAAGTAAGATTTATTGTTTCATTTATGGGTTAAAACTATTTCTTCATTGAGAATCAGTCTCACAATCCTTCTCATTTTACGAAGATATTGTCTCATGTGCTACAAAGACAAGAAAATAATTCTCTATGTATTATGACTTTAATGAAAAGAAAGTGAAGAAGAGAGCTAATGAACACTCTGGAAATGGAAATAAGGGGATGAAGGGAAAATTTTAATATACATCCTTCAATAGATGTTGGAAGAAACACCCCAGCACTATCCTAAAGGGAATGGGAGTCTGTTACTTGTGTGGTGAAAAAGGCCACAAAGTATGTGATTTCTAGGGGAAGAAAGAGGTTGTCGATGATGAATGCTATAATTTTAGTGAAAGGGGATTTTTGTGAATTAATGTCTTAAGCATCAGGGGAACTTACCTCATAAAAGGCCAAGGTAACCAGACCATGCTTATGCTATCACTACTGCTAAGGTTGAAGCTCCAAAATATGTATTGGCTGGTAATTTTATGGCTTACTCATGTTTAGAAAATGATTTATTTGATTCTAGATCATTGAATTGTTTAATATCTTCCATATTTTCTAAAAAATTAGATATTTCCAATTTGATATAACAAGGGAGTTTTTAGTAAAAAATCATAAGTGAAGAATCATTGCAACAAAGTTTTTTGAATCAGTTCCCATTAGAAAATATAAATGTACTTTATCTGATGATCTCATCATCATACCCAGGATCGAATTTGATATAATCTTTGGTATGGATTGGATATCGTACCATGATGCAAAAATTTATTGTAATAATAAGGAGGTTACTATTTTTGATGATGATGGTAAAGAACACCTTACCTTTAGAGAAGAATCATCACCACCATATTCTAATCTAGATCCACCCCCAGTTGTTCAACTAAATTCAATTATTGGGGAGAAAGATAATGAAATAACTGTGGGTGAGGAAAGGAATGTTAAAATATAGTATGTACCTATTTTGAAAGAATATGTTGATGTGTTTCCATAAGATTCACATAGATATAATCCATGTTGAGAAATTGAGTTTTCTATTGATTTAATTCTGGGTTCAAGGCCCATATTGTAGACCCCTTATAGAATGGCCAATGTGGAATTAATGAAATTGAAGAAACAACTAGGGGAATTGAGTAATAAGGGATTTATTCTCCTTAGTGTTTCTCCATGGGAAGCCCCTGTCCTTTTTGTTAAGTAGAAAGATGGATCTATGAGGTTGTTCATTGTCTATTGGGAGATCAATGATATAACGATAATGAACAAGTATTCCATACCTCGCATTGATGATTTATTCGACCAACATCATGGAGATCAATACTTTACGAAGATTGACCTTCGATCTGGATATCATCTGTTGTGTGTGATGAAGGAATACATTCCAAAGATAACATTTCGAACTGGGTACAGGCATTATGTGTTTACAGTAACGCCTTTTGGATTGACTAATGTACCCTATGTATTCATGGATATAATGAATATAGTTTTCAAGGAATATCTCTATGATTTTTTAGTGGTATTTATTGATGATATATTGGTATACATAAATATCTATGATGATTAAGAAAATCACTAGCTCATTATTCTAAAGATTCATAGAAGACATGAATTATATGGGTAGTTTCGCAAGTGTGAATTCTGTCTTCAAAATATTTCTTTTCTTTTCCTTGTTAACTCTAATGTTGGAATCTAGATTGATACTTCTATGACCAAGGAAATCCAAGAATGGCCAACACCTATGAGTATAACTGAGGTTCAACGTTTTATGGGTTTAACAGGTTATTATCGGTGTTTCGTCCCGAATTTTTCCGGATTGGCTAACCCATTATCCAAGCTCACACATAATGGTGTTAAATTTGTTTGGAAAAAAGAGTGTGAAGAATGTTTTTAAGAACTGAAGAGAAGATTAGTCGATGCTCCTATATAAACTCTACCATCAGGGAATGATGAATTTCTTATTTATAGTGATGCATCAAAGATATGAATGAGGTGTGTCCTCATATATAATGATAGAGATATTGCTTATGCATCATGAAAGCTGAAAATTCCTGAGTAAAACTATCCTACTCATGATCTTGAGTTAGCAGCTGTAATCTTTGATTTGATGATTTTGAGACAGTATCTCTATGGTGAAAAATGTGAGATATATACCAATCACAAGATTTAGAAGTATATTTACTCACAAAAGGTACTCAACATGAGGAAAAGTAGATCACATTAACCACTCAAGGATTATGATTTCACTATACACTACCCACCGAGGAAGGAAAATAAGGTGGTGGATGCTTTGAGCAGAATGCATCTGGGAGTTTTGAACAAGATGATAGTTGAAAATGATCATATATATATGGATCTAGTAAGGATGGATATGGGAATCACAATGGAAGGAGAAAAATCAATTCTTTTTCAAATTGTTTCCAAACCATATTTACTATAATGGATAAAGTGTTCTGAGACCAGTGATGAAGAGTTTCAAAAGATGATTACATATATGAATGATGCGAGATTGAGTGACTTTGTGTATGAAGATGGAATTTTGAAATTTGGTAAGAGACTTTGTGTTCTAGATATACCTGATCGGAATATGGAATTGTTAGATGATGGTTATAGCTCCAATTTATCTACACCCCCTGAGAGCACCAAAATGTATAGATATTTGAAGGAACATTTTTGGGGGGAAAACAAGAAGAAAGAGATTACTGATTTTGTTTCACGATGTATGGTATATTGACAAGTAAAAGTTGGAATCTAACGTCCTAGAGGAGTCTTGAAACCTATTCCCATACCTGACTGTAAATGGGATAACATTATGATGGAATTTGTTAAGGGACTACCGAATACTCCTAGAAGGAACAATGCAACATGGGTCATTATTGATTGTCGTACCATGTCAGCATATTTTACTTCTATAAGATAACATTTACCACATGAATGATTGGAAAGACTATATTTTAATGATGTTTTTATAATTAATGGATTACCACTATTGATTGTTTCTGATCGTGATCCATTTTTTACAGCAAGGTTCTGTCTATGTCTTCAGAAATCCCAGGATACTGAACATTGTTTGAGCATTGCCTACCACCCCCAAACTGATGGACAATCAGAAAAGACTATTCAAACCATAGAATACATGTTGAGATCATTCTCACATGACTTTCATGGTATGTGGGATAAATATTTACCACTAGTATAATTTTAATATAAAAATAGCTTCCATTGAAGTATTCATATGGCACCATATGAAGCGTTATACGAAAAGAGATGTCTCACACCAACATGTTGGGATTATATTGGTGAAAATGACTCGTAGGCCCATAACTGGTGGAGGAAATTATGTAAAAGGTGAAGGTAATCGAAAACCACATTAAGGAACCGCAAAGTACAGAGAAGAGCTATGTTGATAACAAAAGGAAGGATTTGGAATTTCATGTAGGAGATCATATTTTGTGGAAGGTATCTCCATGGAAGGGTGTTATACCTTTTTTTAATAAAGAAAAATTACGTCCCAGGAACCTCAGACCTTTCAAAATTCAAGATTAAACTGGAACTATAGCTTACCATTTGGAAAGGTCACCGAGTCTCTCCAAATTTAATGATGTGTTCCACAGATCATTGTTGAGAAAATAAATTTTTGACCCAACGCATGTACTTACCTATGATGAATTAGAACTATAACCTGATCTGTTTTATTGTGAAGAGCCTTTCAACGTTCTTGATACAAGAGAACAAGTGCTGAGAAACTGGATGACTCGTCTGGTAAAAGTTCTATGGAGAAACCATAAAATGGAAGAGGCAATGTGGGAACCCTAGGAATATAAGATTAATAACCACCCGAGTCTTTTTATGAAGTAATATTATTGAAATTATGAGGATGAAATTATTATAAGGATGGGAGAATGTAACACACCAATCTTCCAAAATATGCATCTCTTTGAATAATACAGTAGCGTGTGTTGTACGCAACATTGAGTTCTAACACACCACAACCAATCAAACTAGCCGTTATGAATAGTAATACCCAATTTTTGAAATTTAATAAATTTTACCTTAAAAAATGGACTTCATTTTTGGATTCAGAATATCTAATTTAGCCTAAGGTGAATATTTTTTATTTTTCTGAAAACATTCAATTTTTGATGAACAGTGAAAAACACTGAGTTATAGTTTAGAACCAAATTTTTATTTAAATAATTTTTTATTTTATTTAAGATTTTTAGGTCAAAACAGATATATAATACCTATATAAGTTTAATGTAATTTATTGGAGTTAGTTTATTATAAATTTAGATATATGTAAATTTTATTGAACTTTTCACCATCTTTTACACACATCTTAGGATAATTTGAAAATTCACATAAAACTTACTTTTACAACTTTTGTAAGTGGAATTTCAAAACTATAATAGAGTCAATTGAAATAAGTATGAAAAATGTGGTTCAATAAGATGAAAATTATTTTTTGTGAATAGTAAATTTTTATTTTATTTACCACGTTTAAAAGAAAATAGGGTATTTATGGGTAAAAATGATATTATTATCACCATAACATATGACCTAATTCTATTTAATATGTATAATTAGAACAAAAACAACCTTAGGAACAAAATATGAACCTTTTTGATCTATTTGGATTAGATTAGGACATTTATTATTATTTAATTCAAAGAAGTGTTAAAAGTGATAAAATAAATGTTTAATAACTAAAACATTTTTAATATAGTGTTATACATAAGATAAATAAAACTATAAATATTCCATAAAAATATGGAAATATTTCCTACATAATGGAATTTTATTTATATTTTTTAGACATTAAATAATTAAATTTATTTATGACACAATGATGATGCAGTAACTAACTAATTAATGAAATATGAAAATAATTAATGTTATAAATATCCAAATAAATGTAATTTGATTGTTTTTACGAATTCAACTAATTTATATGTTAATATGACATGTTATGGTTAGTTAGAAGATTTTTTTTGAAGTAATAATGTTCTTATGAATTTAGAAAAAACAAAATACCAAATAGTTTCAAAATTGACATAAAAGAGTGTTTAAAACAACTATTATATTATTAATTAATATTATATTCCTAAAAATATATGTTTTGCCCAAAAGGCTTATATAATTATATGTGAATTAGTAATGAACCACTTTTGGTTTTATTAGAATCATACAGTATGTTTATTATCCATATAATATTAAAATATAAGGAGACATGGTAAATGTCAAACTATTTAACTAATTGTAAAATCTAAACGATAAAGTTAATATAGTGACCCAAACCATTCTAAAACCTATTGTTTGAGTCGTTTTCCACCCATTTCCACCTTAGATTATATATATTACATTTTTGAGCTATTAGAAACCAAAAATGATATTATTATAAAACAATATTTCATTCTTTTTCTAAGGTGCCCCTCACCCCGCTTATAAAAGGGCACTCCCATTCTCTATAATTCACACATTCAAAGCCATTTGGATCAGCCAAAACCTACCCAAATACCCTCTCATATGTAATCCCTTCAGCCAAGAGGTCTTCCTTTAGTCATAAAGCCAACCTAAGAAGCCCTTTTGATCAAATCAAAAGCAAGAACCTGAAGAAGATGTAAATATTTCATTACATCTTTCAAGTTCTTTTCTTCTTACACTTCCATTTATTTGTTGTTTCCATTATAAAATAATAACATAAATATATTCAAATTACTATGTTGTTATTATAAAAATGTTACAAACAAATTCATTATTTTGTCCATCCTTTGAATTGCATGTCACCATACATGCGTACGTACGGCTTACTATCTCCACGTCGTGGTGTAATTGTTATTCAATAAATTATAATTTGGATGTTTATAATAATGATGTGTAATTGATTAAATAATAAGTATAACATGATAATTATTATTTATATAATACATACCATCCAATTATATATTATTTTAATATCAAAAGAATGATATTTTATCTCATGCGTACATAGGGATTTCCATCTCCACGAACGCGATGAGATTCATTCCCCATCGTATTCATTAACGATTAAATGTCATTATATTATTAAAAATAATATTTAATGAAGTGATATCATTTTGGATATGAATAGGATACATCCCATGAATAAAACAATGACTCACATAACAAATAATATAATGGAAAACCAATCTGTTAACACCAGAAACAACGATAATACTATGATATTATTATCAAACAAATGTTAAAAGATCATATATGATAACATATTAATGTATATGATTCTTGTATAATTTAATTAAAATTATTTCAACATTATACACGTGGTTAACCTAACCTCGACCAAGGAAATGTACAAGGTAAGGGGTTTCTTATCTCACTTTTAGTTTCGTGTGATTTCAATTGTTCGCCACTTATTTATTGCATGTGGTGTATTGTGTACTTCCATTTGATGATATATTATCATTATTCTCTTTATATTCATGGTATTATATGAATTATATTGTGTTTATTATCTTTTTATCATACAAGCTCGATTGATTTCAACGTGGTAAGGGGATTTCATGTCACTTCTTATTCACGTAAGATTCACGCTGCATTACCATTATTTCCTTTTGTGTGGTATATGTACTAGACATGATTGTATTCCTTTTGTAATATAATTTAATATATGGTAATTTACAACTTCATTGAATAATCCTTATTTTATGGGGTGTATTTTTTGTGAGTTACCAAATCAGAAAGGGTTAATTCACCAATTTCTTCATTATCTGAGGTTGTTTATACGTAATTATCTACTGGGACCTTTTTATCTTCCACATCATTGTTTCTTAAAAAATGTATTTCAAAACATTATAACTATTTTTAGACTATAGGTTAAAGTCATCTATACACTTTTTTGACATTTATAAGATGTTATTAAAGGAATCTTTCTGTCGTTTTGCAAAAAAGGTACATTTTGACCTTTTCAAAAAATTTATGGTAAGAATGTTTTTTAAATTATACAGTGGGTGTGGCTATTTTCCATAATTATAACCTAGTCAAAGCATCACTTACAAGCTTATAAGAATATTTTATAATATAAATGTTTTCATTTATAATTACGTGACTTTTAATTTATTTCAAAATACATATAGATATTTCTCTAAAAAAAGGTTTTGATTTCATATAGGTCAACATCCATTGATCGATTTTAAGCTTATTTGAAGTTGAGTTATTATGATTGAAAACTTTTATATTGTATTGAAGGTTTTTTGATATGTTTGACTATGGATGTGTTAACATTACACCATTCATAGTTTATGGATAATGTAATTACATTTTGTATACTAGTTTTAATAAGAATATTTATGTTATGTTTAAACCTTTTCATAAGATGAATGCATTGGACTTAGTATGTGATAGGTGGAGCCTGCTATAGCTCCTCGATGCATCGATATATCTCATGAGACAAACTAGTGTCCTGGAACAAGGCCTTGAAAAAATATTATTTGTAGTCTTGGCACAAGGCCTTGACTATGTGGTTATGAAAATCTTCCATTATACATTCCATCATTATGAAAGTGGCTATTGATATTTCACGTGATTATTATACTAGTAGAATATACATGTCCACAAATAAATTACATTATTTTATTTTATCTTTGCAATTTTATGTTGATGTTAATGTTTATAAGGATTTTGTTTTAGTCTTATACATTTCCTTAAATGTTTATGCTTATTTATGAAAGTTTCCACTATATTGTTATCTTTACTGAGCATCTGAGATCACCTCTTTCTATGTTTTATTTTTCATAATATGCGAAGATGTATTTTACGACTGACCAGCAGGGATACTCTGAGGGGATATGATTGTGGTCTATGGAAAAATATTTGGTGCAGAATTTCATTTTATGATTAAATGTAAACCTTATTAATGTATCTAGTACATCCATGGCTACTAAACTAATTAGTCATTCGAGACATGATCTATTGTGATCATGCCAATGTTGTATAATAATGCACTGACTCTGCATAACTAGGGTCGGGGCATTACATATTTCTTCTTCTACTTCTTCATCATTGTTTTTTTCATTCTAATTTAAGAAATCTAGTAACACATATATTATGAGGTTTTATTATTAATATGGAACAACCATATCAACCTTATATCCATCTTACAAAAATTGAAATCCCCACGCGTTTGTACATATGACTTACTATATCCACACAGTGGTGTAATCTATTTTTAACCACGACATTACATGGATAAGTATAATTATAGAAATAATAACAATAAATATATATATATATATAATTGAAATATATTTATTTTTTAACAATATATATATTCCATCCACTTCTATATAATTCCATAATGGAGGGAATGATAGTGTTTCTCGTGCATTCGTACAATCTATTGTCTCCATGTTGCGATGTGATTAATTCTACATGATATTCATTAATGAATTACTATATCAATGTATAAAATGAATAAATAGGTTTTATATAATATAAATATAAATTTTTTAATGATATAACTATAACCTATGAAGAGGAACAAGACCTTATCTGAAAAAACATGTGTAAGAAAGTAATGTAGTTAAGACCCGAAGGACGATTGATAATATTATGTACTAACAGGTAATAATATGATCACTTATTATATAAGAAAAATAAATATTATTCTAAAATAAGAAAATGACATTATTTAAACCCTTATATAGAAGTTTTATACATGTACGATGGAACCCATACCTATGGTAAAGGATTATTTTGTCTCTCTTTTAGTTTTCTAGGACATATACCTTATAAACCATATGTTTCATTTATATAATGTTTATGCATTCCTTGAATGTTTTTATGATTATTATTTTATAGTATTTGGTATATATGGATAAATATAATTTCATTTATTATGAGGCGTATTATTTGACTGATTATAAAGTGGTATGGGAAAATTTCACAATCTCATTATTATCAAATATTTTTTATATGTAAGTATTACCAAGGTATTTTTATCATCCATATATATAATTTATAAAAAGTATATCAAATAATGTTTTAATATTATATAAATGTATTTAATGAAATTTTTACCTATTTTATACTTTTTACTACATGGTTTTAAAAGAATCATTTTTTTTATTTTCTAATTGAGGTACTTTTTTACTTTTCCAGAAAATGTAAAATAAGAATATTTTTAATCCTATACAGCATGAATAGAAATTTATGATATTATAACACTTTATATCCATGAATATTCTTAATTAATATTTCAAGGTTAGTTTCCATGAAATTTTATTCTTTTAATATTTCATAGTGCTTTTCATAAAACGAAACACTTTTGAAGAAGAAATGATATTTTCCTCTTTGGAATTATTTTAAAATGTTCTCTCAAAATTATATTCCCTCTATGATGGATTTTTGTAACTCAGTTATTCTTCAAGTATACTATCCCTATTATTCCTATGAATTGGCTATGTCTATGATGGATTTATATTTATGAAATCCATTTGTTTTTCATAGATTATGATATGATGAAATTAGGTTTGAGAATCACATTTTATTCCTTTTGTTAAGAAATGATGAATGATTAATGTTTTCCGGGACATGTAATAATTATTTCATTATATAACGGTGGGACCTATATATCCATAATAATCGTAGGGTAAATATTAATATCTCATGTGATATACATGTTTAAAATGGGAAATGATATTTGTTTAGTATTATAATCTCACAACCCGTCCCCTGGGGCCCATTCCGTGAATACCCCAAGCCCTCCTCCCCTAGGGCCGGGGGTGGCGACTAGCCCCAGAAAATCATATCCCTAAAATGGGAAGTGATTTCCTTTTAACATGCACAAACATATAGTCCAATAACACAAAAAGAGGATAATGTTTTATAGGACATGTAAGAATTATTTCATTATAGAAAGGTGGGACCTATAAATCCATAAAATTATTTGGGTAAATATTAATATCTCGTGTGATATACATGTGTAGAATGGAAAATGATATTGGTTTAGTATTATAAAATCACAAGCTGTCCCCTGGGGCCCGTTCTGTGAATACCCCAAGCCCGCCTCCCATAGGCCAGGAGGTGGTGACTAGCACCAGAAAGGCATATCCCTAAAATAGAAAGGCATTGCCTTTAAACATGAATAAACACATATTCCAAGAACACAAAAAGATGCTACTGCAAAGTAAAAACTAGAGTAATAAAATTATGTAATGAAAGTAGTGGGGACCACAATACAAGCACAACTATAAAGTACAACTTCAGTTGAAAACAAAAATTAGATTCTACAATCATCCACCAATGATCTTACTGGAAGGGTAGGTACATATTGTCTCCACCACTCCCAATGTCAACCAGTCACCTCTATGTATTTCTTGTTCTTAGCACCTACAGCCAAAGTCAAACTTCCCATTGTCTGCATAAGAGAAAATAATGTCCAACTGAAGCCAATGTAGGGGTTAGTATTAAAATACTCAGTAGGGACCCTGAGACCCTCAAAGGTCTCTCAGAGTTCCACAAAGGAAAACCAAATGAATGATCTCAATCACCAAGAATAAAGAAATAGACACAGCTCAAACCAGGTATAAGTTAATCACATAAGTACAGATGATTATTTGAGAAGAAAGATCATATTATTATGTTTATAGGCAATGATTCTGACCATACGGATTCTGACCCACATAGGATCAGTAGGTACTAACCACCAAAAGACCCATGCAGGATTCGACCCACTTAGATTTGATAGATACTAACCCACACAAGACCCATATAAGAACTGACCCACATAGGATCATAATGCGCTAACCCACAAAGGATAGTTTCACATTTACCCACACAAGATTGGTATGCACTGACCCACATAGGATCACTGAGCACCAAACCGCACAAGATCAGTCCCACACAAGATCGGTATTTCGTCAATCCACGAAGGGATGCTCTATAGAAGGTCCTTATCAACTTGTGTACTACTGATCAACATGGGATCTCTAGGGGAAAACCCAAACAAGATTTCTCTATACTAACCTCTGTGTGATCTGTCTCAAAACTCCACCTCATTGTTAGCTATAAGATTCCCGCTTATAGTATGCTTGATTCTAGGAGAACTGCTCCTCAAGCCATCAGTCCTATTTCATAAGGCATGAGATCCCACAATGAAGTAACCCGATGATCCATCACTTTATAAGCATTCCAATGAAATAGATAGTGCATCAACTAGATTCCTGGTCAGTATGTTATTGGCATTTTAAAGAAGGGGCCTGGTTGGATTTGGTGTCTATCCTACCCGGTCGTACTCCAATTTTCTCCAAAAATCTCATGGATTATCTCAAAAGGACTATCTCACTCCACAGATCCCAGCATCGTATATGGGTTGGAAAATGACATATTATTAACAAGATATGGTCACTTAAGCATAAATAGGCCCGAGAGGGGTCTAGATCTGATCCGACCCAGCATTGGCTGACTGGAACTGGTTCAGGTCAACCGAACCCGGTAAGGGTCTGACCTGGCCTAGCCCGAACTATCTTGTGCCAGCCAGGTTGGTCTGGGTCTTGGAGCTTTCTCGACATCACATGATGATGAGCTACCTCAGCAATGCGGTCATCCACCCATTCAGGCTCACCGCGGTGCGGACCTCCTCCATGGCCACCGAGCACCAGACGCCAACTCTTCCACTCCCTCCACCGCCGATACTATTCGTCAGTACTGCCACACAAGTGTATCACTAGTGAGTCTTTTCAGGGAAATCATGTGAGCTTTGGTGGTCTGTTCTTCATTACAAACATGCCTATGATCCTCCTAGGATGCCTCCATTATTGCACACCTCCGAGTATCATGATTCCCTCATGTTGGAAAAACACGCCTCCAAAGAATGCAATGAAAATCAAGTGGTGGAGGGTATGGGCCTTGTTTGTTTGTCCTGCACCCTCCGTGTTAGATTTATAACAAGTGGGAGTAATTTTTACATAACAAAAAAACAATGATAAACCCCATTAAAATCCCCCACAATGACCACCTTCCAACTTAAGAACATGGAGTTGAAATGATGGAAATTATTGAATTAAAAGGCAACCCCTGCCTCCTGAACCGTTAGGGTATCGCGGTCGTTGGCAGAAATAAAGTCTTTATTTGAGTGAGGCCATTAGCATTCACCGATCCCAGATTGCTGCCCCCCAATATTCAACCCTCTGTCAGTGGAAGTTGTCATCATACTTCCGATAGGTCCCTTGCTTAATGAAGAAGTGTCAAACCCCAACCCTAAGATCCACTTAAACTGACGGAGTATTCAGAGCTTAATGCAACAAAGATTTAATGGGGATAATTAATTAGTTAATTAACAAAACACCCATATATATCTCTCAATAGAGTGGTAACAAAAAAGGTTAAATCAATTAAATGGTGTGATAGTTCATTGGTCCCACCACCACTACTAAATTGTTACAAAAAAGAAATAAAATATCTATGTCATGTTATTTTATTATTTTTTTGTAAAGCACAAATATTAACATTTTCATCCAACCTACTATGGTCGAAGTGATTCTTTTCTTAGGATAATATTGACATTTTGGATACAACGGTGCTCTCAGAAATAAATTCTTAGTAATTTTTCAAAATATAGAAAATAATTCCTGCGTGTATACTAAACGTATCTTAATAAAAGTTCTGAAATTCATTCTGGACACACCAGGCCCCGACATCCCCTGCTGTAAAAATTTTCATACTCATAATAATCCAAAATAATTTTATATAAAATTACATGGAGTTTTCCAAGAATAACGATTTAGGGATGGAATGACTAATGATCTAGGTTCAATAATTAAGGTATGGAATGGTATGTAAACTAGGTTTAGTAATACGTGACTATAATGCAGATTGAAATTGGTTTAGTAAAGGAATTTCCCCACTATAATGGTTTTGTAAATGATCCTTTTCAAATATAATAATGATTTTATATGCTTATGTGTTTTCCACAATTCCATATTTTACTCCAATACTATTTCTCAATGGCTCATGTTTCTTTATGTTTTATGTCGTGTAAAACACCTATATTTATTTCATGACTAAATATTTTGATATATATTATAAATTTTTTGATTTTAAAAACTCATGTTCATATTTCTAGATGATTATATTCATGTTCTATTTGATATTTTCCTTACTTGTCCTTCATGAGAATATAAGCTCTCCCTTTTCTTATGTTTTCTTTTCTGCATGATATGAAGCAATTTTATAGGTAATAAAACTAATGTGGGAGATTTTTATCGGTGATTTGGAGGATCTTTTACTAAATTAGAATAATGTGTTTCATGTTTCCAAACTAACTAAACTATTATGGTACTTGTTTCATCTATTTTTGTAATGTATTACGTATTCTATAAATGTAATGTAATTTCCATGTACGTCAATCTTGGGTCTTTAGAGTTGGTATCTGACTGAACCACTTTTGTAAAATAGACCTATCCCCATGGTTTTCCCCAAAACTGTGGGAATAGGTACCCCTACACCCATATTTTTCCAAAACCGTGGGTATGGGGGGGAGCTATCCCCACGGTTTTCCAAAACCATGGGGATAGTTCTTGAAAAGTCACCTATACAAATGGTTTTCAAAATCCATGGGTATAGGGGTACCTATCCCCACTTTTTTGGGGAAAAAACTTGGGAATAGGTCTAGTCTAAAATACGTATACCCAAATTTATGAAAAATTGTGGGTATAGATTTCCCATGTGTGCACAGGAATTTTTTTCCCACGGGAAGGAAAATATTCTTGGCCGCAGTAATATACCCCTGGTTATTCCCTCTATACCCATGGTTTATATAACTATATTTAAGTATATATATAAATACATAGGTGATTTTAGGATAGTGGTAAGATGGGATTTTTGCATCGAAGAGGTTGTGGGATCGAAGCCCACCACCTTCATTATTTTAGGATTAATACCCATGGTTTCGAAACTGTGGGTAATAGAATTTTATTCCGTGGCAATTGGGTATGTTTCGTTGACACGGTTGCAGAACAACTATACCCATAGTTTTGGAAAACCGTGGGTATAATATATGAACCTATACCGACGCCTTTCCAGCCCACGATTTTGGGGTCTATACCCATGGTTTTAAACTGTGGGTATATGCTGTTTTTCTAGTAGAGAAGTTTTACTCAATAATTGGATACGTGGATGCCAAAACTTTTGAGAGATCACTAGAGATATTTATAAAAAAATATCTTGGGATGTCTTTAAGGATAATTTAATGAATAGGATAAAATCCTGTAGTATTTTTTATGATCTTGGAACACCAGGGATTAAACCTCATAAGACATATTTTGAGAGTACATTCAATTTTTTATGTGGTTTTTAAAGTATGATTATTGTCGAAAACACTTTTATTTTTTGGTTTTAGAAAATAGAAAGAAATAGGTGGATTCATGTTATCAGAGAATATGATGGACAATGGAATGATAGACCTTATAAAAATCCAAATTTAATGGGAGTTGGATGGAGAAACATCATTAATATTTCTAATCATAAATCTAACAATATAATTATTAATCTAAAAACTGATGATATTTACGACCCACATAAATAGAGAAATAAGGTATTTCATTGTCACACTAGGGGAAATAAAGTTCAATTTTACTTATTTAAATAATATGTGAAGTGGAATCAAGGAAAATGTCTCAAAGGAACTATAAGATTTATTTTTTGTGGAAATGAAAGATGCATAAAAATTAATTTCAAAGGAAAGGGATCTATTAACAAAATAAAAAAGTATAATGGAATTTATATGTAATAAAATATGGTTAAATATTTTATGTGTAGAATGCATGGGAATTTTTCAAATCAACTCACTATGAGGAATGATCATAAAGATATCAGCGGGTCCATATTAATAATTGTTATATTTCTGAAGAAAAAGATACTACGAATAACATGTGAGATGTATGTGTTAAGGAATGAGAAGTTGAATTATTGTTATTGGATTAATAAGATATTAGAATTATTCCTTGTTTTTGTAATGTAATTAAAAAATAATGGCTCAAATGTACTTTATAGTATTAATGTATATTGAAAATCTATGTGTGGGTCTACTATAGTTTTTCCATAAGGATTTAATAGTATATAATGAATGGTACTAGTAACAATGAAATGTGATTGAGGTAATATGTTGATATTTTTGTATAATACATGATTAAGATAAATACAACCCTTAATATGATCATGATGATGAGATATTGATATTCAGATATAGATATATGGGTTATGAATAATTAAATTAGATAGTAATGGTTTCCTTTAGACTAATTATGAATATTCTAAAAATGGATTATACAATGATGGATGATGTTTATGGTTATTAATCTAATGAATAAAGAAACATACATGTTATCAATATTAATGTATAGTAATTTAGGTTATTTTCATGATACAAGATAATAAATGATGATGGTTTTCACATGATTTGAATGTCACAAAAAAGAGATACACTATGTTATCTGGTGGATAAAGGTTAAGATGAGTTAGTGAACCTCATTATAATGTTTTGGATTTTCAATATTCATAATGATTGAAAGATTATTAATATATGGAAATTTTATAACAAACTTCAGATGATGTTTTTTTGAATAAATTTTTATCTGACCATAGGTGGACTTCTGCATATTTGATAACTTATTCTAACAATTTGTTAGATTGATGACATTCCCTATCATCTTATTTATGGATCTCATGATCTTATATTAGTTCAAAAATGAAAACTTCAACTTCATTTCCTAGAATAAGTGATTAAGTGGATTTTGACCCAAACATAAGGAAAGGGATATAATATAATAAATCAATATATAATTTTAATTTATTATTTCAACTGTAGGTAAATTATCTTAAAACCCAAAATGTTATCCATGAACCTTTCTTTATCTTGAATTAAATATACCCTTATATAAATGAATATTTATGGATTATTGATTGTAGAAATTCTCATAACCTTATTCGCTATCACCCCCAATCATAACTTGTGTAAAGACCCGTAAAAATCAAAAAAAAAATAAATTAATAATTCCTTAATTTTTTTGGAATTTTACAAGAGCGTAGTTTCTGATGAAACTTGATTTCGAGGCCCGGTGTGCCAGAAATTCCTATCCGAAGTTTAGCTCAGGTACGTTCAGTGAACGAACGAGCGGGAATTTATAACTTTTGAACCGATGCTCGGAATCGAATTTCGAGGGAACCGATGGAACTGTAGCACCGATAATTGCTTATAAATTTCATTTCCGAAGTTTCGTTTACAATAGAGAAGTTGTTAATTGATGTGGAAGGTAAAATAAAAATTATGCCACATTTTTTATTTTTACTTTATGTGGATTATGCTTTGGGTGGAAGTTGGGTAAAACCTCACAACTTCAATTTGTAGGTTATGAAGGTGGTGGGGCCAACACGAACCCTACCCCTTCACCTTCCCTAACCTTCCATAACCCATAATAAATTATGACAACTTGTGAAATTTAATTTTGTGGTTAAATTATACATTAGAATTTCAAAACTTATGTTGTGTTAATAAAATAAGATAGTGTCTTATTTTATTTTTGGTTGGAGTCTGGTTTCCTAGAGAATGTAACACCCCGAGCATCCATGATACGCTTCTCATTCAATAATTAAATAGCTTGCATTGTACACAACTTCGAGTTCTAACACACGGAAACTAATCAAAATAGCCGTTATGAATAGTAATAACAACTTTTAAAATTTATAGAAATTGTATATTTCGAAAATGGACTTCATTTTTCTATTCCTAATATTGAAATTAGCCTATGTTGAATTTTTTGAAATTTTCTGAGAACTTCCAAATTTTTATGAATAGTGAAAAATACTTAAAACAACTTTTTAATCATAAAAATTTATAGTGATAAATTTTACTATTTAGTGGTTTTAATGTATAGTTATAATATATTTTTACCATTTTATCGAATGGTGGTCATTAGAATTAATTTAACATTGAAATTGCACATAAACAATTTTCAATCTTTTGATATAAAT
The DNA here is from genome assembly GCA_963277665.1 of Viscum album. Taxonomy (NCBI): domain Eukaryota; kingdom Viridiplantae; phylum Streptophyta; class Magnoliopsida; order Santalales; family Viscaceae; genus Viscum; species Viscum album. The sequence goes on along the minus strand of CAUJRU010000065.1, from coordinate 1,754,252 downwards.
TGTTTCTTAAAAACACGCTATTTGTTGTGACAGCGGGAATTAATTATAAAATTAATTAATGAAACTTATATGTTTGGAATTTTGTAAAATAGACATCATTTTTGGATTCGGAATATCAATTATAGCTTAGGTTGAAATTTTGGCATTGTTCTGAAAAACTTCAATTTTTGATGAATAGTGAAACCACTAAGTGGTAGTTAAAAAACTGATTTTTCGTTTAAATGAAATATTACCACTTCTGTGGTTTGATTTTCAAAAATCAAACATACATGGTTTTCATTAAGAAGTAAAATGTGGTTCAATGATATTAAAATAATTTTTTGGTGAATAGTAACTTTTAAGTTCTTAATCGCGATTAGAGGTAATTAGTGTAGTTTAAGGTAAAAATAATGTTTTAATAATATGAGATGAGCTTTACACATGTCCTACCCTCATTTTATGTGCCATGGCCGACCAAGAAAATCCATGGGTCAACTTGGGGACCCCATGGAGCCACTTTAGTTTGAAAATGACATAAATACCTTTTATTTAATGTTAAAGTAAAAAATGACACAAACATGAAATGTTTTAATAAAACAATTTTTACATGGGGATATAAAAGTCATATTTTTTACTATAAAATTTCATTGGAAATCTAAAACGATTTCCTACATCATAGTATTTTTTTATAATTTTTAGACATTAAATAAATTAAATTATTTATGACATCATGATGATGCAACGATGACCTCATTATTTAACGATTTAAATAAAATGGAAAGATAATGTAATATCTAAGATCTACACATGTAAAAAACCTATTGGATGGGTGGATTTAGAACCCTCATCACCTTAGCCTCGAATTATATAAGTTTGGGACCTCTAAAATCTGAAACACATTTTATAATAATGTGAATTTTCTTTACTTTCCAAGAGTGCCCCTCCTCTCCTCTTATAAAAGGCCCCCACCTCTACCACCTCATTCACACTTTCAAGCCATTTGTCTCGGCCAACCTCTGTGAAAATACTCTCCCAACTCCCCGCTCTTAATCCTAGAAGCCTCACTTTGGGCAGAACTCTTCCCAAGGAAGCCTTTGGCTCAAATCAAAAAGAGTTACCTGATTTTGAGGTAATGTCTTCCCTAATGTTTTTTTGTATTATTTTTCTTCTCCAACCCCCTAAACACTTTTTATTCATTTCTTCTGTAACAAAACCAGTATCCTAAATATACTAGGATGTTTTTATAAAAAGGATTCGAGCTACACTTACACACCTACATGTAATGGTTAAAGAACATACTGTTTCTGTGGATGGCGAATTTCTGCCTCACGAAACGATGATTGTTCTACACTCATATAACACCTTCAATGTGGCCATTAATATGTAACTATATTTATATATGATATATAATATGTTTATGTTTTCCTTATGCTTATGTATTTCTCATTTATGGCATACTTTATGATTTCCATTATGGGTAAACGCGATAATTTCATTTTAGGAAGTGCGGACTACCGCCCCCTCAAAGTGATGTGAATCGTTAATGCCATAAGTGGGATGTATAAAGGATGGATTAAATGATATTATATATGATATTATACTAGAACTATATTATACCTTTATATAATTATGATTTCATTCCATTAAATACAAAATATAAATGAAAGTAGCGTTCATGCGTACGTACGGCTTACCGTCTCCATGAACGGTGCATTTCGTTTCATAACTCTAAATGTTACGTAATATTATGAATAAATGTATATAATGGATATATATGATATATATGACATATAAATCAAGAATATAATTCTGGAGATAATGGATATTCTACCACATAAACAACTAGTAATTATATGAAGTTTATTGTTGACTCAAGTACCAAAAATCGACAAAACGACCGTTATTAACTTAAATAATTACATAATGTTAATAACATTGTAATAAGTGATATAAAAAGGATAATGAAATTGAAAATAGTATATATTAACTCTAATTTATTATTCAGGAGGTTAAAGAATGGTCGAATCAAGTCGGACACAAGGTAATGGAGCTTCTTAACCCAACTTCCATTCTTTGCGTTAATCTCCTACTTTCAAATTATGTCATGATATTATTATGTATGATTTTGTATTTTTACTTTATTTATGTGTACCTATAGTTAATAAAAATAATAGATCTATTTTATTTTAAAAATGATCTTTTTAAGGACTTTGCCTCAATCTCCTTTCATTAAGGCATATTTGGTTTTATACACAACTTTCTTTTATACGGTGTATAAACCCCTTTGACTTTTACATTTATTCAAAATGAATCTTTTTATTCGAAGTGTTTTACTAAACGAAAAAAAGGGAATGTTTTTCTTTCCGTACATATGCAGCGACAATGACTTCTCCGCCGCCGTGACCATTATTTGAGTTTCGGCTTCCTCTAGAAGCCATCATTTTTTTAATGAAAAGTAAATACAAAGTTTTAACTTTCTTTTATTTTTGTATTGAAAATGGTTTTCAAAGCGTTTTTATTATATCAATGTGTTGTATTGATATCTTGTGATTGAAATGTGGAAATGTTAAGTTTCCTTTATGCATGTTTTATGTGATACGATTATGTTATGGTTTATGATATGTTTAAACCTATTCATATGAGGAATGCATTGGACTTAATAAGTGACGGGTGGAGCCCGCTATAGCTCCTCGATGCATCGGCAGGTCTCATGAGACAAACTAGTGTCTTGGCACGAGGCATTGACAAAATCTTATTTGTGGTCTTGGCATGAGGCCTTGGATACGTGGTTATGATAGTCTGGAATTATGCATTCCATCATTATGAAGTGGTTATTGATATTGCATGTGATTATTCGACCAGTAGAATATCCATGTGAAGAAGTGAATAGCATTATCTCATTTTACTTTTTCCATATTATGTTGAAGTTCAAGTTTAAAAGACATTTTTTTTAGTTATACATTGCCTTAAATGTTTATGTTTATTGATGAAAGCTTCCGCTATATTGTTATCCTTACTGAGCATCTGAGCTCACCCCTTTCAATGTTTTAATATTTTCCAGGATGTGAAGAAGTATTTTATGAATGACTTGCAGGGATAGTCAGAAGAGGATATGAGTGTGGACTATGGATACTTTGTTGTTGTATTTTTTCACTTTATGGTGTAATGTAACATTTGTGAATTTTTCTAGTGTTTCCAAGGCTACTAAACTAATCGGTCTTTCGAGACTTGATCTTTTGTGATCATGCCAATGTTACGATGTAATGCACCGACTTCAGGGAGCTGGGGTCGGGGCGTTACAGTTGGTATCAGAGGCATTTTAGTACTAATCTTGGAAGCTAGATTTAGATAATCTCTGATTAGAGCACATAGCCCAAAGATAGACGTTGAGGATTAGTATAGAAGAACATCCTAGAATTTTGTTATTATAGAGATTTTGTGAGTTTTCCGAGAAATACATCCCTGTCTGGGTTCGAGAAGGTAGAGGCGGCTTTGGAACAGATGTACCTAGGGGTAAAACCCGAAAACACCGCTTTGAGCTAGACTCGAACGGGAAATGGTGCACGACAACGAGCCTTGCGACACTCTTGGTTACGACACTCCCTGAGGATTTTCTTAGGATAATTCTCATTTTCTTTACAAACCACTATTAACGGTTATGAGTAAATACTTCCTCAAAGAAAACCTTTTTATTATTATGGATTATATCCATAAATAGTTAAATTTATGTTAAGTATTTTATAAGTATGGAATTATATATTTTGATTCATAAACTAATCTAGTTTATGCCATTTTATAGAAATGGCGCCTAGTGGAAGGAATGGAAACCGTATCAATGCACGCACTCCGTGTAGGTATTTCCCTCCTGATCAAGATAATTATTGTGGATCTGGAGATACAACTAGTGCTGATCAACTTATTACCATACTGGGACAACTCACCGAAGTTATGAATAATAACCTTAATCGTATGGATCACCCTGATCCAAAACGTAGAGGATCAATGTTAGACCGCTTCATGAGGAAACAACTGCCAACATTTAATGGGGGTACAAATCCATTAGTAGCTGAGCAATGGATATACTCCTTAGAGAAAATATTCCATGCCTTGGGGAGTAGAGAAAGTGAGAAGGTTGTCATGGCAGTTTACTGCCTCACTGGAGATGATGATCAGTGGTGGTCGCTGATTCAAAACACAAAGTAAGACGATTATGTATCGAATATGGAGTGGAGGGAGTTCAAAGAGTTTTCCTAGAAAAATACTATCCTCGTGAACATCGAGCAGATATGGAAAGACAATTTTTGAGTCTGAGACAAAAGGAGGATGAGAATGTCGCAAAGTATAAGGCCAACATTACAAGGTTAGTGATGCAGGCTGCAGATTATATACGTAACCCAAGAAGTAAGATTGGTCGTTTCTTTGATGGGTTAAAACCATTTCTCCGATGAGAATTAGTCTCACAAACCTTCTCATCATACGAAGATATTGTATCGTGTTCTATTAAGACAGAAAAAGAATTCTCTTAGTCTTATGACAACAAAGTAAAGCAAGGGAAGAAGAGAACGGTGGAACAAGAGATAGATAAATGGAAAAAGGGAAAGAAGGATTTTCCATTATTTGATAATTGTTGGAAGAATCACCCCGGTACATGCCTAAAAGGAATGGGAGTTTATTATAAATGTTTGGAAAAAGGTCACCAGGCGCGTGATTGCAAGGGAAGGAAAGAGGCTATCAATGTTGAATGCTTCATTTGTAGGGAAATGGGGAATTATGCAAATGAATGTCCTAAGCATCAGGGAAAATTACCTCAGAAAAGGCCAAGGGATCAAGGACAATCTTATGCTATTACTACAGTTGAAGCAGAATAACTAATGTATTGGTGCTTTTGGACTCATGGATTATATTCTGGTTATTAGAATAATGTGATATATATATATAAGGATTTTACTGCAGTACTTGTTGATTTTAGTAAGGTTTTAATATGATGACGGTAATTATATTTTTAGCATGTGACAATAAGAGAAACTTTCCTTTGTTTGGGGAATCTGATAAATTGATTTTGGAATTAAGAGACCTTTTAGAGAAAGTCTGGACAGAGGTATTTTGGATAACTATAAATGTTGGAGTAGATTAAGTTGATCTTTGGATAGTATTGTTTAAGGTTAAAAAATTTATGAAGATTATTTTTGGATTATTATAATACTATAGTTTTAGGAAAAGGACAACATGCAGGGTGGGGCATAACCCGTCGCGTCGGACAATTCTGCAGGAATCGAACCCACAACCATAGTGCGACAGGACTTTATTTCCTACCACTAGCCTACAAGAAGTCCCTGGTTATCACAAAATAGTTCTACTAATCTAAATGGTATGTTTTAAAATTTGGAACCTTATACGATTAGGATAAATATAATATTTTTGAGTTCTATTATCTTTTTGAGTGAAAAATGAGTTTGTGGTAGAACTTAGTTGAAGGTTGAAACTCTACTTGTCAAACATAAATATATATACCTCTCTCTTATTTAATGAATAAATTAATTCTTAAACTTTAGTATAGGGATATTAAAACAAAAAAATGTGTTATCCTAAAACCTTATTCTTGTTGAACGGATGATATTTTAAATCAACATAGATTGAAGGCTTTGAGGCCCTCAATTTGACAGTTGATTGTGATTGATGACCTTAATCACTCCTTACAAATATTTACGTTTTTCCTCCAATTATATGTCTCTAATTTCCACCAATTTTCTCCTAATCGAGATCATAATTGGGTGGTGACTTTTTCAATTCCATTTCCCTCTTATTACGGCTAAATTTTAGTAATCTTATTTCCGATGTGAGTTTTCCACAAAGGTATTTTCTCTTTTCAACCTTTTATTTTCAAAGAAAAATTTCAAATTGCGAGGACAGAATTTATTGAAGGAGGGGAGAATGTAACACCCCGAGCCTCCATGATACGCTTCTCATTCAATAATGCAATAGCATGCATTGTACGCAACTTCGAGTTCTAACACACCGCAACTAATCAAAGTACCCATTATGAATAGTAATAACCACATTTTAAAATTATAGAAATTTTATAATTCAAAATGGACTTCATTTTTCTATTCCTAATATTGAAATTATCCTATGTTGATTTTTTTGTAATTTTCTGAGAACTTCCAAATTTTTATGAATAGTGAAAAATACTTAAAACAACTTTTTTAATAAAAATAATTTATAGTGATAAATTATACTATTTAGTGGTTTTAAAGTATAATTATAATATATTTTTACCATTTTATCCCATGGTGGTTATTAGAATTAATTTAACATTGAAATTGGATATAAACAATTGTCAATCTTTCGATATAAATTGTTTCATAAAAACACGCTATTTTTCGTGACAGCGGGAATTAATTATGAAATTAATTAATGAAACTTATATGTTTGGAATTTTGTAAAATAGACATCATTTTTGGATTCGGAATACCAATTATATCTTACGGTGAAATTTTGGAATTGTTCTGAAAAACTTCAATTTTTGATGAATAGTGAAACCACTAAGTGGTAGTTAAAAAACCAATTTTTCATTTAAATGAAATATTACCACTTCTGTGGTTTGATTTTCAAAACTCCGACATACATGGTTGTCATTAAGAAGTAAAATGTGGTTCAGTGAGATTAAAATAATTTTTGGTGAATAGTAACTTTTAAGTTCTTAATCGCGATTAGAGGTAATTAGTGTAGTTTAAGGTAAAAATAATGTTTTAATAATATGAGATGGGCTTGACACATATCCTAGCCTCATTGGATGTGACGTGTCCGAACAATACAATCAATGGGTATACATGGGGACCCCATAGAGCCACTTTAGTTGGAAAATAAAATAAATATCTTTTATTTAATGTTAAAGTAAAAAATGACACAAACATGAAATGTTTTACTAAAACAATTTTTAAATGGGGTTATACAAGTCATATTTTTGACTATATATAGTGATTGGAAAGAAAAAAAGATTTCCTACATCATTGTATTTTTTTTTAATTTTTAGACATTAAATAAATTAAATATTTATGATATCATGATGATGCAGCGATGACATCATTATTTAACGATTTAAATAAAATCGAAAGATAATGTAATATCTAAGACCTAAACATGTCCAAAACCTATTGGATTGGTGGATTTAGAACCCTTATCACCTTATCCTCGAATTATATAAGTGTGGGACCTCTAAAATCCGAAACTCTTTTTATAATAAAGTGACTTTTCTTTACTTTCCAAGAGTGACCCTCCTCTCCTCTTATAAAACACCCCCATCTCTACCACCTCATTCACACTTTCAAGCCATTTGGCTCGGCCAACCTCTGCCCAAATACTCTCCCAACTCCCCCCTCTTACTCATAGAAGCCTCACTTTGGGCAGAACTCTTCCCAAGGAAGCCTTTGGCTCAATTCAAAAAGAGTTACCCGATTTTGAGATAATGTCTTCTCTAATGTTGTTTTGTTTTATTTTTCTTCTCCAACCCCCTGAACACTTATTATTCATTTCTTTTGTAACAACACCAGTATCCTAAATATACTAGGATGTTTTTATAATAAGTGTTCGAGCTACACTTACACACACCTACATCTAATGGTTAATGAACATACTGTTTCAGTGGATGGCGAATTTCTGCCTCACGAAACGATGTTTGTTCAACACTAATATAACACCATCAAAGGTGGCCATTAAGATGTCACTATATTTATATATGATATATAATATGTTTATGTTTTCCTTATTCTTCTTTATTTCTCATTTATGTCATACTTTATGATTTCCATTATGGGTAACGCGATAATTTCATTTTAGGATGTGCGTACTACCGCCCCCTCAAAGTGATGTGAATCGTTAATGCCATATGTGGGTTGTATAAAGGATGGAGTAAATGATATCATATATGATATTATACTGGAACTATATTATAACTTTATATAATTATGATTTCATTCCATTAAATACGAAATAGAAATGAAAGTAGCGTTCATGCGTACGTACGGCTTACCGTCTCCATGAATGGTGCATTTCATTTCTTACCCCTAAATGTTACGTAATATTATGAATGAATGTATATACTGGATATATATGATATATTTTACATATAAATCATTAATATAATTCTGGAGATAATGGATATTCTACCACATAAACAACTTGTAATTATAAGAAGTTTATTGTTTACTCAAGTACCACAAATCGACAAAACGACCGTTATTCACTTAAATAATTACATAATGTTCATAGCATTGTAATAAGTGATATAAAAAGGATAATGAAATTGAAAATGGTAGATATTAACTCTAGTTTATTATTCAGGAGGTTAAATAATGGTAGAATCAAGTCGGACACAAGGAAAAGGAACTTTTTAACCCAAATTCCATTCTTTGGGTTAATCTCCTACTTTCAAATTATGTCATGATATTATTATGTATTATTTTGTATTTTTACTTTATTTATGTGTACCTATAGTGAATACACATAATAGATCTATTTTATTTTAAAAATGATCTTTTTAACGACTTCGTCTCAATCTCCTTTCATTGAGGCATATTTGGTTTTATACACAACTTTATTTTATACGCTGTATAAACCCCTTTGACTTTTACGTTTATTCAATAGGAATCTTTTTATAAGAAGTGTTTTACTAAACGAAAAAAAGGGAAAGTTTTTCTTCTTGTACATATGCGGCGACAATGACTTCTCCACCGCTGTGACCATTATTTGAGTTTCGGCTTCCTCTACAAGCCATCATATTTTTAATGAAAAATAAACACAAAGTTTTAACTTTCTTTTATTTTGGTATTGAAAATGGTTTTGAAAGCTTTTTTATTATATCAATGTGTTGTATTGTTATCTTGTGATTGAAATGTGGAAATGTTAAGTTTCCTTTATGCATGTTTTATGTGATACGATTATTTATGGTTTATGATATGTCTAAACCTATTAATATGATAATTCATTGGACTTAATAAGTGATGGGTGGAGCCCGCTATAGCTCCTCGATGCATCGGCAGGTCTCATGAGACAAACTAGTGTCTTGGCACGAGGCCTTGACAAAATCTTATTTGTGGTCTTGACACGAGGCCTTGGCTACGTGGTTATGATAGTCTAGCATTATGAATTCCATCATTATGAAGTGGTTATTGATATTGAATGTGATTATTCGACCAGTAGAATATCCATGTGAAGAAGTGAATAGCATTATCTCATTTTACTTTTGCCATATTATGTTGAAGTTCAAGTTTAAAAGGCATTTGTTTTAGTTATACATTGCCTTAAATGTCTATGTTTATTGATGAAAGCTTCCACTATATTTTTATCCTTACTGAGCATCTGAGCTCACCCTTTTCAATGTTTTAATATTTTCCAGGATGTGAAGAAGTATTTTTTGAATGACCTGCAGGGATAGTCAGAAGAGGATATGAGTGTGGACTATGGAGACTTTGTTGTTGTAGTTTTTCATTTTATGGTGAAATGTAACATTTATGAATGTATCTAGTGTTTGCAAGGATACTAAACTAATCGGTATTTCAAAACTTGAACTTTTGTGATCATGCCAATGTTACGAAGTAATGCACCGACTTTGGGTAGCTGGGGTCGGGGCGTTACAGCTTTGGGAGAAAAAGATGAGGGAGTCTTGAGTTTCTTCATCCACTTCGTCGAAGAACATGAAGAATGCGAAGAACGCGAAGAACGCCAGATTCCTCAGAGGTCGACGTCTCCTTCTGTGACACCTCTTCTTGCAACAGATATTCCGTGATGAATCCTTGTTCGAAAAACCTCCATTCAAGATACGCTCAAGGTAGGGATTATTTATTTATTTTGTTCATGATTACTACTTTTATGTTCTTCGTGGAATATGACGAATTTCTATTGATTAACGAGAGGGGGCCGGACCGCACAAACACGGCCGACCCTCCTCCATTATCCATGTTGGTTTCTAATGTGGATTGGAAAGGAATGGCGTGGTGTCGTCACACCGCGCGGGATCGTGCGGCAAGAAATGTGCGACGCCGTCACGCCGCGCCATAAAATCGAACAAGGACGCGACGTCATCGCACCGTGTTGGAGAAACCCGAAGACACCGTGGTCGGTTCGGGGCTGCGGCGGAGGGGCGCGGAGCCGTCGCGTGGCGCCGTACGAACCAAGGTCGCGGCCAGTTCTGGGACGCGGTGGAGCAGAGTGACTGGAGGCCGGTTCTGGGCAGCCGGTGTCGGAGCAGGGGGGACCGGCCGTCGCTGGTCCGTGGTGGAAAAAACCGGCCGGCCAAGCGGGCCAGCCGGACAAAGAAAGGCCGGGGGTTACGAACCCCCGACGACCAGCTCAACTTCCCCCCTTAATTGGGGGTCGTAGTTACAAAACTAGGGGATAGGCGCCCCCCCTCCCTCCCCCCCCCCCCCCCCCCGCTCAACGGATTGACCGTTTGGCCGAGCGCCTGGCCCACGCGCCCATGACGGGCCGGACCCGGACCTGGTTCGGGTCGACCCTGGGGGTATCGGGCTGGGTCAGACCAGGCCTGAACCCCTTAATACCGAATCGTTTGCGGTTAGACACCCATAACATGTGATATGTGACTTCAACCTATGCACCGTCAGTTGTGATGTGATACTTGGATCGAGCCGGTCATTTTGGTATATCACACTCAAGGTTTCGGAATACTTTGGGTTTGTCCGAGTTGGTTCGTACACGAAACCAATCGGGCGTTCGGAGCGGAAACGCTAATAACGTGAGCTCCAGACGTCTGATTGACATGACTTCAACTTTTTTGGATACCTCTAAGTAAGATGGATCTTTTGGCTTACTCCGCCTGAGGTTTGGACGTAGGTGGAGTACGGTTGGGTTGGTTTTTCCTTAAAAACCAACCGGGCCTTTCGAACGAAAAAGCCAATAACTCTCAGACCGGGCTTCCGATTGACGCGCCGTCTGCAGCGTTGAGATCCTGTTGACGATACGGAACTTCTAGATACATCAACTCTGGACTATGTGTCAATTGATGTATCAGCCTCTCGAATCGTGGAGCAGACCCTCCCGAACGAGCTTGTTGTGTGTGGGAACCCTAGAGCTGGCTGCAACTGCGACGATGATGATGACTGTACAGAGATCCTCAATGGATTCGACGACGACGACTACAGCACTCAGCAATCCTACGTGGAACAGTGCTACAGATCCTATGTGGGTCTGATCCTCTGTGGGTCAGAACTCAGCAGTTCTGTGTGAGCCCGTGCCTACAGATCCTGTGTGGGTCTGATCCTGTGTGGGTCATTACGGCGGTTAGTTTCCTATCGATCCTATGTGGGTCAAACCCTTCCTGGGTCATTGCGGTGGTTAGAACCTATCGATCCTTTGTGGGTCAGACAACTTAGATGAATCATTGGCTATATATGATCATCTTTATCGTCATACTAAGAAGTATACCTGTGTGAGATGAATCCTGTTTTCTTTCCTTTGTGGATTGTGTTGTGATATCCTGTGTGGAATTACGTTTCTTTTTCCTGTGTGGAATACGTTTTCTTTCCGGTGTGGACTAGGTTTTACTTGGGCTCAGAGGTTGGAGCGGCGTACCAGAATTGATGACTTAGGTATATGTATGGGAATATACCTAAGCAGTGTCAGATGTTACTTCGTGATTATATCTTTCCTTCGTGGTTTATCATTTGTGGATTTTGGGAGACCTTACGGGGTCTCGGGGTCCCTAATGAGTAGCTTATAGTCACCCCTGCACGGGCTAAGCCTGCACTACGTTGTGTTGGTAGTAGACGACGGACATCACCGATCACAGTTAAGGTTTACGGAGCAGGTCGGTACACGGAGGTGGACCACTGGGAGGGGCGTACTCGGAGTAGACGGCAGAATCCTAGGAGCTGTGGAGGCTATCTATACTCACCCTTCAGGAGGGACTTTCAGTGGACAGCTCGAGGCGTCAGTTTTACTTTTTAGTTTTTGTTTACCATTTTTAGTTGTACATTACAGTTGGGCTTATATTTCTGGCCCCTTTACTTTCCTCACTTACTGTTGTACTCAGTTTTTACTTTGTGTTTACTTCTACTATTTTTTTTCTCTGTGATGTTCTTTTACATAACAAAGGAAATGCCTTCTATTTTTACAGGGATTTACGCCTTGGTGCTAGTCGCCAGCCCCTGGCCTATGGAAGGAGGGCATGGGGTAGTCACAGCACGGGCCCCGAGGACGGGTCATGAAATATTGGTATTAGAGGAGTTCAGTTCTTCCTCAGAACTCAGGACTATGATATTTTCTTATGTGAAGCAATAGTGTTAAGCGTATTGGTTGTGGTTATCAGTCCAGGGTGTCCAGTGTTGGTGCGGTGGCCGACGTATCCGTACACCAAGACCCTGACTTCTTTTTTCCGACTTAATGCACGAAAACATTGATTTCATGTTTGTTTCAAGTTTTCTTTGTGATTACTTAATATCAGCTCCCCAGGTATACTATTTGACCATGGCACACCTGTTTCTTTCAGGATGGACCCACGACGGCAGCCAACTAGGGTTCCGAGAGTTGTGCGTGATGATAGCCCACCGAGTGACGAGGCCTCGGTATATGGCCCTTTGACAGTAGAGGCACTGGCGGTACCTCTACCCGCCGAGCCACCGATTATACCAGCCCCAGCCACTGACGATGCACGTCACATTAGTGCACTACACGAGATTCAGCGCTATAGAACGCCAAGGTTCCATGGGGAGACAGAACCCCAGGCAGCCGAGGTCTGGCTCGAGGCAGTGGTACGAGTTTTCATGTTAGTGAGGACACCAGCGGACCTCATGTTGATCCTCGCAGTGATCCTACTACTTGCGGCAGCAGGAAGATGGTGGAGATTGATCCTCTAGGTGCACGATGATGCATCTCTCCTCTAGACGAACTTTGAGATACTCTTCCACTCGGAGTTCGTCCCAGCCACCCTCTATGCGGTGCGCATCTAGGAGCTTCTAAAGCTGTGGCAGGGCATCTTAATAGTCTCCTAGTACTCGGCGATATTTACCGATCTCTCGCGCTACACGAAAGACATGGTACATCACCCATTCTTCCAGGCCCAGAACTTTGAGCAGGGATTATGGCAGGATATCAGGGCATCGCTGATCTCCCTCAGCATTCCGACGCAGGCAGGGGTACTGGAGTGAGCCCTTCTGATCGAGAGCTTTCTTGCTGATCCTACTTCAGCAGTGTGACCTACCGTAGGGCGGCACATAGTAGAGTCTTCTGTAGTAGGTAGTCGACGGATGACTCATGGTTCCAGGAAGACCCGACCCTCAGTCAGACGACCTCAGGACACGGGCTCAGCAGTGCGGAGCACTCAGCACGGAGCCAGTCTTTCGAGAGGCAGACTGTGTTACGCATGCGGCGGGCAGGGTCACATGGCTCGTGACTACCCGACCTGCCGTGCCGAGGAGCAGTAGACAGTTGAGGGACCACCCCAGTAGAGGCAGAGGGTCGACCGTGGCGGTCTGTAGGGAGTAGGTGGACGAGGCAGTGGAGCTGGCCGAGCAGCAGGTGGTGGGCGACGATTTTAGGCCCTACCACCACCACCACTAGGAGGTCCACCCCGACCACAGGAAGCTGGCGGTCAGAACCAGGCACATCTCTAGGCAGTGGAGGGCAATGAACACGGCGTGCATGATATGATTCAATGTACTATCTATGTCTATTCCACCTTTGCTGCAGTTCTTATAGACACAGAAGCAGGTCATTCATTCATAGTCGCTGCCTTTGTTCGGAGCTTGGAGATTCCGACAGAGCTGTTGGCTAGATCCTTACAGCTAGAGACTCCTACAGGAGCAGACTCAATGATTACGCACTAGTGCCGGCAGTGTGAGCTTACTCTAGGAGGCGAGATCTTCGACTGGGATCTACTTGTATTGGCGTCAAGGCCTTATGACGTCATCTTGGGCATGGATTGGTTATCTACGGTTCATGCCCACATCGACTGTATTAGGCGTAAGGTGTGATGTGTATGCACCGACGGGAGCAGGTTCACCTTCACTGGAGAGAAGGGAGCCTTAGCAGCACAGGATGGAATCACACAGAGGAGAGGACAACCCATCACTCATGAGTTGGCTAACCTCATCCTAGGGGCAGTTGACATGCGGAGTCCTGGATTTCCGACGGTGGTGGATCTGTATGCAGACGTTTTCCCCGATGACATCCCAGGGCTACCTCTTCGCAGGGAGGTAGACTTTTATATTGAAATGTACGTCGGGACAACCCCGATATCGAATCCAGCATATCGGATGTCCCCCGCGGAGCTTCAAGAGCTATGAGTATAGTTGGAGGACTTACAAGGCAAGGGTTTTATCTGACCCAGTGTTTCACCCTGGGCTTCCCTGATTTTGTTCGCCAAGAAGGCGGATGGGAGAATGAAACTTTGTGTCAATTATCGTCCCCTGAACCAGGTGACCGTGAGGAACAAGTATCTGCTACCCTGGATTGACAATCTCTTCGATCAACTCAAGGGAGAACGTTGGTTCTCAAAGATAGAACTCAGGTTAGGCTATCCTCAGCTCAAAGTTTGGGACGAGGACGTGCAGAAGATGACCTTCATATTTCGGTATGGCCACTATGAGTTCTTGGTTATGCCATTCTGCGTAACCAATGATCCAACAGTGTTCATGGCCCTCATGAACAAGATCATTCATCCATACCTCAATCGATTTGTCGCGGTCTTCATCGACGACATTTTGATTTACTCGACGAATGAGGAGGAGCACGCCTACCACTTGCGGGTTGTACTAGACACACTCCGAGAGCACCAGATTTATGGAAAGATCTCGAAGTGTCAGTTCTAGATACATGAGGTCCACTTCTTGGGACAAGTCATCTCAGAGGCAGGAGTTGCAGTGGATCCTACGATGATCGAGGCAGTGTTAGCTTGGGAGCCACCCAGGTGCGTGACAGAGATGCAGAGTTTCTTGGGACTAGCTGGATACTATCCGATATTTGTGCCAAACTTTTCCATAGTTGCAGCACCACTCTCAGCTTTGACGAAGAAGGGGAAACCCTTTGTGTGGTCGGACAGATGTCAGCAGAGCTTCCAGGAGCTAAGACAGAGATTGACCAGCGCACCTATCTTGAGGTAGCCAGAGGAGGGAGTAGGGTACGTAGTCTACTGCGATGCATCCGGGACCGGATATGGATGTGTCCGGATGCTGGAGCGGGCGGTGATCGCCTATGGATCACTTCAGTTGAGGCCGCATGAGAAGAACTACGCCACCCATGACCTGGAGTTTGCAGCAGTGATCGTCGCTATGAAGACATAGCGACACTATCTGATGGTCGAAGGATTTACAGTCTATTCTGACCACCAGCGTCTCAGGTACATCTTCTCTCAGAAATACCTAAACCTGAGATAGCGACGATGGCTTGAGTTCCTCCAAAACAATGAATTTGAGATAGTCTATACTCCTGGGAAGGGAAACGTGGTAGCCGATGCTCTCAGTAGGAGGACGGGCATTCAGCAACTTGAGGAGGCGATAGATCAGCTAGCCACTTTGCAGATATCCTTCATGGATAGAGATGGGGAAGCCTTACTCCATTATCTCACAGTCACTCCTCCACTACTACAGCGGGTTAGAGAGGCATAGCTTGGGGATGCTGACTGTGAGACGCGGCATGCACAGATATCCTCAGGACAGGCACCTGATGGTTTCTCCTTTGAAGAAGAGCACAATTTCCTTTTCAGAGGACGTACCATGGTACAAGTTACATTACGTGAGGATTTGATGAGAGAGTTTCACACATCTCCCTTGGTGGTACATCCTGGAGTGGTGAAGATATACCAGGATCTCATATGACAGCACTGGTAGTCGGGCATTAAGAAGGCTGTGGCAGCGTTTGTTTCTAGATTCCTCACCTGCCAGCAGGTGGAGGTAGAGCATCAGGTACTATCAGGATTGGTACAACCCTTGGAGGTCCTGGAGTGGAAGTGGGATGACATATCTATGGACTTAGTGACTAGGATTTCACGCACTTCCAGAGGTCACGACTCAATCTGGGTGATTGTCGACCGACTCACCAAGTCGGCTCACTTTTTTCACATCAGAGAGCAGGGCTCAGTGGAGAGCTTGGGACGTCTCTACCTTCATGAGATTGTACGGATTCATGGTGTTCCATCATCTATCATATCCGATCAAGATGCTCGCTTTACTTTCTGGATTTGTAAGGTGTTGCAAGAGGCGTTCGGGACGCAGCTACATCTTAGCACTGCCATTCACCCTCTAACGGATGGTCAGACGGAGAGGACCATTCAGATCCTCGAGGATATGCTCTACGCATGTGTCCTCTACTTTGGTCACAGTTGGTAGGACCGCATACCCTTGGTGGAGTTTGAAAACAACAACAACTACCACTCCACCATCGGGATGGTACCATACAAGGTGTTGTACGACCGACCATGCTGATCACCATGGTGCTCGACAGACCATGGGGAGTCAGCACGTGTGGGACCGGAGATGGTCCAGGCCACGACAGAGAAGGTCCAGGTCATCTAGGATTGGATGAGGACAACTCAGAGATGGCATAAGTCTTATTTAGATAGGAGGTGGAGGCCACTTGAGTTCGAGGATGGTGACCACGTATTCTTGCGAGTATCACATTGATGTGGTATACAGAGATTTGTCTGAGGCGGAAAGTTGTCTCCACGATTTATTGGACCATTCCAGGTCCTCAGTAGGACTGGTGAGGTGGCTTATCGCCTGGCTCTACCACCTTAGTTGCAATGGGTGCACAACGTCTTCCACGTATCTCAGCTGAGGAGATACCTGCATGACCCGATGCATATCATTGACCATGGGGAGCTAGACGTTGATGATGGGGCGACTTTTGCAGAGGTCCCGATGGAGATCGAGGATCGACAGTAGCAGATCCTACGGGGACGGTCGATTCCTCTAGTGCGCATCAGATGGCAGCATGAGAACCTCCAGGAGAGCACTTGGAAGCGGAAGGCTTAGATGCGTGCTCAGTACCCACATCTGTTTCCCTAGCTTATGATGTATCTTTATGGGGACGTAAATCCCTAAGGTGGGAGTAATGTAAAGACTCGTTAAAATTAAAAAAAATCATTAATTTTCTTTGGGATTTTACAAGAGTGCAGTTTCTGACGACACTTGATTCCGAGTCCCGGTGTGCCTGAAATTCCTATCCAAAGATTAGCTCGGGTACGTTCAGTGAACGAAAAAGAGGGAATTTCTATCTTTTGAAACGGTGCTCGAAATCGAATTATGAGGGCACTGATGGAACCGTATCGCTGGTAATTGCTTAGGAATTCCATTTCTGAAGTTGTGTTTACATGATAGAAGTTGTTAATTTATGTGTAAGGTAAAATAAAAATTATGCAACATTTTTTATTTTTACTTTAAGTGGATTAAGGTTTCGGTGGAAGTTGGGGAAAACCACCCAACTTCCATTTGTAGGTTATGAAGGTGGTGGGGCCCATATTAACCCTACCCCTTCACCTTCCCTAACCTTCTATAACCCTTCATAAATTATGAAAACTTGTGTAATTTAATTTTGTGGTTAAATTCAAACTTTTTAATTTCAAACCTTATGTTGTGTTAATAAAATAAGTTAGTGTCTTATTTTATTTTTGGTTGGAGTCTTGTTTCCTAGAGATATTTTGGATAAAAAGCTAAGGGAGTCTTGAGTTTCTTCACCCTCTTCGTCAAAGAACACGAAAAATGCAAAGAACGCCGAATTCCTTGGAGGTCGACGTCTCCTTCCATGATGCCTCTTCCCGCGACGGATATTCCGCGATGAATCCTCATTCGACGAACCTCCATTCAGGCTATGCTCAAGGTAGGGGTTATTTATTTATTTTGTTCTTGATTACTACTTTGATGTTCTTCGTGGAATATGACCAATTGCTATTGATTAACGAGAGGGGGCCGGACCGCACAAACACGACCGACCCTCCTCCATTATCCATGTTGGTTTCTAATGTGGATTGGAAAGGAATGGCGTGGTGTTGTCGCACCGCGTGGGATCATGCGGCATGAAATGTGCGGCGTCGTCGCTCTGCACCGTGAAATCGAACAAGTACGCGACGCCGTCACGCCGCATCGGAGAAACCCGAAGACACCGCGGCCGGATCGGGGCCACGGAGGAGGGGCGCGGCATCGTCACGCCGCACCGGATAAAGCAAGGCTGTGGCCGGTTCCGGGCCGCGGCGGAGTAGAGTGACCAGCGGCTGGTTCCGGGCCGTCGGTGTCAGAGTAGGGGGGACCGGTCGTCGCTGGTCTGTGGTGATAGAGACCAGCCAGCCAAACGGGCTGGCCGGTCAAAGGAAGGCCAAAGGTTACGAACCCCTGGCGTCCAGCTCAACGGCCCCCCTTAATTGGGTGCTGCGGTTACAAAACCAGGGGAGCAGGCACCCCCCCCCCCCCCGCTCAACGGATTGACCGTTTGGTCGAGCGCCTGGTCAGCGCGCCAAGCGCGCCGCGCCCAAGCCGGGCCGGACCTGGACCCGGTTCTGGTCGACCTGGTTTGGGTCGATCCTGGGGGTATCTGGCCGGGTCTGACGGGGCCCGAACCCCTTAATATCGAATCTTTTTTGGTCGGACACCCATAACTTGTGATACGGGCCTCCGATCGACGCACCGTCAGTTGCGATGTGATCCATGGACCGAGACAGTCATTTCGGTATATTGCAATCAAGGTTTCGGAATACTTTGTGTTCACCCGATATGGTTCGTACATGAAACCAACCAGGCCCTCGGAGCGGAAACGCTCATAACTTGAGTTCCAAACGTCCGATTGACGTGTCATAAACTTTGTTGGATACCTATAAGTGACAAGGATCTTTTGGCTTACTCTGCCCGAGGTTTGGACGCAGGTGGAGTACGGTCGGGTTGGTTTTGCCTTAAAAACCAACCGGGCCCCTGGATCGAAAAAGCCAATAACTCTATGACTAGGTGTCTGATTGACATGCCTTCTGCGACGTTGAGTTCCTGATGATGATACAGAACTTCTGGATACATCAACTATGGACTACATGTCATTTGATGTATCAGCCTCTCGGCTTATGGAGAGGACCCTCCCGAACGAGCTTGTTGTGTGCGGGAACCCTACAGTTGGCGATTACTACGACAACGATGACGACAGTACAGAGATCCTCAGTGGATTCGACGGCGACGACTACAGCACTCAGCGATCCTATATGGAATAGTGGTACAGATCCTGTATGGGTCCGATCCTGTGTGGGCCAGTGCTCAACGGTTCTGTTTGAACCAGCGCCTACAGATCTTGTGTGGGTCCGATCCTGTGTGGGTCATTGCGAGGGTTAGTTACCTATCGATCCTATGTGGGTCAGACCTTTCCTAGGTCATTGCGGGGGTTAGTAACTGTCGATCCTTTGTGGATCCGATGACTTAGATGAATCAGTGGCTATATCTGATCATCTTTATCGTCATATGAAGAAGTATACCTGTTTGAGCTGAATCCTATTTTCTTTCCTTTGTGGATTGTGTTGTGCTATACTATGTGGAATTACATTTCACTTTCTTGTGTGGAATACGTTTTGCTTTCCTGTGTGGACTGGGTTGTACTTGTTCTCAGAGGTTGGAGTGGACTGAAATTGATGACTTAGGTATATGTATGGGCATATACCTAAGAACTGTCGGATGTTACTTCGTGATTGTATCTTTCCTTTGTGGTTTATCCTTTGTGGATTTTTGGAGACCTTCGGGGGCCTTGTGGTCCCTACTAAGTAGCTTATACTCACCCGTTCACGGGCTATGCCCGCACTACGTTGTGTTGGTTGCAGACGATGTATAGCACTGATCGCGGTTGAGGCTTACGGAGCCGGTCGGTACCCAGAGGTGGACCACTGGGCGGGTTGTACTCGGAGTAGACGGCGGAACCCGAGGAGCTGTGGAGGCTATCTGTACTCACCCTTCATGAGGGACTTCTAGTGTATGGCTCGAGGCTTCAGTTTTACTTTTCAGTTGTTGTTTACCCTTTTTAGTTGTACTTTACAGTTGGGCTTGTATTTCCGACCCCTTTAATTTCCGCACTTACTCTTGTACTCAGTTTTTTCTTAGTGTTTAATTCTACTGCTTTCTTTCTCTGTGGTGTTCTTTTACTTTACAAAGGCAATACCTTCCCTTTTTACTGGGATTTACACCTTGGTTCCAGTCGCCAGCCCCTAGTGTATGGAAGGCGGGCTTTGGGTAGTCACGGCACGGGCCCTGAGGACGTTCCATGACAACTTGATTGTTTTATTTCCCTTCTATATCCATTTATTCAATTTCCACATAAGTTCTCCTATTTGGAAACCTAGTTTTGAGTGACTTTGGGTAAATGATATGTTTCACACATTTATTTTTAAAATTATTTTTTAATATTCATTTTTTAGATTGGGTTACTATGAAATAATTTTCTAAGTACTAATCCTTTTATAACTGATTCTAATTTCTAGGGATAAATTCATTTGAAGGTGGGTAGAATGTAACACCCAGTGATTTTTATGATACCTATAATTTTTTTTATGTTGTTTTTAAATTCATTTATTCCGTGTGTTGTATGATACTCCAATATAACATTTTTCTAGACACAACATAATCTTATATTACGGTATATGAAAAACTGTACATGTCTTGTTTTACAAAAAATTTCACATTCTTTTGATGGAACTCATTTCTTGCAAGATATAGTATATGTGAAAAACTAACTCGTGTTTTGTTAAATTATTACCAAGATATTATAATTTTAAATACGAACATTATTAAATGAATTATGAAAATATACTTTAAAATGTATAAATATAATTAAATCATTGATGAGAAATTAATTATAAAACCCTTTTAATATAAAATTAAATTTTTTCCTTAAAAAAAATTCAAATATATAGAAGTGGTTTTATAAAATAATAAAAACAAAATTGATTGATTTTATTAATGATATATATGTGTAATATATTGAATAAATTTATTAATATTAAACTTATGTTTTCTAAATATGATATAAGAAAAAAATTCAATTTTTAAATAAAAGAAGCATTTTTCAATGAATGCTGTTTTGCTACCTTTTGATGGAACACCAAATTTAAATCATGTTTTTAACGTAAATTTATATTATATTTGAAAAAAAATTATTTTTATTGGGATATAAAAATTTACATTCAATGATTTTTTTATTTTTTTCTGATAGGTTTCATATTTTTATTATCAGTAAAACATTAATATATTTTATTTAAATCAAACTGTTTTTATAAAAATAATTTATATGGTAATGTCATATTATTGAATAGTTTTAAAGTGTAAATAGAATATTTTTACCAGTTAATTTAATTTTTGTCATTGTAATTAATTTTACATTTATTTTAGATATAAAACCCATTCAATAATTTTCATGTTTATACTTTTAAAACATGTTTTCTCATTCTAAAAACGAGATTAATATTAAATTAGTAACATAATATTATGCATTTTTATTTTTGAAAATTGTATTCTATAATTGTAATCAGTGGGTTTAAATTATTTAAATTAGTGCTCTAATTTTTGTGCACTATGATTAGTAATTTGTGTAATTTTTATTAATGTGAAGAAAGGGTAAATTGGGAAATTAAGAATATAAATAATTCTATAAAATTACCCTAACACTTTTCCTGATATAATTGGATGATTTTTTTCAAACTCAATCAACCTGGGGTTGAACTTTTATCCTTTGTTTGCCCCCAAGATGAGATTAGGACATTGAATATATTTTATTTTTTGAAAATTTAAATATGTACTACATAAATTTAAATAACTATATAATTTTTAATATAAGTATTTACATAAGATAATATAAACTATAAATAATAATTTAAAAGATTAAATGTTTTCCTTTATCATGTTATTTTAGTTCTAGTTTTTTGTAAATAAATATCTAATATAATTTCTTATACATTTATAAAGCAAAAAATTATTTAATTGTTGGAAAATCAATAATTTTTTTTATTAAAATGATAATTATAAGTAAAAGACAAAAAAACATAACCAAATAATATTTTTCGAGAACATCTCTACCATAATCATCCAAGGGTCGAGTAAGTGACCATTGTTAGTCATATAAAAAAGATAATGACACTTATAATATTTTATTTAATGTGATGTTATAGTTCTCACATTCATGCTATAAAAAATATAAATATTTTAATATATGATTTTCTAGACTAAATATTTCAATATAAGTATTATTATAAACTATATTGGATTTATCTTTGTCATATTATTTTTTTTAAAAATTTATTAAACAAATAATAATATTAAATAATTACAAAAAAACTAATATAGTAAGTATTTTATTAATAGAAATATCAAATTAATGTTATTAAAAATAAAAAGATAAATATAATTTATGATAATTAATACATCCAATGATTCACTACTGGCCAAGTAAGGATGGCGCCTTGTTAACTCTCCATCATCACAATGTGTGTGGGTTCTCCGAGATATGTACTTTCCCCACACGGACTTCCATGCTTCCTCTCTTGGTCCCTGCCCCAGCATCCACTGGAGAATCATTTGGGGGGATGAAATGTTCCTAGATAAAGGACTGGGCTGGAGGATTGTGTCTGGATCATCAGTCAATATTTGGACTGATCCCCGGCTCATCGATAAGGAAGGTATGCAGGCTAAATCCCCCATCCAACTAGGTCGAGAAGACGCCACTGTCAGATACCTCATTTTCGATAAGGGACAGGGGTGGTGTTTGGAAAATATCCTTGATTGGATTAATGAAATGGAACATAGAATTGTCCTAAGCATTCCCTGGGTCCCTGAAGAAAGCCTCGACCATCTTTTCTAGACCAATGACATCTCAGGTGAATTAACAGTGAGATCCAGTTACAGACTGGCCTTTGGAAACCACTCAGTCTGTCAGGATGAGGGACCATAGAAATTGATTTGGACGCTCAACATTCCCCCTAAAATATGCCAATTTTTGTGGCAGGTTTACATGGGTACTCTCCCAACCATGATCCTTCTTGCTTACCGACATATGGCAAGTACTGCTTTTTTCCCTTTCTGCCTGAACACTACTGAAAATCCTCTACCCTCTATCATTCACTACCCGGGAGATATGAAAACTTTGAGTAAATGGGGCCAAACTTTTGATTCTTCACTAGCATTGGCCTTTTACCTTCCCTGTCTTCTAATGCATTAGTGCTCCTCTATTTACTCAGCTCTTTCAGGTTCTCTTTGCACTTTGGCCTGGATTATTTGGGTCCAGCGTAATCATGATGTTTTTCATCAAGCTCACAAACCCCACGAATTCTGGATTGAATGGGCCACTACATGGATTGGGGGATGGAAAGACTAAAATGGTCATTTTATGCTAGATTTCACCCACTCCTTTCCCTCTCATTATAATCCCCCAACGGAAGGGATTCTTAAGATTAACGTGGATTCATCTTTTCCAAATGATGGGCTTGTTGGCCTCGGCCTCCTAGCCCAAAATCATCTGGGGAAAATATTTGCTGCAAATTATGAACCACTTCAGGCTTTCGGGGAACCTGTAGTTTCTGAGTCCATGAACATCCTTTCCGATTTATTTCTCACCTTGGAATGTTGGTGGAGCGATATTATTATTGAGTCTGACTGCCTTATTGTAATCGATGCTATTAACCACAATGATGGAGGGATCTAGTCTTTTGGCATCATCATCAAGAGAATTCTCTCAATTTTACATAGATTATACTTTTTCACCTTCTCCTTTACCAAAAGGAAAGGAAACAACATAGCCCATCACCTAGTGACCTGAGGCCCATTCGACTCCAACCAGCTCTAGTTCGATAATTTACCTTCTTTGATTTTCTCTTGTACTTCTACTGATTTTCGCCATTAATGATTTCTATAGTTAATCAAAAAATAATAATTTTTTGTGGATAACATCATATCTAGATTATTTTTAAAATAAAAAATTGATTAGTTTCAAAATTGACAATATTGACTGATTATCAAAATAATTTATTATTTAATTATTTAAAAATCATATAACTTTATAAAAAATATATAAAAATTATTATTTGGTGGAAAAATTAATAAATTATTCATTTAAGGTCTAATTGAAATCAAATATGTCAATATATCATCTTTTTAATATTTAAATATTTGTTACCTTAGATAAAACATAATTATAATAACTAAGTGTTAATTTAAGGGATACAATTTAAATAGACATAAAAACATTTATATAATTTGTTGATTGATAATATTAAAAATTTATCTCATCTAATATGAAAAACTATTATATTTCCGAGGTTTTTAGTTGGGTTTTTTTAGTTATATATTAAATTTTTAAGAAATTCCAAAAATGACCACCACCTCAATTATAAATGGGAAAATAATCCCTCACTTATTCACATAAAAATATGCATTCATGGTTATCCTTATAATTCTTAGTTACCATCTTAAATTCCATTATAATATTATAGTGGTTGTGGTCTTATCAAAATACAAACTCTAGTTCCATTAATAGGAGATTTAGAGCGACCTCATCAAAGAAGTGGTCGTCTCCTCTACTGAGTCTTCCAAACTAATTTTTTCGTGTACTTCATCATCCTGATATGTTTCTATTATAAAGTAATAAATATAATATCAACTATATTTTAAGATTTTAATATTATTATGGGACATCCATATTACATATTCTATACATCCTTGAAAAATGAAATCACCATGTGTGCATACATTTGACTTACCATAGCCACACTGTAATGTAATCTGTTTTCTTTCAACACCTTACATTGATGGATATAATGGTGGAAATAATAGATTTATATTTATATTATAAAAATATTTTTATTCTAGAACAATATATATATATATCATCCAATTCCATATAATTCCCTAATTAAGGGAATAATATTGTCGCTCATACGTACGTATGACTTACCGTCTGAATGATTCATTGTGATTCCTTCTACATGTTCTTAATTAAAACATGATTTTATAAATTATTATAATGAATAAATATGATATATATTTTATTAATATAATTCTACAAATGATATAAATATATATCCTAATATGTGGAAAAGTAACTTACCTAAAAAACATGAATGAAATCAAAGCAGTTAATACCCTAATAATGATTAATCATGTTATTTAAAAGTTTGTAATAATATGATCTCTTATGATATCATAAAAATAAATATGATTGTAAAAAACGTTAGAGAAAATATTTAAACCCTTATATAGGAGGTTCAAACTCATATTATGAAACCCAGACCATGGTTAAGGGACTATTTTTTCACTTTTATTTTTGTGCAACATATTCCTTATACTCCACTTGTTTATTTTTTAATAGTATTTATGCTTATCATGAATGTTTTTATAGTTATTATTATATTTATTGTGTTATTTAAATAGGTTAATAATTTAATTTAAATTATGATTCATATTATATTATTAATTAAAATGTGGTAATAGATAATTTTCAATCTCATTTTTATCCATGATTGACTATACATAAGTATTTACTCATGAGTATTTTTCATCAGTAACCATTTTCTCTAAAAATTATTTCATAATTTTTTTTAATATTATTATATGTAATTTGGAATATAATTTTAACCACTTGTTAATTTTTAATACATGGTTTGAAAAAAATCATTCTTTTGTGTTCAAAACAATGAAATTTTTAACTTTTATGATAAATGAATAATAATAATGTTTTTTTAAATTATATATCAATAATGGATTTTTATATATTCAATGCTCCTTAATTCCATGAATCTTATTTTATATTATTTCAAGGTTATTTTCCAAGAAATTTTTTTAATTTAAAATTTCATTGAGTTTTGAGAAAAATAATCATTTCTAAAGAAGAATGGATATTTCCCTCTGCAATTATTTTCAAATGTTATATAAAATTTATTTTTTATCTAAGGTGGAGTTAATTTATAGGGATATGTTTAAAAAATAATTTTCATATTATTCTAATTTTTTTATTATGTTTATGATTAAATTATATTTTTTAATTCCATTTGTTTTACATTGATTATGTAAGGATAAAATGAGGTTTAAGATACCCATTTTACTCCTTGGTTACGCGATGATGAATTATTTAATTGATTATGGAAAAAGTAAGAATGATTTAATTATAATATTGGTGGGACCCATATATCCCTCCAATTAATTAGGTTAATATTAATTTCTTATGAGAATGAAAGGACTTTAATGGGAAATAATATCATTTCAGTAATATTGGTCAAGAATGAAAAATTATCTTGGTTCAGTAATACTGGGATGGAAGTGTTAGTATACATGGTTCACTAATATAGAACTAGAATGTGGATTGAAATTAATTCAGTAAAGGAATTTTAGAAAATTATGTTCTTCATAATTATCCTCAACTAATATTGAAATTATTTTCTATGCTTACATGTTTTCTGAAATTCATTGTTTTATTCCAATGTTATTTTCTCATAAATCACATTCTATTATGATTTGTGTCTTCTAATGTGCCAAGATGTATTTCATGACCAAGTATTTTTATATATGTTATAGATTTTTTAATTTTCACATGTTATGTTCATGATTTTACATTTTTATGATAATGTTGCAATTGATATTGTCCATGTTTATTCTTACTCAGAATCGTATCTCACCCTTTTTTATGTTATATTTTCCCAAGGATGTAAATATTGGATTTAGGTAGGAAAACTAATGGGGATGATTATTATAGGAGATAATGAAAATAATTCCCTAAATTATGGGATTGTTTTCCTTGTTTCCATAGATACTAATCTAATACAGTCATTGGGCCTCAATTTGTGTATTGTCTTAAGTATTCCACAAAAGTAATGTAATGTCCATGTACATCAAGATTTGTTCATTGGATTCAGCATCTGACATAATGGTGATACATTAAATATTTACCATATTGTTGGTAAAATTGATATAAAACATTCTTAATGGTGTATGTGGGCCAATCATCCAGTATCGGATTCCAATTCAGTGAAAAATGAGGGATATTTGTGAAATAGATAAAAGAAATGGAAATTGTGAAGAATATCCTTATAAAATATTTCATAATGTATGATGAGAAAAACAAATAAAATATGGAAATATATTAAATATAATTCCAATAGTGATGCAACATGATAGAGAGAACTTGATTTGGAATTTGAGCATAGATGTGGAATCAAATGCCTGATGATTCCATGATAGAGAACTCTCAAGATGAGCTACTTGTGACTGAATATTGTAAGAAATTACAGAGAAAGTTAAAATGAAATAAGGGGGAAAATATTTTTTCAACAAACTTTATTGAGGCACATGGTCGGGCTGCATGTTTCACCAAACGTTTCACTAACTATCCTCCATCAATGTCCAAGGGAGACACCCTCTTACATGGTAAGGCAAGCGACTAAACAAACTGATTATAGACGGTGCATTTCATATCAACTAATGATCTAAAATTTTTCACATGGGTTGTATCCTAGGAATTATAGTTATAAAATACCATGAATCCCCCTATAGTATACAATATCACCACTTATGGTTTAAATTAAATATATGTATCCAACAACATGGTTTAAATTAATCAAGATACCCACCTATTTCTTCCAAACCTCATGGATATAAGATCTTAAAAATCCTAAAAAAAACCCAAA
Organism: Viscum album; assembly: GCA_963277665.1. Taxonomy (NCBI): domain Eukaryota; kingdom Viridiplantae; phylum Streptophyta; class Magnoliopsida; order Santalales; family Viscaceae; genus Viscum; species Viscum album. Next base: position 1,726,642 of record CAUJRU010000065.1, on the reverse strand, counting down.
AATGATACTTAACCAACATGGAATAAATATTAGGGAAAACTAAAATAATTAAACTAAAAATTGAATTTCCAAAAAATAATGAAGAACTATAGTTCTATAATTCCATACAATAATCAGAATTATAGAATTACATGAATGTATCATAATAATTTTAATGTTCATTTTCTTCCTTTTATGAAAATCAATAACCCTTGTTAATTCATATATAGTTTCATTCCATTTTTATAATAAATTTATTTATGGAATGAATGTATATTTTTATCACTCATACCTATTGAATTCATCATACATTCATCATAGTATGTTCTACAAAAAATCCCATTACATTCTATAATAATAAAATTTAATATATAAAAATTAATTGTGGAAATTGAATGCCACATTCTGTTTCGTGATTTTATTTTTTACAGTTTTTATATTTCACATAGGGTTTAATATTTTATAAAATAATCAAAAAATAAAATCTCCAAATAATTATCAAAATTCTAAGTCATAATAGGAAAATTTTAAAACTCAGATTTGATGTATGTGTTAATTTAATCTATGTGACTAAAATAAATAAATATATATATATATATACCAACATCTGGTGATATACAAATATATTATCATTAAACATTTTAAATACATTTATAAATTCTATGTGATTGTTGAAATATTTATAACTCTCATAAAATCCATTAAAATTTAAATATTATTCAAATTATTTTAGTTAAATTTACATTAAATGAAAAAATGTTGACTTATCCACATGATTCAAAAATGTACATTATATAATTTTAATAAAAATAATTGTATCACTGTTCAAGAGTATCCTTATAATAATTATTCATAAGATTACAATCCACTAATTTATTACCCATATTCATCTGATTTGGGTAGACAAATCATTATACTATTGAATATAAATTACTTATACAATATAGAAATATATATAATTTTTTAACCTGTAAAATTCAAAAAAAGATATGGAGACAACATCGTTAAGGACTATCAATTGAAGGTACAAATATATATGAAAATTTGGAAAATAAAATGTTTAGTCATAAAACAACATTTTTTTAATTTAAAAGGATTTAAAACATACAATATAAAACAAAAACACACACGCACTCCCTCCCTCTAATATACTTAAAAACGAAAATATATAGTGAATGAACATGTAAATAAATTAATATAAGAAGTTATGTATATAAATATATATTAAAATATATAACATAAAAAAAATATATCAATTGGATAATATATCTACGTAACTACAACTCACACACACTAATACAATAGATAATATATATATATATGATAAAATTGTATAAAACATATATATATACACATAAAAAAACATAATTTTTAATAAGTGTTTATATATTATATATAAAAAAACTCTTATAATATATATATATACAATAAATATAATAAATACACACATATATATTTTTACCATTAATATAATAGTAATTAATTAATTTTACTTTTAATAATTTAACATTAATATAAATATATCAGTATATATATAAGTAAAAATTAATTATAAATATATATGATAATGAAATATAAATTTTAAACCAATCATGTATCTTACATAAAAAAGAAAATGTAATATATATATATATATATATATATTTACTTATAACATATAGATATACATATTTATATGTGTGTCTGTGTGTGCGTGTGTGTTTGTGAATATTTATATATAAATTTACCTATACACACACACACACATACATACACACACACACACAATCATGTTTTTTTTCTCTATATACAAAAAATATATAAATGACCCTCTATTTCAGAAAATGAATATGAAAATTGGTGTAATATGAATAATCATGAAAAAATAGTAAACCATAATTTAAAATTAAGTGATAATAAATTGCTAGGTATTTAACATTTATTTGATGTTTGAAATAGTATGATAAATAAAGAATTTAAAACATCGATCAAATAGTGTCATGTTCAGATAATAGTGATATAATGGAGTCCTCTTACTGTTATACGTTGAAAAACATTTCATTATTTTATAACACATAACACTAAAAAATTATACCATTTATCAATGATATGATATCATTGAAAACGTGTATTATTTCAATATAATATGAAAGTACTAAAAAAATAAGGAATAGATTAGTTAGGGTTATAATTGGGGAACCCTATATGGATGATATAGGTAAATGAATTGAAAAATAAAATCCTTTCATAGTTTTAAAAATGAAAAGGGATAGAATATGATTTCTATGTGATAAAAATTCATAGATAAAGGAATCCATTCTTAGTTTTTTTTGAAATCTCTAGGAAATTTAATTTTTTTTTAATCAGTTCCAAAAATAGATAATATGGAAGCCTAAACGTTCCATACATTAATATCACATCTTTTTAGATGAATATTCAATATGTTTCAAAAAAATCACAAGAGCATCGTTATTTTTTAGGGTCCTTGTAGAGTAAAAATAGAATGTTAATATTTTGTGGATTTTCATTAATATCTCATAGAATTATATTCTCACATACCAATCCTCTTAGTTATATCCTATATAAACATTTCTTCATAAACTAGAGAAGTAAACAAAAGAAAGGGTGAACTCAAATTCTCATTAAGGGTAATCATAATGAAAAAATATATACATATATTTTTGATCTTATGAAAATATAAGATAATAATAAGTGTATAGGTCCATGAAAAAAACTTATGATGTTCACAACCAAGAATTACCTAATCATTAAAATTATTCACAGAATAAAAATTTATTGTGCTCAGATATTTGGGTTATAAGTGTGATAACTATTACAAAAAAAATCATAAACCATATTCTCATGTCATAAATGTGTGGAAGCATCATATATATAGAAAACAAACTGATATGCCAAGTATAACTAGTAGAACAATAAATATAGTGGATTTATACTTATCAATCTTTTCCTAAGTTAGAATAGGAATCACCTATTTCCTATAGTGGATCAGGCACATCGACCTATTCTCTTTGTTAACTCATTATATATGATAATTTTCCATATTCAATGAAGAGAGATATATCCCCCACACATCTCATAAATAAAACCTCACAAATGTGTGCCATAATATTATAAAACATTTATCATATCATCACATCATAAACCATCTAAGGAAAATAAATAATAAAAAAATTTCATCAATTCGATATATGATATCCAATGAAATAAAATAAGATTCATAAAAAACTTCTTGAAATAAATATAAAATATTTAGATAAAGAATAAAAAATGTTCCATTGAATCCTATAACTTGGAAAGAGGAGTATATATCAATGGAGTTCATATTAGAAGGATGTTTTTTATTTATTACTGAGAACATTTCTTTAGGAAAATATACTTTCCAAATTGAAAAATAATTCTAATGAAATAAATAATTTTCAAAAGAATATTCTTTTAAAATGAATATGACACATATATCGGTTGATTTAAAAACTATTTAAAAAAAATTGATGGAAATGATCATTTATTCTATGAAAAAACTTTTTAGCAGAAATACATTTTGAAAAATATTTTATTTATAAATAACATTGAAAATATATAATAGAGAATTTAAAAATCATTTGAAACATTTCTTGAGGAAAATATCCATTCATCTATGAAATAATAATTTAAAAAAATAATTCAATTTCAAGAAATTTATATTTGAGAATAAACATTGATGACTCGAGTTTTTTTTATGGAAATGGTTGGTCAGGATGGTGGATAATTTTTTCCATTATATACATGTTAAAATATTTATTCCATTTAAGTTATCTTTATAAGAAAAAAATCCATTGTTTAAAAAATAATATAAGGATTCATTTCAAAACATTTTTTAAAAATATTAAACTGTGTGTGAATGTATTATTAATAAATCATTTAGGTATTTTGAAAAAAAATGAAAACATGTTTATAAAATTAAGTTTTGTTAAAGAATTGGTTTTCAAACATATTGATATATAAAATATGTTTCATACAAACATTGTTTTTGTTTATTGAGTTCTTTAATAGGTTCAATGAAGGAAGAAATTATATTCCCATGAAATATATAGAACATAATAATATTCAAGAGTTTAATGAGAGTCAAATAATTTGATTTCATAATTGGATGAATAATCATGATTAATCTTGATAGATGATGAGATTTTAAATTAAAAACCTTAAAATTTTATAAGATTGAATTGTAAGCCCCATGAAAGATTAAAGTTAAATGAAAAATGAAAAATCATGGTAATAAATTAACTTCTGACAATACATGGAAACATATGTATATATACTATAGAAAATAACATTTGTACATAAGAAAACATATATCACTAAAAAGGGAAATTGAGACAAAAATCACATACAAAATTAGTAAATTAAAAACTATAAACATAATGAATGATCTATCCCAAAATGGAAAAAAAATATCCAAACAATTTTAGTCATAATTATCATAAAATAAATTCATGGCATGTATATACTCCACATAATAGAAACATGTGGTGAATGTTGCATGTATCTTATTGGAAAATAAATATGAGATGGATTTCCCATACCGTGAGTAAAAAACTCATAACCATTAGAATGAAATGTATAATAATTTTAATTTAATTTTTAATATTTTATAGAAGAATTTATATTTATATCATAGCTTATATTATATATTCTTATGACCATTTATAACCTATTAGTTAACAATTACATGTTAATTTCATATTTGGGATAATAACCGATTTATTTTTTTTGCTTTTTTAGATTTATTTTTTTTGGTCCTTATTAATTGATTATAATTCCACAATCTCCAAAAAAAATGAATAATTAAAGAAATATAATTTATATTTATTTAATATTTATTTATAGTAATCTATAATTTTATTACCTATATAATGAAAAAAACAGTTCATAGATATGGTAAAATGCTAGTACACATGAACGTTGATTCCAAATTATTGATGAATTGACATAAATAATGTTAAATAATATACTAAAATTTAAGAATCATATTTATTTCATATATGTCACAAATTTTCATAAAAATGTACTTAACAACTTCCATGAAATTTGTGAAGGGATTGCATCGCTTCAGGAGGCGGTAGTCCACTATACACATGAACAACATTACCATATTCCAATAGATTAGAAGGTAAGAAGTAATATTTGATATAATAATTACATAATAATAATGTAAACATTAATGTCATATCGAAATATTTAATAAATATTTATTTCCATTTTTCTATGGTAATGTAAAAAATTATGACATCTGTTCAGGAGTTCATAGTTCGTCGCACATGGGAATGATGACTGCAAAGTCAATTTAATGGAATAAGATAATGTTTTATGTTATTACAATAAAATAAATACTTCTAAATATATTTAATATAAATAAGATTTTATATAATTATTGTTTAATAATAATTTATGTAGTTTAATTAAGAATCAAAACACAGATCTTGTTTAGAAAGGTACCTGTTCTTTAGAAAATATATTTGTTTTTGTACCAAAACGATTAATCGAACCGATTTATGAACAAATTAATTTATATATAATTATATGAGGGACATAATTAGTCTATTATAGTAGGTATTATCTATTAAATAAATTTTTTCAATTTTTAAAAGAAGATGTGTTGGTGTGGTCTTTTATAAGTGAGGTGAGTGGCACAATTTTAATTTTTGAAAGAAAACATGTGCACACGTTTATCACATACCACATGGATCCAAAATGGTCCACTATAAAAAATATTTGAGAAAATATATTAATATGGCTATTAAAAGGTTGTTGTAAATTTATTGGGTCAAATTTAACCCTTACGTGTTTAGTGTAAACCCTAGTAAAACCAGTATTACATTAACCATAATAATTAATATAAATTTTATTTACTAATAATTATGATAAAACATTATTTTGATACTTTCATATAATATAAATTATTATTATAAAAATAACGAATCCCTTTTTCAAATATTTCATTCATATAAGTGAAAAAATTTTACATTAAAATTAATTCTACAACCGTAATGAGAAATTTGGTTTTTAAAGCCAAAAACGTTAACAATTGTAAATGTTTTTATACCTACCTTTAGAATGAAAATTATTTCATTGACCTAAATTATAGTAATATATATATATATATATATAATTTAATTAATTTTAATTTATATAATCATTAAATAAAATTTTCATTTTTGAAATGCATCAGAAGAAATAAACATTATTAATAAAACCATTTTTTAATAAATTCTCATCTAAAAATTTAAAGTTATTGAAAATTATAAAAATTCACAATAAGATAATTTTGAAATTATGTTTTCAAAATTTAATTTAAATTTCTATTCTAAATTTCCTAAATTTAAAAGTTTTTAATGTCAAATTATGTTCTCAAAATTTGATAAAATAGAATTTATAAAAATAATTTTTTTTAAAAAGATCATTTAATTTATTCTTATCACTTTCCTAGAAAAAAAAAAGAAAAGTTTTAATCATTTGAATGAATATATAATAAATAAATATCATTAAAAAGTTTAATTAAAATTTAATTATTTAATTTTGTGATATAAAACATATTTTTGCGTATAGAAGTAGTTTTTTTCAAAAAATGATTCACTTTATTTACTAATGGGTTTTATTTTCATTTTTAATTAATTAGTCACAATGAAATTATATATATATTCATGTGTATAAATTTTTTTAGAAAAATAATTTAATTATATTCATACTCTCTTTTCTAATGGCTAGGTGATAGCTATCATATTGAATAATAGTATTTTAATTGTATGTCAGGTCTCAATTACTCTCAATATTTAATTTAACACAAGATAAACACAAGGTTGTGTTTAATGAAAAATATATAAATAATTAATTCGTTTTAACATAATAATAATGTTTGAAATCTCAAATTGTAAATTTATACACCATTAAATAAATTGTTTCATTGAAATTTAAACTCTTTTATTGTAATAAACGGTTAAACATTTGAAAATCCCTTTGTGGGAAACTATCATTACAAAAAGGGATAATAAAACTACATATTGAAAAGGGGGGAAGGACTGTGAAATCATAATGTTGAATAAAACATACTAGGTTTCTAATTTGGATAACATTGGTGTAAACTGAAATCAAGGACATAGTAGATAAAACTATAAACCAAATACTTATCAAGTTTGATAGAGAACATAATCTGAAAAATGCTATCAATCAAAATACCATAAACCAAAGAGGTTTTAAAATGTTTATTGACAACATCAAAACAAATGATAATAAGTGAAAAATAACTTCATGGAACATCTCCTTATATTCGATAATTTTCATGAGAATATATACTTAAATAATTACATTCCTTTTTTAAAATAAATTATCACTTTTTTATTATGATTTAATTAATTTCCACATCATATCTTATTCCAAGAGATGAATTTTTCATACATGAAGTTAAATATAAGTTCCATAAAATAATGATAAGTCATTAAAAATATAATTATTAATTATAAAATATTTTTAGAAAAAGATATTAAAAATTAATCATTTGGTGAAATAATATTTGAATCTCTAAAACATATTTAAAAATTATTCATCAACCATTCCATAAATGGATAACCATATAAAAAATATGAATTTAAAAATTTATAGATAAGGACATTAAATTTCTAAAAATATTCTCAACTGTAGTCCCCCAAATATCAATAACGGGATTATAATGGTCACTATAATGGCCTAGACCCTCATGGTCCATTAGTCTCACAAATTATAGTGTTTAGTGTGTCCTAGACACCATCAGTGTGTTACGAGGGTGTCAGTGTTAGTGGTAGGGTGTCAACGGGGTGTCAATTATCAGTGCCACAAATCAGACCTAATTGGTGTGTCACCGATCAGTCTCACCGATCCGTGTTTCACCTGAACGGTTCCACATAGTGGATTCATCCCCAATTTTTCTATAACATCATTTTATGCATTATTACTTCTTTTGAAGTTGTTTAAGATTGTTTTATGGCCAGTAAAGGATATCTTAAATTTCATGATAGTAGGGAGACCCTTGAATTACTAAAACATCTGTGATTTATATCCATGTTGCACCTTTGTCGTGTTTCGACTTATGCTCATATTATGCATTTTCTCTGTTTAAATGTAACCTATCAACTCTCCTCCATGTGATGATTTTTCTCACTATCTATAAAAGAATTAGTAAATCACAATTAATTCTAACATGCTCTACTGTCCAACAACATGTTCAAACCAAGATCCTTTTTTAATCTCTTTGCGATTGTACATCCCGTAACTCTAGTATCGGGCCTTTTGTCACACCAAGATCTTCATTGTTGGATTATTTTTATCTGTACTGGTGCACTTAGAGTCCTTTTTTTGGGTACAAGTCATGCTTATATGAATTTCCTTGTTTTTGGTTCTTCATGATGTTTCCTATTTCATGACCCTAGTTCATGGACAATGGATAAAAACTATGATCTTTTATCATCTAAGTAGTGTTTCTTCCTTTGTCTCACATTTACTATGTATCATGTGGAGTGGGTATGATGATGTTACCTCGTGACCTAGTTGAAACCAACTTTAACAAAGATAATAAAAATAATTTAAAAGATTGATTGGGTGAGAAATATGAGGATTTTGTTTTATTTTACCATTTATTTTTTGTTGAGGATTGTATGGGCTCATGTACACTGAAAATTGTGGCTGTTGGGTGTCCTTCTTGAGCACTAATAAGGCTCAATTTATCTGAATCATCTAGTGATTGAATAACTATAAAATGAAAACTAATTAATTTAGTAAACATGGTTGATTAGATGAATGCCTATTGGATAATATTCCCTGTTTGATCACCCATGGTTACCAAATAAAAAGAAGGAACATAATGAATAGTGTCATCCAAATCTGAAAACATCATTGCCTTGTTCCGTTGATAAGCATGATCGCTCTATTAATGTCAGTGGGTTGATGTAGAGGGGAATGGAATCTCTGGCTAAGAGGTTGTGTAGAGCTGGTGGTTAATGTTTTGGACCCAATATGTTGGGTATTGGTCTGGATCTAGTATATTTAGGGATCTCACATGTCCCTTTTGATGTTGTTATATATGATATAACCATGAGTGAACACTTAAAGAACATCTTGTCTATTTTCAGTCAATTGTTGTTTGGATTTTGATTACGCCTTTCAGTTACCATGTAGTGAATGAATAATTAAATTGAATAACTTGATCATGATTATGAGAATGGGTGTGATGGGGAAAACATTTTCCAAAAATGGGATGTGCCCAGGTTGTCGTTGTTTTGTTCTTATGCATGTAAGTGTTGTTGCATGTGTGGTTGCACATGGGCTGGTTGTTGGTTTTGGCACCCTTTTTTTTTTGGGACGAGTTCTTGATTACCTATATGTATAATATTTTGTTATTTTCTTTTTTATACGCACCCACCATTTTTGAGCAATTCATTCTGAACAACCCCATTTCATGGGGGAGGGTGTTTAATCCAACATTCCTATGAGTGGCTGGTTATTATATCATTTCTGCTTCCTCTCCCATGTAACCCAAGACTCTTCGGGTAGTCTATAGTGTGCTAAGGTACATTATGGGCCAAAACACTTTAATAAGGGTGTGTTATGGTGGTTGGAATAGGTGTGTGTGGGAAGGTTTGTTTCCCAAGTGTCCTCAGGATGATTCCTTGTCTCTTCAATCATGGCAGTGGATGTTCTGGACATGGTGTCTTCCAGCGTGGCGGAGGTTGTTTTGGACCAACTGTCTATGGGCATGGTTATCTATAGCTGTGGTGGCCTAGGTGATTCTGGGTATGATTAACATGTGGTTGGGATGGACCATGGGGTTGTTGTTGTGCTGTTGGTGGGACAGTAGCTGGATCTCTGGGGGAGGTCTGTTGGGTAGGATGTTCAAAATAACAATTGGGTAAGTGATTTTGGGTACACAAATATCAAAGTGTTATTACTATTATTTGCGGAGTGTAATTTGGTATGTCTAAGTGGAGAGTTTCATTACTGGGTGTTTTGGTTACCTCTATTCCTCATGGGGAATTATAATGTCTCCCCACATATGCAAAAAAGTTTTTTACCATACTAACTATACTTTTATACTCACTCTATGTATATGAAAACGTTTTTAGGTTTTTAGGAGGACATTGAGAACTATGAAAAACCTTACTAGCATGGGCGTCAAGACTGTTGTTTTTGTTTCTGCTTTTCTTTTCTTTTGGTTCTTTTCTTCAGAGTTTTTCATATAATTTTTTTCAGATTATTTTTGAACATGCATATGGGAATGGATTTTGGGATTTACTTTTAACTTTAGTCCTTGGGTGTGTTGTACATACCATCTAACAACCTGATCTTGTCCTATAATAAGTAAAATTCTTTACATATTACATGATATTACATACCCTTGGTGCTAGTCACCGCATCGGGGCCTATTGAAGGCGGGACTCAGGGCTTATTATCTCTCCTTCAACATAAATAAGGAAGAGTTTAGCAGCTTTTTGTTCCTTCCCTCATCTCATAGAAGGTAGGTCATGATAGAATGGTATCAAAGGGATGATGGTTGAGAGATAAGATGTATTTTGGGGTTAGGAACATGGTGGAATTCATGGTATTGTAGGGAAATAGTGTTTGGTATCCTTGGTGTGTGAAATAGGCCAGATAAGACCAGCTAGGAGATGGGATTTTAGGCCCCCTATGATCTGATTTAAGGAATCTGGACCTACTGATCAATAATGTAAGGCTACACTGATTCCAAGGAAGAGACCCTATGAAAGGTACATTCATCATAATGACTTTTGTTCTTGTGGGTATTGGGTGTTTTGATAATTTAAAATACATAAAAACAGTTAAATAAAATTTAAAAGGAATATTTTTCTACACTACTAAGGGTTATGAATTATTGGTTTATCTTTGCAGCTATGGGACTCAGATGACGTCCATGAGTGGTGCGGGCAGTTAAGGCCCAATCAGTTTATGTGGTTGATTAGCGAAGGGATTATGGAGAGGAAGAATACTAAAAGTGGAAAAAAAAACTCCATGTTATTACTAGTGGCACACCATCAGGAAGTACAAGGGAAGCCTTTTTAACTTAGAGATAGAGGGTTGGCTTGAGGAGCCAGTGATCACCTTTAACTTGATCTGTGCTCCAAGGGAGTACTGGGTTCCATTGGCAGTTAGTTAAATGAGGTGAGAATCATGTCAATGGTGGATGATCAACCTCAAAGAGAGAATTGAGACTGAGGTTTTTTGGACGGACTTTGAGAATTATTTCTCGGAAGAATTAATTTTTCCATGATAAAAACCAAAAAGTGGAAATAGTTTCTCTCTCTACAGCAATGAAATATGCCAGTAAAGAAGTTGGGGATCATATTTAATGATGTCCTGATTTTCTCTCTAGACCACTTCTCGGATGAGCAGTAACGGGATAGATTCATAGAGGAGGACCTCTGAACTTCTATACAGTATGTTGTTAGACCATTCACTCTACCAATGTAATTGGAGGTTCAGAAGAAGGATACGGAGGTGGACATGATACATGCATTGGGAGGTGTTCGATAATAGGGGAGCCAGAATGGATCATTAAAGGGGAATCCTTTTACCATTAGGCCCCCAGTATCAGATTCTTACAGGTTTTGGATGGCGGGGAGTAGGCCACAACAGTTCTAGTTCTTATCTCTATGTCCTTGCCCTTTCCTCATTGGCCTAGTACTGAGGGTCTTTACCTTTGTATGCCATGGGAATATTCAGTATTAGAACCCTATCGGAGTGTAGTATGGTGGGGTGAGAAGGTTTAGCACCCACCGTAGCAGCAGCACTATCCTGGGAGGAGATCTCACACTCCATTGAGGGAAGATAGTGATAGAGGAGAATGACGTCAGAGAACTTCTCAAGGACCCTGACCAGGGTGTGGTTGGGGAGGAGGCCAACAACTGAGGGGTTGTGGAATTAAGTGTGGGAATATTAACACCGAAATGGAATCAGTTTCATAAGTGATATAGTTCATTCGAGGTATGATCAATATATTTAGTAATCTTGTTTGTGCCTTAATTAATTCAAGAGCCTCACACTCCTTTGTTTCACCAAATCTATCCAATTCCATGAGTCTAGAAGTTGAGAGAATTTTTATTCCCCTGGTTTTTAGTACACTATTTGGAGGTTAGACTACCCAATTTTATGTTTTTTGGGGATGTAGATAGATATTGGGGCCACATCAGTCTAGTGGAGACCTTTTTCTCATGTAGATGCCGCCATACGATGTTATCATGTGTAGTGAGTGGTTGTTTTCTGTGCACATTTTCATTGACTTCTTCTAGATAATTTTCACGTTCTCAAATATGGTCGGTCAGCATGTACATTTCATTGACGTGTGTGGTTTCTAGGAGTTTAGTCGGCATGTGGAGTCCCCACATTCCTTGCTACTCGAGATGTTAGTGAAATCGTCACACTCAGAGATGGCGAAAGTTCTTAGGATTGTCAGTGGGTTCCTGAATGTCTTCCCCAAAAAGATAGTGACAATACTCGCTCGTTGTGCTGTTGTGTTCAGGATATATATACAACCTAGTGCCCATATGATATTGATGGTTCCCTATGAGATGACTCCTTCTAAGATGCAGGAATTTCAGATTTACGTTGATGAACTGATGGTGAAGGGTTTAATCTAAACAAGCGTGTCTCCATGGGGTGCTCTATTCTTGATCACAATGAAGGAAGACAGTGGTATTAGGTTGTGCATAGACTACGGAATACTAAATCTAATGACAGTCATGAACTATTACCCCCTCCAACGGGTCGACAACCATTTCGACCAGTTGAAGGGATTAGGTTGGTTCTCTTAGATCAACTTATAGTCTAGATATCACCAATTGAGGGTGAAAGAAGTTTATATTACAGAGACTACTTTCCTGTGCTGATATGGGATCTTTGAGTTCATGGTCATTCCATTCGGCCTTACGAAGCCACCAGCTATGTTCATGGGTCCTATGAACTCTAGATTATGTGAATACCTGGACCGGTTTGTAGTCATGTTCATTGATGAAATCTCAATCTACTCAAGATCAGAGGAGGATCACTTCGAGCATCTAATGACCATTTTAAAGATCCTCTTACACCACCAGCTCTACGGGAAGTTATCCTAGTGAATTTTCTGAACACTAAATGTTCACTTCCTGAGACATGTGATGTACTAATATAGAATAGTAGTGGACTTGTCAAATAACAATGAAGTTCATTATTGGGCTTCACCCAATAACGTGACATAGGTTTGTAGTTTCTTGGTACTAACATGTTACTACCGAAGGTTCATACCAGACTTCCCTTGGGTTGTAGCACCTTTGACATCATTGGCCAGAAATGACCACGCAATCATATAGAGTGAGAAGTGTTAGAAAGAATTAATTTATTTGAAAGGTATGCTAGTTAGTGCCCCAATTCTGATGTTTCCAAAGGAAGGGGTAATGTTTGAAGTTCCATATGATGCTTCTGGTCTAGGCTTGGGGTGTTTTTTAATGCAGATGTGGGGAGTGATCTCTTCTGTGTCTATGAAGTTATGTCCTCACAAAAATAACTATGCCACAAGTGACATAGAGATTGTGGAGATGGATTTAGCACTGAAATATTTATGGAATTGTCTCATCAGGGAACATGTACTGGTATTCATAGATCAAATTATCTTGAGGTATGTCTTCTCCTAGTGAGTATTGATCTGGTGGAAACAAAGGTGGATGGAGTTTCTATAGGATTACGACTTGAACATATCATAAACCTCATGAATGGGAAATTTTTGGGGTTGAATCCTTGAGAATGAAGTCATAGAAGGTTGTAGTTCAGAATTCTATAGATTATTTGAAAGAAATAGAGGAGTGGGATACATTAAATATGGTCATGATAATGGAGGATGGTAGATGATGTATACTTCAGATGACAGTGCATTATTCTTTGTACGAAAATTGGTGGAGTCACAGAGGGGAGACTCAGAGTTTGAAGTGATGAATGATCGTGGTAGCTAGGGTGATGCTCTAGAGGGATGGTCAGAGGATAGTCATAATCTGATGTTGTTTCATTGAAATCAGTTTGTTCTGATGAAAATTTATGAGTGAGTACATGGTGACATTGATAAATCACACATGAAGGTACATCCGGATGTTTCAATGATGTCATAGAGCTTGAGAAGATAGTTTTCGTGGCCTGAAGGGAAGATTGAATTGGCAGAGTTTGCGGAAAACTACCTCATGTGTCGGCAGGTGAAGGATGAACACCATGTTCTCGATGGTCAGTTGCAACCCTTAGAAATTACCGAGTGGAAGTGGGATGACCTCTTGATGGATTTTGTAATTGGAATATATACGGATGAGGGATGTTATGATTCTATCTAGGTAGTGGTGTAAATATTGAAGAAATCGACTAACTTTACTATGGTTATGTTTTCGATCACAGTGGATGTATTAGCATTGAAGTATGTAAGTAAAGTTCTGGGGATGCACGGAGTTCCCATAAGCATCGTTTCAGATTTGGATAAATGCTTTACTTTATGAGCCTATAAGGGATTACAATATTCCTTTAGCACCCATCTATTCTTTAGTACTTCATTCCACCTTCAGATGAATGGGTATATAGAGAGGACCATCCAGACGTTGGAGGATATGTTATGAGAAATTTTTCTGGACTTCGTTGGATCATGGATATGAAACTTTCCTCTGGAATATGTTTCCTACAATAATAGATATAACTCTACCATTTTCATGGAAACTTTATAATCCTTTTTACTGGAGACCGTGTAGTTTACCTTTTTGCTGGATGGAGGTTGGGGAGACAGGTGTTCTGGGACTAGAGGTTGTGCAAAGAACGACAGAGAAGGTTCATCTTGAGCATGAAAGGATAAAGGCAGATCCGTACTGGAAGAAGTCATATGCCAATCATAGGAGGAGACCCCTGGAGTTTGAGGTTTGGGACCGTGTGTTCTTAATGTTCTCCCCTCGGTGTAGACAACGGTGGTTTGGTAGGGGGTGTAAGATTTCTCCTGGTTTCATCGGACCCTTTGAGGTGTTGGGACAATTCGACGAGTTATCCTATCATCTAGCATTAACATCGTGATTGGAGAGGATCCAAAATGTCTTTCATGTATCTTAGCTCAGTTGGTATCTATATGATGAATCCCAAATCCTCAACATGGGAGTGTTGGATAAATAGGTTGATGCGACGTTCGTGGAATAGACAGTGAGAATCGATGATTGTATGGAGAAGGTGCTTCATGGATGGACCATTCCCTTTTTTTGTGTGTTGTAGAGGCATGTTGAACTTCAGGAGAGAACCTAGGAATGTATGGGAAAAAATACCATTACCTATAGTAATTATGATATTTGATCTTATGTTTCTTTATGTGTTGCTTAAGATGTAATGTTTGACCCTCTTTATTGTATGATAAGTTTTTTTCATGTCCCTAGTTTTTTGTGAGATGTCCAGAATATGGGGAGGGAGAACCAGATCTATAATGAAGTCACATTAATGTGGATGTGATTAAACCCATATAGGTGAGTCAGTGCCACCCAAAGTGGATAATATCTTGACAAGGAGGAAGGAGATCCCAAACCCATGTGCCTGGATTGTGTGATTTTTTTTTGTGGTTACATGAGGGAGAGTAATGGTGGTATTTACATAGTTTTTCAAGAGATATACATAAGAGAAATGTCCCTGGATATCGAGGTATGTCTCAGTATTCAAACGCCTCAAGGGTGGTTGTCCTTGAGAGGTATCTTATGATGTGGTTGTTCATACCCCTCTATTTTCATTATGTTTATTCATGTATTCATGAGAGAGATAATAGTTTGAGATGGGAATGATTCATAGTTTTTTCCATGAAGTATTCACCAAAAGAAAGTGAGAGGGTATGTGTTGTGACTCCATGTTCATGAGTAGGACCACCAGTTTCTCATTAGTCAGGGAACTGGAGTTCATCAAGATGTTCAAGCTAAAGAGGTTATTGTGGCCATGGTATCTATATGACATGTTTTTAGAGACAACAGAGTGGATGTTCTCATAGTTTTCAGGTAGGTTTATATGGCCTCGGTATCTGTCATAATTTTGCAATGGAACAGATCCAACACGAGCATGGTCCTCGACCCTCTACAGTTAGAGGTATGATTCTAGTTTCATCATTTTTAAATACTAGTATTTTTGATACAATGTCTTCTTATAGTTTTATATCAGTTGATTTTGTGTAGAGATACATGGGTTATATATGATTACTTTTAATGTTGTTATGAAACTTGAAACTTTATTGGGGGATTGGGATGAATATTGTACGTCAGTTCAAGGGGATCCCTCTGGAGGTTTTGATTGTCACTTCATAAAAGATCTCTATGTCTTAGAGATTACGGAATCTGATATCATTCTCAGAATGGAGAGGCTGGTGTCTTTTAATTCCTTTTTTGACTACTATTTCTAGAGGGTGAGTTTGACGTCACCAGAGGGTGGACCTTTCCTACACAAGGTAGAATGGAATATTTAGTAGAGCATATATGGACCTGAGCATCATGGGTTATGAGGAATTACATCCCATATTTCTAGTTTATATTTGGATGGCCAAGGGATGTCACAAATGGATTTTCCCCTTGTGGTCGATCATTTCAGAGATTAATTCCAGATAACTATTGCAGGTAACCGCCAGAGAAAGATGTGTATTTCCCCATAGAGCTTGTTCTATGGGTAGGACAATTGACCATTCCTCCATATAGGATGGATACTCTAGAGTTACAGGATCTCAAGACGTAATTATAAGAGTATCAAGAAAAGGGTTTCATCCATCCTAGTACATATCATTATGGTTCGCCTAATCTTTTTACAAAGAAAGTGGAGAGTGACCTCATGCTTTGTGTGGACTATCGAAAGTTGAACCTGTTTATGTTCATGAATTGATATCCCTTTCAATGGATTGATGACCTCTTTAATCAGCTTCAAGGAGCCCATGTGTTCTCATTGATTTACTTGACATTCGGTTATCATTAGTTTCATGTTAGACCATCAGATAAACCTCTTACAACATTTTGAAGAATGTATGGTCTATATGAGTATTTGGTTATGTCGTTCATTCTTAGTAATGCATGGACAATTTTCAGACCACTAATGTACCGAGCGTTCCATCCTTAATTGTATTCTTTTGTGGTAGTCTTCATGGAAAATATCTTGGTATGCTTTCACACTCGACACGACCCTGACATACATCATGAGATCATATTGATTACACTGAGAGATAATCTGTTATATGCTAATCTCACAAAATTCCACTTTGGGATGGATCATATATACTTCATAGTTCAAGTCATATCAGATTTAGGAGTATCAATTAACATATAAAAGGTGGGAGTGGTAGTATCCTAGGTGTAGCCAATGAATTTCGTTGAGGTATGAAGTTTTATAGGGATTCCTTTTTACTAAACACATATTATTCATGCATTTTCATGCATAACAGTGCCTCTTACTGGCCTGACTAAGAATGGTGCCAAGTACTACTGGAATGATTCCTATGATTCAGCCTTTCAAAAGCTGATAGGGAGGTTGAATTTTCCACCAATACAAATTTGTCAAGAACTGATCAAGAGATACACAATTTACTATAATGCATCATGTATCAGGATGGAAATAGTGCTTATATTGGGGGAATGAGTCATTGCATATGGGTCTTGGATGTAAAGGAAACATGAGAGGAATATCCTGATTTATTATCTCGAGTTATCTGAAATTGTTTATTCTTTTCACAATTGGAGATGTTAACTTTTTGGAGATAAATTTGGGGTATACACAGACTACAAAAGCCAAAAATGCATCTTTACTCAAATTGATCTGAATTTGAGATATCAAAGGTGAGTTGAGTAACATCGGTCTTTATTACATTGAGCATCCCTACACACTAGGGAAAGGAAACACAGTGGTTAATGCATTGAGCTTAGAACTCAGATACATGTAGTTCAAGAGGTCAACAGGGAGTGATAGTTTGTGTCTCTATTCTCTGAAATTCATTTGGAGGTGCATGAAAAACAGGGAGTGATTTTTATATCTTCTATAGTTGTTACATCTAAATTACTAGATCTAGATAGATTGAAGAATCTATCATGTTCTGAAGTCCTAGTATTACGGGAGAGTGTGCCCAGTGAGTAACATACTTTTGGGTGGACTATAGGCAAGGATGAGTTTTTTTTTCATGGGTGCGTACGGGTGTCAGAAAATACACATGAGGAGTGGATTTAATATTTTCATTCCTCGGTATGGGAAGTAAATATCTAGTTCTACATCATTAGTATTGGTGTCTAGGTATGAAGTGGAATGTAGATGGATTTTTTATGAGATGTTCTACCTTTTAGAAGGTAAAGGTGGAGCATCAGTGACCAGCATGGCTATTATAGTAGTGACCCATTCCCGATTAGAAGTAGAATATTGTCATGGTGGATTTTTTGACATGTTTACCAAGTTTTCCTCAAGGGAATGATGCGAGTTGAGATGTTACTAACATTCTCTTTAAGGATTCACATTTTCTACCGATTAAGGAAACCTTCAGTGTTGATGAGGTCAAAAAGATATACATCATATAGATAATTCATTTAATGGAGTTTCGCACTACATGGTTTCAAAAAGGGATTTTGGGTTTACTTCTCATGTCTCGTAGAGAATATAAAGGGATTTGGTTGCACAGGTACTTCAAAGTATAGATTTCCATCCCCAGAAAAATGGCCAGTCTTACTTTACGATTAAGGTATTGGAGGACATACCTCAAGCATGTGTTTTACATTTTGGGGGATCTTGGGAGAGACACATAACCCTGGTAGAGTTTTTATACAATAATATTTTTCAGGTAATGATTCTAATGGATCTTTATGAGGCTTGGTATGATAGTCCATGTCGATCACCCCTATATTGGCTGGAAGTAGTGGAGATAGTTATGTGGGGACCTCGTGTTTTCTATGAGAATGATAAGAAGGTGCAGTTGATTCAGAAGATGATTTATACAAAAAAATATCACCTGATACCTTATTCTGATCGATAGATATAACTTCTAGAGTTTGAGGTTAGATATCAGGTTCTCCTATGTTTCAAACCATGGTTCGGAGAAATAAGGATTAAGAGACAGGGGAAGCTTTCAATGAGATATGTCGGGCCATTGAGGTTTTGGAGAGAGTCAGACCGGTAGACTTTCAGATTCATTTACATCATAGGTACTTTTCTATGAACAACTTATTTAATGT
Organism: Viscum album; assembly: GCA_963277665.1. Lineage (NCBI taxonomy): Eukaryota > Viridiplantae > Streptophyta > Magnoliopsida > Santalales > Viscaceae > Viscum > Viscum album. Next base: position 1,707,440 of record CAUJRU010000065.1, on the reverse strand, counting down.
TTCTAAACTGCAAAATTACTTTTCAGACCCATATTATTATTTTTCAAATATATGATGTTGAGTTGGAGGTGGATGCATCTTTCAAGGAGCACCCTATTTAGATTGTGGATCCAGGAATGAAGATTCTTCGTCATTGGTCCATTCCTCTAGTACGTGTGCTATGCCATTGTGGGAGACTACATGATGAGACATAGGAGAGGGAGGCTAATGTGTGATCGCAGTGGCTAGAGTTTTTACCAGATTCTTATTCACCACCCATGCAAGGGGAATTTGGGGATGAATTTCTTTAATGGGGATGTTTTTAGGAACCCAGATCTTATTTTCCAGTAAGGATAATTATTTCATTTTGTTGTTTAAGAAAAAATTATAGATTTGTTTTTTTAAGAACCCATTGTCTACTTTTGTTTACACGTCATGTACCTAGCATGATGCATAAAGCCGCGTACTGTCCATGTAATGTCCGAGTACATGGCCATGTGGTTACTTGTTAGAGCACTTAAGGTGTGGTCCAGTAGAGGATAATAAAATATGAGTATTTATAATGAACACAATGTGTACATTTATTTTTATTTTATTTATCAGAGTGGGCCTGCATCTCATATCTAGAAACATCTTTTTCTGACCGTGGTTTGTACTAGAGCACAAAGATATGACCAAAAAACTCTGAACCCCTCTCGATTTTCCATCCGAACATCGACTGATAACATTCAAGTGCCTTGTAATACCACATTTGAGTTCTCAAAACCCCTAGTGACTCTCATCCTGATTCATCTTCTTTTGTTTGTTATTCAATGCTGTTTATTTTTTACATTTTTTTATATCTACAACAATCAAGGGCGATTCAAAGTCCAATGATCAATTATACTAATCATACAACATTGAGGTATGTGTTTTGTGCCTTTCATTTTTTTTCATGGATCATAATGCTAAAGGAGTTTCATTCCCATGTGTTAGGTATTGCTTGATTTGGAATTTCTCCTTGTTTATTACATTCTATGGTCTGATTGATTGATAAAGGGTTTTTGCTTATGTGTAAGGTTAGATACCTTGTTTATGGTACACCCCATGGGTGTGCTTCCCCTTAATTGATTGTTTATGGTCAATGGTCTAGTATTCCTATTATACATTCCTTGCTTTCCATGTCTTTTTTTGTTAGGATGGAGTTACTGAATATATGAAATGCCGGTGATGAGCATTGTGAATTTTTACCAAGGGGGATTGGGATATGATAGATTCCCAAAAGGGTTAGATTGTGAGAGCCACCCATGTGGTGGTTTATATTTTATTAAATGAATCTTTTACCCAAGCGTTTTGACTATGATATCTTGCCCAAGGGTTTGTTTAAAATTATTTATACTATAATATACCAAATGGGTTAGACTATGAGAGCTTTCCTAGATGGTCATTACTTAATAAATTGATGTTTCCTAAGACCAAAGGGGATAGAATAAGACAGATTCCCATATTGTTGATATCTAATTAATTGATGTTATATTAGGCTAGAGTAGTTAGATAGTGATAACATTCCTATGTTGTTGTTCATTATTAATTCAGTGATTTTTATGTGTCTACCAAGCCAAAACACAAGATTGGATTCGATCTTACATGATTATTAGATGGTCATCTGAGGCATATGTTATGTTACATAGATTGGGGATACATAGGTGAGGCAAGATCACATGGTTACATAATTCACAAGGGATAAATAAAAAATATTAAATCATATAAATTGAAAATGGTATGATTTTTTACCTTTTAGTACATCCTAGTTTATCACTCCATTTTTGCGTATTACTTTTTGTTTATATTCACTGAAAGTTATAAACATATATTTTTTGGTTGTACTTTTGGATTTGTCTCACACCCTATTTGTGTCATGCATTTAGACCCATACAAATTATATGATTGCAGGTACAGATATTTTAAAGCACCCTTCTTCTCATGTACTTGATTGCTGTTGGAGCTGGTGAGCATGAGACCAAGATGGGGCTTGCGATGTGGTTGAAGTTTACATTCATTTCTATACTTTGGTTTTTGTATTGTATTTCCAGCATTGTTACTTGTTTGGTTCTTTCTTTGACACATGTGACATGCATCATTTATATAAATGTTCCATTTGTTTTTTACTATTTCTCTTCCACTGGTTAATTCATTAGTATGGTATTACTTATTCCACTATTGTTTACTGTTTGTTTTCTACTATGTATACTCTTCCAATGAGGGATTAGATTCCCCTTTATCACACAGTAGTCATCACTACTGTTCAAGAGCCTATGGTGTTTGGGGAGATGTCCTTGAGATCATGTGACCAATCGGGTTTGGGGAACCTTTGTGTGGAACATAGATCTGGTACGTTATGAATACGCAATGATAGTCAATAAAAATTTAATGTCCTAGGAAATAGGCATATAATAAGATATTTTGTAACTCAAATAGTGGATATTGATTTTCTGTGTTCCTAACAGTTTCACTACAATTTCACAAAAATATTTAAAAGCATGCATCATAATGATAAAAGTATCAAATACATAGTTTATAAATTATTTTAATATACTTATATTTATACTTCTCATTTATATATATTACATTCATGTATTATATTTTTATTATGTTTTTTCAATAAATTATGTTAATAATCTTAACTATTTTAAACTAGATTCATAAAAGAGTTATTTATGAAATAAAATTGTTAACAAATTTTTGTTATAAGTTTTTGAAATGTTACATTTCATTTATATGTCTTCTTTAATTGTTTATTGGGATAATGAAATCAATATAGATCTAAGTTTGGTGGATTTAACGATATCGATAGATAACCTTATAATGAATTTTCTTTTGGTCTTATTCGAAAACATAATTAATAATAAAACATATTAATAATGAATATACTTTATAATTTTAAAATATAATGTTTAACAAATATTTTTTGTATGTGATGTAAAAAAAACAAAACATGTTTATTCATAGAGATGGTAGTTAAAACTAAAAACAATTTATGTTTTTAAAGTTATTATTTTAAATAGAGAATGTGATTAATTATTGTATAAAATTTATAATGGGATACCATAATAATTATTAAAACCATATTCAAATTCTAATATAGGGAAATTAAAATTTATAAAGATGAAATGAATATAAGAAATAAAATATAAAAATAGGTTTAAAAATGTAAACATAAATTATTGAATTATCACATTTATCAAGAGGAATAAAATGTCGAGGGAAATTTTTTTAGGGGAATAATTAGTTCTTATGGGTGATAAAATTTAAGACAATGGTTTTCTTAAATTTGTATAAAAATTACTGTCTTTGGAGTGGGTGTAATTTAGAAGAATAGTTCTGCATTTTATGTGAAAAGGAATGTAAATTTTCTAAATACTCAAAATTATTCAATAATGGGTAGTCACTCTCAATCAATGTGCCTAAAAAATTGTTAAATATTGGAATGTATGGAATAAAATGTTGAGAGAAACATCCAAGACACAAAACATATAATTTTTTCATCCTGTTATTCCATTCACCTCTAAGGATACTCACATTTACCATTTTAGTTTTTTCTCTAAGATACAAGTTTTTATAGTGGTAATTTATCCTTTATGAAAAAATATAAATGGTAAATACTGGATAATTTAGGCCAAATGATTATTAATATGAAATATAATTTATCCAATAAAAAATTATATATTTATGTATAATATATATAATCACAATATCATAAAACAATATTGTTTTAAAAATATTGTTTTAATTCCAGAAGATTTTACGATTAGTATAGAATATTCAACATCATTATAATTAACCCTACATTTAATAAATAGATATTTTATCTCATTAGATTAAATTTTATTAATGCTTATAACAACCAACATCATAAATTTATATATATGGTATCATTTAAAACATTGACACACAAAAAATTGTTTATAATATTCTACCATTAAGTCCACTAAAAGGGTAAACCTTCACACACGTGTCATTATTAAAACCATTTTTCATAATCTAGGGATAGGAATCATAATAATGGGTGAGATCATATTCTCTGTAAGGGTCAACAAGGGGGATTATAATATTCACAGATGTATAACAAGATAATATGAGAACATGATATTAATAGTTGAAATCCATACCCTCCATATCACATATGAGAATCATGAGTCATGTAATAAATCACACCAGTTAACAAGAAAATTATCATAAAATAATTAATAAAAGATCCCTAAAAACATATAATTATCGTTATAAATAGAATTTTTTAATAAACATAATCCTGAGAAATAATTTACGTAATAGTAAATGATTCACATATATTATAATCACAGTAGATTTGGTTCACTTAACAACACATCCTGGTAGTCATGATAACCTCCCAATTATATCAAATTCGAAAATTTTAATTAAGGAATCAGGTTCTCTACCCATGAAAATCATATTTATCTAATGAGATATTAATCATTACCCAATAAATAAAATGGAGGCAGAAGTTACACCTATAAAATGATGAAAACCATACATATGTGTCAAACAAGATCATAATATATTAATCATTTCAAAACACATTGAATTAAATGGACTTCATAAACATTTCATCATAGCATATCCAATTTTAATTAAATTGATATATTAATAATTCCAACAATTAATAATTAAATAACTAATAGAAAAGGAAATAAATTCACACAAATAACTTAATAAATAACGAAATCATATAGAGATCAAAATCAGGGTTGTTTCCATGAATAATATTTTCATTAAAGCATAAGTGAAATAAATTATTTTATTATTTTATTAATTAAAAACAATTAAATGATATGTAAATATTATTATGTGAAATATCCCAAATCTTTATAAAATAAATCCTTCAAAATATTAAAATTTTAAAAATATTAAAGAAAAAAACCATTTAACTTATCCTTGTAAACCAACAAAGGGTGCATAAAATCATTGAGTTTTTACGGTTGATACAAATTATATTCATGTTGTGTAAGTTAAAAAAGTAATACATTCAGAATTCTGTAAAAATTAAATAAATAGACTTCATTCTCAAAAAAGTAAAACTTTGAAATTTTTGTTCAAACAAATTCAAACATCTGAAAAAAGTTTCTAAATATTCATAGGATAATCATAATTACCTTATTTAAAAATTATTTTAAATCATGGATATAAAATATAAAGTATTTTCAACCATATAATGAAGTAATGATGATTTTTAATAAAAACATATTGTCATTTTATTAGAAACTTATGTTAAGGAAAATAAATGGAAACGATGTATTCTATTAACATGTTCAAATTAGAATAAAATTAATTAGATTCTGTAGTGATAGTTAATATAATTCCTTCATTGGAAGAGTGATTATAAAAAATATAATGAAACAATGTGATTCTAAGATAAAACACTTTTAACTTTTGTAAATTATTAATCATAAGGCCCCTGAAACATGGAAACATATATAGACATTCAGATACCATTAAATTATATCAATTGAATCATCAATTAAATTCATTTTAATTATACTCACAAAAAATTAAACGAGTTGTGAATAAAGCAAGTGTCCCATGGAATTAAAAGTGAGATAAAAATTTCTTAAATTAAGTGTGACGTCTTTCTTATACATTAGAAACTACTACATAATATATATATATATATATATTAAATATATATGATTTAACTATAATAATATATATAATACCATATGTGATATAATTATAACTATTTAAAACATTTTATTAAAAAAATTCATTTAAAATGGTCTTCTCGGTTATATCATTTTTTTTTCTATTTTGGTTCGGTAGTTCAACACCTTGTTATTTGATCACAGTTCTATTATATCACTAATTTTAAAATTGAAATAATAATAATATATAAAAATAATATAAATGATTTTATGCATCCAAACATGTATATATTGAAAAATTATTTACATTGTTCACAAAGACGGTAGGTCATACGTACACATGCATTTTGTTTTCAAATTCAAATAGATAGAAAAATGATAAGAAAATAAAAAATTACACTTAAATAATAATTATTATATAATATATATTAAATATTTTTATCATTATTAAAATAAATTTAATATGGAAATGGAAAATGAATCATGTTGCTTCATTGAGGTGGTGCTCCACACATACGCATGATCGACGTTATCATTTTACAATTATTTGGAACTTAAGCATGCAGATATGATATTATGATTCTTTAAGTATAATTATTTCAATATTATCATATGTAATCATTAAAACCATAAGAATAGGAATCCATAAAATATGCTGATTAGAAATTAATTATGTCAATACATGTAGATGGTACGTCGCATGTATGCAAATGAAATACTTTAACATCCCATATTACAAAAATATGGTGACTGAATATTCCTTCATATTCATAAAAATATTTTTGTATTTATATAAATGTGACTTTATTATTTGATGAATATTATAATTTATTTAGAATATGTAAATAATGATAAAAAATAAATTGATCAGTTATGTCTATTACCTCTCCTTCGAATAGATCATTTATTTTTTCATTGAAGGATTAATGGTTTTGAATTTTGTGAAGAACATAACCTGTAGAATTTTTATAATAATGTTTATAATTAATTTTTATGGAATGGTGGATCTAGATTTATGTAAATGGGGTGAAGAAGAGGATAGATAAGTAACCGTTTAATAATTGTGTGTAGTGTAGTCTTTGAATTCAGTGAGTAATAAACATATATTAATCTCCGTGTTATGAAACATGGTTCCAAATGGACTATAAATGATAAATTAATGATATTATAGGCCATATATTATACCACTTGTCATATTTTATTTTTTTTGTTTTAGTTAAGTTAATAAAATATTATTCTCATAAAATGCCATTATATAAAAATTAGACACTACTCCTTAAATTTGACCTTAAGGACATACAGAAAATGATTGAATTAGAATATAATTTTTGAAAAAAATTAACATATCATATTCATCTAAAAAATAAATTAACACATTATATAACACAAATTATATCACCTATAATATTTTTAAATCATTTAATATATTTATTAAATTAATCTAATAAATACTAAATTAGGGTTTCATTATCATTTAGACAAATTAAATTATTAGTAAAAATTATAAATAAAACTATCTCATGAAAATAAATTTATTAATATTATTATAGAAACTTATATAAATTTATCTTTTCTTTTTCACTATTTGGGAACAAAAGATACATTGAAACCCATGTTATTGTACTTTTTTTTATTTCTATTACATAAGAAATTATATAGGTAATTTCATTAGAAAAGTTTCCACTACAAACAATTTAGAGCCTATGGTAATATGGGTATGGTTTAAAAAATCTAATTATAATTAAGAAGAGAAATTATGACCTTATCACATAGTTTTAACCAAGGTCATCAAGATTTACCCCTTACAAGGGTGAAAAGTTTATCTAAGGTTACTATAAACAATGATCAAAAATAAATTAGATTTTTTATGAAATTTAAGCCACCTAATTAAAAATATACCACTAATTTAAATGAATTAATTTACAATAAGTTGTATATATTAGATTTTAAATAATAATGAAATAGGAGATGAAAACCCATTTTCTAAAACAAAAAACAACTTAAATATAAGACATTGTCCATTATTATCTAATTACTTGAAAAGATTTTTAATGATATTAAAAAAAATTTAATTATAATAAAAAACGATATTTTGTTAAATTCACCCATAAATAGTGAATTATATAATTTATTAAAATGAAAAATCATAGTGCATTTGAAAACAATTTTGTTGAAAAAATTTATCATTTAAAATCAAATTATTTTATATTCATTTATTATTAAATTATTACAAGTTAACGTATTTTAGTCAAATATATATATTATTTTTTTCATAATTTATTTAGTCCTATTAATAATTTTAATTCCAACGTATTGTTGATGACAATCATAATATCAAATTATAAACGTATCTCTCTGTTTTCTTAAACCCGAAGTTGTTTGTAATGAAAGTCATAAAAGAAATCAAATTATTTTTTTTCAAGAAATATCAGGGTGACACATTACACCCCCCTTATAATTAATATTTTCTATGAAATATTTAACTCTAATAAAATTATATGATGTTATCTTTGTTTGATTATATCCTCAGGTTCTAATGTTTCATTCTCAAATTATGTATGACTCCAGATAAATTCACAGTGTGAGTGGTCATGTTCTGTAAAATTTAATCTCTTTGATAAATGATTTCAACTGAATATTCATCACAAGAATGATCATGTTGTAGTTTTCAGCCATATATTTCTATAAATGTGATGTATCATGAATTTACTTACTCATGAGAGATACATGGTGTGAATTATAAATTTGTGGGTGGTTTAGTGACAGGGAGAAGAGATAAGATTCCCAAACTACTTGATCAAGAATATTAAAATTAGAAATGTAAATAGGGATTGGATTTTCCTTATATCAAAATCTAATAATATTATTACGGGGAGAGATCTATATAAATATATTTTAACTAAAATTTAATTATAGGTTATACAGATTATTTTTTGCCTAACATTTCAGTCAATCTTGAGAAGCCTTGATGTGTTACTGAATGGATATAAATTTCTTCATAATTTCCTCATCAAGCTTAGTTCCCGGTCACATTATTTTTCATATATAAACCCATCATCTTAGAGTTATTAACATCGTTCCATAGTGTTTTTCATAAAGATCTATCTTAATTCTTAACTTAAAGCTATATTTGTATGAAAACAATGTTATATTACTGTTTTGATCCCAACTATCATTGATATCCATAGACAAAGATCCCAACATATCCTATTTGTTTTGAATTGATATATCAAAATAATCATCAGTATATATATGATATAATGTTTTAAAAGTAAAATATATATCTAGAGTCTATGTAATACATATGTATCACTTCTAGGAAAACCTCACATCCCAATGGGGTACAATGGAATGTTTGTATCAAATAAAACATACAACATCCATAATGTATATCATAAAAATTAGATCTCTAGGAAATTATTCTCAAATATAAATTAAACATGTAGACATTATGAAGAAATCATCTATAACAAATATAAAATTCTCACCTTTTTATGTTTTAGGCATTCCAATGAAAAAATCCTTGGGGGTGTTTTCCCATTTACATTAATGTATGGGTAATGTGTGAGACATTACATTACATATCTATCTGTATGCCTTTACATGCTGACATACCAAATATAGAGATATATACTCAATAATAAATATCTTCATATTTTCCAACAATAAATGATAAATTATATCACTATACATCATTTAAAATCCTTTATGAATAGGTAATTATGTAATGTGATCCTTATTTGAGAGTTGTTTCCATAAATATGTTATAGATAAAATACATATACTTTTCATGAACAATATCATTCTATTATGATCAATATTAATCTTTGGAACACATCTCACATTCATATACCTCCGTACATAATCCTTCTACACATGCTTAATCATTACATTACACATTGTTGAATACTAATTTTTGAAAAAAAAAATATCCCCAACATTAAGGATTTTACGATCAATCCTTTTCAATTATATAAATATTAGATCTATTTTATCCGCGTCATAGAATTGATTTTCAAATCCTTTCGACTTAGAGAATATTCCTCTATGTTCATATTCTAATGCTAGTAATATAAATATAAATCATAATCATTAGTTAGGTATAGTCATATTCTATTTCAGTGAATATATAATATAAGCATTTGTTATAAATATAAATTTCACGTGTTACATTTTAGTGATAAATACTCTAAACATTAGGGAAAAAATTACCAAAACCCATACAAAATCTAGAGTCCAAAATTTTTTCTCATAAACCCTTAGTTATCATGAGACATATTCTATCACCATATTGTATTGAAAAAAATCCATCTCATTCTCATATTAGTTTCATCACTATTGTTTTAAACCCCTTATCTACTACAATGCAGTAGGATGATAGGTGGATTAACCACAACTTTCAACAGCTCTATGAAAATTTCCTTACATTTTTCATTAAAAATTATCTCAATTCCTTTCCTATTTTTATTTTTTTATAAATTAGATATAAATGATAAATTAACTACAATGTTATAATAATATCTATAAAAACTAATAAATATATTGATCATAGTCTCTGTTCATGGTTTGGAACATCATTCAATTACTTCTATATTAGAAGGATCAACTGATATACCATCACATGGGAGTATATTATGAATGAGTGGATACTTTTGGAGGAAAAATTCACACATGGAAATTGATTTCAAAAACAATCAACGTCATCATGGTCTTTAAAATAATACTATTTTTTTATGATCATGTTTCCCTTTGAATATATTATAATTTCATCCATAAATAATTCTATAAATAAATCGATGTAATAAAAAAAGTCTATGTTCCTTAAATAAATGAATATAGTAGGGTAATTAGTAAGTCCAAATGACATCACAATAAATTTAGAGTGTCTATACCTTTTATGGAATGATATCATTTATAAGTACTATTAATTAACAAAAGATTTATGATATCTAAATGAAAATAAATATTATTAGATTATTAAGCTCAATGAAAGTGATCAATGTAGTCATCAATATAGGGTAAATGATGTATTTTATTGATAGTGATATTGTTATGTTACCAATAATCAGTTCAGAGTCTCATTGATCTATCATTCTCCATAAAAATAGAATTAGTTCACCTTAATGTGGTGACAATGGATAAATTAATCCCTTATTAAGATCTGCTTGGAGTTATATGACCAGTTGCAAAAACCTTATAAGTGAAATTATATAAGTATTATTTGAGATAGGTTCTGAACCATGTATGAAATCTATATAAAATAATATCAATTTCTAGGGTAATACCATAAACTTATTATAGAAATACATCAACAAAATCCATAACAATAGTCATGTCATAGATGAAGAGTATCTCCCCAACTATCTAAGATAAACCCCCATTTGAATTTTAATCACGAACCATAAAACGTATTTGATTTCTATCAAATGGTCATAGTTTTAATTTCACGAATATATGATCATAGTTATTTTTTGGATTATCAACTGTGATACCCCTTCATTATTAATTGATTTGGGATTTATGTAATTAAGGAAAAAAACAAATCCAAAATTACTTCTAATTCATCTAAATGGAGATTCACCAGATTTTTATGATATGTATTCCCACAAACATACATGGAAGGAGAATCATAGACATGATAAAAATTCATAAAAACATTAGATTTTTAACTACTAAAATTTTTATTAATTGAATTTGTATAATGATACCCATATATAATAATTCAAATATAAAATAGTGGGTATATCAAGAATCCAATAAACAATTACAAGATCTTTAGTTGATGGAATGTGTACATTTAAACTCATCACTTTCATATCACTCATCATAAATAGTTTTCATATTATACTTCACACCATATATTGATTTAAGAGGTTTTTGAATTATATCATTATCACTGAAATTACTATTTTGGAATTGGTGAGCATAATGGAAATACTAATTTAATTTAAAACATAAGAGTGTTGGTAATAAATATAAGATTCTTTCTATTTTATAAAATATAGAAAACTTCTTCCAACCAGTTATGCATTCAATTTCAAGATGAAATTTCATTCAATATAAGAAAAAAATTTCACTTCCCCTCAGAAAATTTTCTCCATGATTACGTCAAAAATTTCATCATAAATAATATATTATCTGGTTCTCTACATTCTTTTTAGAATTTCCCTTGTTGTATGTCCTTCTATTTCTCTAAAAAACATGTAATTTATGGGTAACTCCAAACTCTATTTATAGATATATTTCACATAAAATTATGTCTTTTTAGTTACTAATGTGTATTATGGATAAAACCCTTCTAATTATTAGATTTAATTTACAAAAAATTCATTTAACCTTACTTCCCCATTATATGATAATAGTAGAAGTGTAGCTCACATGTTTTGTAAAATTTTCCACATTGGTTACAATATATTAATAATCCTTCTACATTATGTTAAGTAATTCCATCTGAATATTATTATTAAGAATTCAGGGAAAGTACATATTGATAAAAAAAACTGTTAAACTAATCTCAATTCCTAGATTTAATATATCACTATTTCTTTGACTACATATAAGATTCCTCTATTGATATGGTTCTCTATCCAAATGATTAACATACAGAATAACTATATCATGTTCTAACCACTATATAGTGAAAATATATTTTCATTTGTAATTATCAATTACTCAATGAATAGATAAACTTTATACCCAATAAATGAGGGTGGATGATCCATCATAATGGGATCAACAGACTGTTCTTCCATCATTTTTTTATTTCGATGATCATCATGATTTATATAGTTATAATTAAATGTAAATGTAAGAAAAATTAGGTTCATTTTATCTCCCATTATATTTTCATTCTCAGTAGTATAATCATTACATTGTTTATTACATTCATTATTAACATTATTTCTTTGGGGTCCATCCGTTAACAAAATCCAAATAGAATTGTGTGAGAAATAATGATCATCATTTGAAAATGAATAATTATGAAAAATCAATTATTATATATCTAATTTGTTAAGTCATTATTATTTTGAACATGTGGTTAATCATGGTAAACCATGATCATTTGAAAAATATTATTATTTTATCATATACATAGACATGTCCACAATATTTTCACATGACTTATAACATTATTGTATCCAACAATAAACTAATTATTTATACGATACCAACTATAATGACCCCAAATTTACATAATAGGTTGTTATATACATCTAGATGAATATTCATTACAATTATAATGATCGATTCTAGAAATTTATAGGTTCATTATCATTTGAAACATGTAAATGTAAATAAAAAGTATATAAGTATATCCCATTATGTGATTGATAAATAGTTATCTTATTATAAATATAATTCAAAAAAATATTCCCAAAACATGAAAGGTAAATATATTAAAAGGTGTGATTAAATTTTTAGTGATTGTAAAAATGTGAGATATAGATTATCAAATAATAATTATGTCATCAAATTAAAACATCATCATAACATTTGATATACAAACACTAAAAATCCCAAATGTTAATAATAGGCCATGGGATAATTCTTCAATCATCATAGTAAATGAATCATAATGAAATAAAACAACACGATCCTTGATACTATTACATTTTTATAAGAAATAAAAAAATTTAATACACAAAATCATATAAAATAACTTCCCGAGAAATATACCATTAGTGTCTAAGACTATCATAGTGTATTGGGATCACTCCACAATCCCTCGTAGTAGTCACAATTCACTCAAATAATTATAAAAGTGGAAAAATTACATTATTGAAATAGGCACACACCCCATTATATTCCTTTTTATATCAAAATATATGAATATTAACCCAATACATTGGTGAGAGATATAGGTTCCACACATCACATTATGGAAATCATACATATATTTTCTACAAGATCATAAAAAATTCATTATATTGGATTCCATGAATGGAAATGGGTTTCATGAACATTTCGTAATACCATAACTGAAATAATAGTAATGGGTTCTAGAATCAATCAATATTTTGATCATATCATAACCCATGGATTGGAAGTTGATTTCATAAATTTATTATCATCATTATCATAAAACAAATATAATAAATGAGGATAAATTCATTTGATCATATTCCTAGTAAAAAATAGAATAAATCATGCATTGTTGTTATTTATAAATAGAAATACCATTAAAATATCATTAGTAATTCATGGTTAAAATAACCATTATGTTTTCAACACAGATATTAAAAATATAAAAATATTCAAAATTATTATAGAAAACATTTTAATTTAAAATTACTAGTGATTCATGCAATGGATGCTATAAATCATTGATTGGTCTTGTTTGTTGTAAATTTAGTTCATTTCCTATAATTTATATAAACATTCACCTCATATATTATTAAAAATACAATAAAACATTATTTAGAAAATGGTATGAGTATTCCTTTTGAAATGATTTTTTAAAAATTGAAACATGGGTAAAAATGGATTTAAATAAACACTTGATAAAATTAAAGTCCTTCATTAGAATAATTTTTTAAAACAAGGATATGGAAAAGATAAGATTTAATACTGAAGAGATAAACAAAAGAAAATTTTCATAAAAGGATTTCAGTCACATAAGTACATTAAAATAGGAAAATAGAAGGCAAAAATGTATTGTACTGATGTAAATAGTAGATAAGAAAATAAATTATTTTATTGGGAGATATATTATATTATTTATTCATTGGAATCAAAATGATAAACAATCATGATAAACAATTTCATTATAACATAAATCCCTTACAACTTTGGTATATTTTTTGTTGTAATCCCCATGAAATAAAAAAACATTGATAGATACGTAAATACATATAAAAATCATAATATTAATAATACAATATATATATTATAATTATATACTTCACATGATGATTAATAGGTGGTATATATTCCATGTTTCTCATAGAAATAACAGTGAGGTGACAATCCATTAGTTTTGATACAACTACCTTTATAAGCATTAGAACCTCCATTATAATAAATATATATTTATTATAAATATATTATAGAGATATAATCTCATGTATAATTAAATATATAAAATACTTATAACAATTTATCACCCTTTATAAACAGTTCATTATCTGAAACCTAGTCTCTAGAGATAATTGTCTCGGTTTTCATGTATGATTTTTATCTGATGTTTTGGACTTTCAATATTTATTATGGTTAAATAATATTAGGAAATATTAATATGATTATTATCATAAAATATAAATTTTAAATACATTATTTGATTCATTAATAAAATTACATATAGAATAATGAATGATACCGTACGTTTAGACTGTAGGTTGCATAAAATCTTGAATGCTATTTTCATTTTTCGATGGATGGAACAAACAATTGATTAATAATAGATCACCATTAAATAATAATTTTTATATAATATATATCATATATATTCCTTAAATATATTCTTATTTCTATCCTTTTGAAACCTAAATGCAAATTTAATCACATCACATCGTGGACGTTGTAATCCACTTATACACTTGAGCGATGTTGTCGTTTTCCAGCAGTTTGTATGTTAAGATGGTATATATGATAATATAATTACATAAGTAAAATATTTTCCATAGTATCTATATATATTAAATCCATCTAAATTATCTTTAATAAAATATGGTGATGGGAAATGAATTTTATTCCTAGATGGTTATGGTATAATTTACAAATGAACAAGTGATACATTAACCTTCCATTTTATTGAAAGATGGATAATAAATGTTGTATCATATTCAAAATAATGTTTTAGAATTTTGGAATAGTTAATTTATTATTATATTAATATTATATCACATTTATTGGATAAAAAATAAAAAAACAAAAATAAAATGATTGTTTTAGGAGATTATATCTCCTTCAATGAAACTCCATTATATACCATTTAAGGCTCATATGGATGATTTTATGGATATACCAACACATCAATAATAGGTATACGTAACTTTATAATAGATTTTTGGGATGCGTTTTTTGAGAAAGAATGTTCACTGTCTGTAGAAATAGAGAATGAATTGGTGTCCTTTTATAATTGAGGGGATGTGAACACTTGGAATTTCTTAAAATATTTTAATATACTCAATTCATACTCAAAAAAAAATGAATCCTAATGGAAAATAAATGGGAAAGGCATTATATTGATCAAAATATATTATCACCTTGTCCATTTTAATATTTTATCATTATTTTTATGTGATATAATAATTTTATATTTTCATGGGATATCATTATTTCCAATTTGTACAATATTAATTTTATTTGACATAAAATACACATAGAAAATTTAAGAATGTAAATATAATTATTTAACATAACACTAATTTTTTTATTAACCTTGAAATTATTTCCAAACATTAGTTCACTCCAATTATATTACATTTAATATTTATTAAATCATTTATTACATTTCTTATTTAATTTGAGAAATTGTTCATAGATGATTCATAAGTAGTTATGTTAATTGCATATATACAAAAAATTATAAATATATTTATATCATGAAAATAATATCATAATACTAAAAATAGACACTAAAATTCATACATAACTTTAAAGACTCAGATATTTCGATGTATTTTTTTTAATTATATGAAAACATTACAAGATTACAAAAATCAGAGGTGCGTGATTCCAGGCCTGGTGTGCCTAGAATTAATTTCTGAATTTTATTATGTACATTCAGTAAACGGGCGAGTAGTATCTTCTAGCTTTTGAACCGGTGCTCGAAATTGAAATCTGAGGACACTATTGAACTCGCAACACCGATATTTTTTTATGGTGACCTTCACCTCGACTGCAGTAGCCTGAGGGTGGAAGTTAGATTCTTAGTTTTTTCCATGGGAGAAGAAAAATAAAATAAATTACTTCTTATTTTTCTTTATTGAAACTTCCATTTTGAATCTTGGTTTTGGGGACCAGCCGAAATCCCCTTTATTATGAGGAAACCCTTGGGTTTTCCCTTATTTAATGGGCCAACATTAATTGATTTAATTTACTTAACTTAATTAAAGCTGTATCCCAACCTCTCATTGGGGGGTCGCTGGAAAAGGAGAGGACTCGAAAGAGCCTTGTAGAACTTGGAATAACATCTTCCAATGAGGAACCTCCTTCAAAAAAGAAAATCATCCCAATCATAAATGTAGAACCGTCTTTGGAGCGTGTGGCAGGAGTGACGGACGTCAGTGCCATTATCGTCTTTATCTTCCACCCCACAACATCTACAATTGAATATCAAGGTAAGGGGTTTATTTAAAAGTATTAATAATATATATTTCCCGATTCTTCATAATCTTGATTCTCAACGATGATGGCCAAACAAACACATCCATCGATTTCTATTCTTTCTTCACGCATTAATCGTGCGTTCTTTGGCACCAGATATTTAAGCATGCTAAAAACACAATGTTTATTGAGAGCGACCCATGGATGCGGAGATATCGCCAGAGGATCAAAAAAATGCGGACGCCAAATTTTTTAGGTATTGAATGAAGCTTTGGTGGAACACAAATGAGGGTGGTGATCGGAACACCGGCTGACTGCAAGGAAGAAGGGTGGTGTGTGTCTATGCCACCTGTAAAGGGGGAGGCCGCAGTTTGAGGAATAGGTGCACCCGAAGGGAGGTAGACTGTGGTTTGAGAAGGAAGCAAACCCCGAGGGAAGCGGGAACCCTATCGACTCTAGTTTGAGTATTCGACGCACCAAGAGGGTGGTCGGCACCCGGCCGGCCGTGGAGGCAACAACGGCGCACGCCGGTGCTGCTGGGAGGATAGCCACCTGTAACCCCTGCTGGCTACATCACACCGAGCAGGAACCTCTCCACCAGGTCCTTCATGCCAGTAGGATGAATAGTCCAATGGATTGTTTGGACAATTGGGGGGAACCTCCCCTCAGTTACCGGCTAGGGCGGGCTCCGCAATAGTGAACAACACCCAACAGAGTGAGCCGAGCCTTACGGGCTGCGCCATGCATGCCACGCTGAGTGGGCCACCGCATGGAGGGTCGGACCTACCCTGGCCTAGCCCAACTAGATTTGACCCAGAGTGGGTGGGTCAACCAGAACCAGGTCGGGTTGTGTCAAAGCATGTCAGACCGGACCCGTGCTGTTCTAGCCCCAGATACACCTTTTCGACCATATCTTGAGAATCAGGCATCCATTTGATGAATTTTTTACGGTGCCAGAATCCGTGAATCGAGATGGTTATTTTGGCATAATCCACTAGAGTTTTGGTTAATGTTTGAGTATGGACAGGTTGGATCAAACCTAATCCAACTGGGCCCTCAGAATGGAAACTCTAATAATTTACAGATCGGGCATCTGATTTATGCTTTGTCTATCCCGAAGGGTCCCTTATGATGTTACAGTCCTTTGTGATACTTCTAAGTGGGACTTTGTGGATGTTGAAGTATTGAATGATTGATAGATGAGCAGAACCTCCCGGAATCAAGTGCGCTTAATGCGGGAACCCTGTGGCTGGCTGTACTTTAGGAGTCATCTGATCCTGTGTGGGTCATCTTCAGATCCAGTGCGGGTCGGCAACTCCAAATCCTTTGTGGGTCACCTCCAGATCATGTGGGGGTCGTCTCCAGGTCCTATGTGGGTTATCTTTAGATCTTGTGTGGGTCATCGTCAATCTTGTGTGGGTCAACAATAGAGCTTCTCGACAAATTAAGATGATCTAACAATATAGCTTATCATCTATTCTTCCATAATTAAGTTATACATGGTGTGTTCTGAGTCCTTACCTTTGTGTAATTCTACTGTGTGTCATTACCTTTTTGGTACTTATCTTTGTGGTACATTTCTGTGTGTTGATTACTTTATGGTATTCTTCTATGTGGTGTTTCCTATGTGGTACTTACCTTTGTGGTGTCACCTTTGTTATATTCATTCCTTCGTAGAACAGTTGTGCTTTTGGATAAAGTGTTGGGACATGTGTTTCCACATGAATGAGAAGGGTACACTTGATATCTTAAGTATATGTATGGGCATATACCTAAGTAGAGTAGACTATTGTTTTCGTTCATTGTGGGTTATCCTTTTCCGGATTCAGGGAGTGTTTAGGAGGTCTTGGGGTCCCTACTGAGTATCTTTATACTCACACCAGCACAGACTGTGCCCGCACCTTGCTTTGTCTTGTGCAGACAACAGACAACCTTGATCTTGGTCGACGGTACCCAGACTGGAGGTGGAACTGAGGTGGACCTAAGACAAGGAGTTCCGATGTGATCACCGTTTAGGATCTACACCTACCCTTCACATAGGATCCTTGGTGGGTGTTTTCAGAATCTTGTTTCTATTTTAATTGTACTTACTAGTTGGGCTTGTATTCAACCCCCTCTACATTCTGAATACAAATTTATTACTATATAGTTTACTTTTTTGATTTTATCTTTTTTTGTGAATGGTTTGTGTGAGTTTACATGATTAAAGGAAATGAAATCCTATTTTTAGGGATATGCCTTTCCGAGGTGAGTCGCCAGCCCCAGGCCTATGGAAGGTGGGCTTGCGGTAGTCACAGCACATGCCCTGGGGTACAGGTATTGAAAAATTAGTATTAGAGGAGTCGGTTCTACTAGAGTAATTGGACTCTGATATTTTTATTAGGCAATATTATTATATGTAATGAGTGTGGCTTTTAGTTTAGGGAATCCAGTGTTAGTGTCACAACCGATGAATCCATAAACTAGGACCGCGACTTCTAATATTTGACACAGTGCATAAAAACACAGATTGCATGCATGTTTTTTAAAAGTTTTCTTTGTGATCCCTTTGAGACATCTCACCAGTTATAACTTATTGACCATGGAACACCTATTGTTTTATGCCTCCAAATAGACAGACATCTAGGATTCTAAATAGTGTACGGGATGACACCCTACCGAGAGAAGAGGGTCCGGTACATGGCCCCTTTACAGTAGTTGTACCATCGGGTGGTTTACCAGTAGTTGCACTACCCATTGGGTAGTTGATGCCACAAGACCCACCAGCATAGTGTTCATGATGATTGATCATGTTGCATGAGTTCCAGTGCCAGATGCCACCAAGGTTCTTGGGCGAGATGAATCCACATGCAGCTGAGGACTAGTTGGAGGCCTTGGTTCATGTTTTTTGACTGGTAGGGACACGAGCTGATCTCATGGTGATCATTTCCTCCATTCTTCTTCAGCAAACAGTGGGCACATGGTGGATCTTATGGCTCCAAGTCCAAGATTAGTTCACTCTCATCTGGGTGGACTTCGATAGCATTTATAGGGAAGAGTTCGTCCCATCGACCTTACTCTCAGTGCTTATATAAGAGCTTCTCCACTTGATGTAGGGAAACATGACTGTCATTCAGTACACAATGAGGATCGCCAACCTCTCACGCTACTCCCCTAACATGGGGTTGGACCCTTTTATCAGGGCCCGGTCATTTGATATGGGTCTCAGATGAGAGATTAAATAGTCAATGATTTCTCTCAGCATTCCGACGTAGGTGGGGGTGTTAGAGTGAGAACTCGTAGTTGAGAGATTTCACGCTGAGCAGTCACTGATAGAGAGACACACCACCAGACATCATGTAGCAGAGTCATCGGTATCTTGCAGTAAACAGATGATGTAGAGGTCCAAGAGGACTAGAACTACAGGAGGGGGACCGTTGGATACTGGGTTGATCATGTGGGGATCTCAATATAGATCAGGATAGGAGAGGAGTAGGCAGTGTTACTCGTGCGGCAGGTCAAGTCACATGGCTCATGATTGCCCGACCCACTGTAAGAACGACCATATGATGGTCGATTGACTGCCTGGTAAGAGGAAAATATTCAATTGAGGTGGTCCACAGGTAGGAGGTAGACATGGAAGAGGAGTTGTTCGTGTAATAGGCGGTGGGCGGCGATTCAAGGTTATACTACCACCACCAATATGTGGTCTAATGTGACAACATGAAGTATATGGAAAAGGATGAGCTTATCTCTAGGCTAATGTGGCCTACAACCATATTAATTTGGAGGTGATTAGAGGTATGATATCTATCTAATACACCCTAGATTAATTATATATAGACACATGTGTCAGTCACTCTTATATTTTCACGTCACTCATTCGGATATTGGAGATTCAAGTGGAGTCATTAGATCGATCTTTATGTCTAGAGGCTCTAATGGGGGAGGATTTGATGATTATACACATGTTTCAGCAGTGAAAGATTACTCTAGGAGGCGAGATCATCAGTTGGGATCTTCTAGCAACAACGTCGATGCCTTATGACGTCATCTTTGGTATGGACTTGTTATCCAAAATCTATGATCAGATCAACTATATTAGGCACAATGTTTTGTGTGTTCGTGATTATGGTACCGGGTTTTCCTTCACTGGTGAGAAGGGAACCTTTGATTCACAGAATGGACTTACCAGGAGGAGGGGGCGGCACATCTCCCATCTGTTGGAAAGACTTACCTCGAAGCGGATAATGTTGAGGGTTTGAGATATACTGTAGTGGTGGAGTAGTATATTGATGTTTTCTATAATGATGTTCTGGGTCAACCTCCTCCAGAGAGGTGGACTTTTATATTGAAATGTACCTCTAGAATTCACTGATATCTACACCTGTATATTGGATGGCTCCCACAGAGGTTTGAGAGCTGCGAGTAACACAGAAGGACTTGCAAAGCATGGGGTTCATTAGGCCCAGTTTTCTCCTTGGGAAGCCCCAATTTTGTTCACTAAGAAGGCAGATGGGAGTTTGAGACTTTATGTGGACTATCGGTGCCTAAACATGGTGATCGTGAAGATCAAGTACCCACTCCCAAGGATTGACAAACTCATTGATTAGTTGTTGGGAGCATAGTGGTTTTCGATGATAGACCTCAGATCAGGATATCACCAGCTCTGGGTATGAGATGAGGATTTGCAAAATATGACCATCAGATGTTAGTGTGGCCATTATTTGTTCTTGGTTATGGCTTTTGGTGTGACCAATGCCCTGTAAAAGTTCATGTGACTCATGAATAGAATCCTTCCGTCATACCTTGATCGCTTTGTGGTAGTCTTCACTGAAGACATCTTGATATACTCAGCTATAAATAAGGAGTGTGCCTATCATTTGCAGATAGTTATGAACACACTCTGGAAGCACCAGATTTATGGATAGCTCTCAATGTTATAGTTCTGGATCCAAGAGTTTCACCTAGGACACATCATCTCAGAGGCTGGATTTGTGGTGGATCCATCAAATATTGAGACTGTGCTTGCATGAGATCCACCCAGGAGTGTGACGGAGGTGCGAAGATTACTTGGTTTGTCTTTTAACTTTTAGAGGTTTGTGACTGAATTTTCCAGAGTTACGGAAAAGTTATCAGTGTTGATGAAGAAGGGGAAACCCTTCTTGTGGTCTAAGAGTTTCCAGGTACTTTTAATGGTGCTATGATAGAGACTGATGAGTTCACCCATTTTGAGGTTACTAGAGGAGGGCGTTGGGTACGTAGTCTACTACGTTGCATTAGGGACCGGACTTGGAAGTGTCCTTATGCAAGAGTGAGCAGTGATCACATATGGTTCTTGATAGTTGAGACAACATGAGAAGAACTACCCTACCCATGACCTGAAGTTAGCAGTAGTGGTCTTCTCCTTGAAGATGTGGCGACATTACTTGAGCATAGAACATTTTATTGTTTACTATGATAACAAGATTCTTAGGTATATCTTCTCTAAGTAGGACCTGAATATGAGAAAATGGTTTTGGCTTGAGTTCCTCCAAGGATATGACTTCGAGATAGTCTATACTATTGGGAAGAGGAATGTAGTAGAAGATGCACTCAGTAAGAGATCACGTATACAATTGTTGAGTCTGGCGATAGAGCAGCTAGCCGCTTTGTGGATATCCAATGGGGATCGAGATGGAGCATCTTATCTTCAGTCTCTAATAGTCACTTCCCCACTCCATCAGGGAGTATGGGAGGCGCAGCCTGAAGACAATGACTGAGAGGTTCTACGTGCTAAGATATCCATAGGACATGCACGTGATGGATTTTATGATGTTGGGGAGCACATTATTCTCTTCATAGGATGTACTATAGTACCAGTGGAACTTAGGGGGGAAGTGTTTAGGGAGTTCCATACAACCCCTCTAGCGGTACATCCAAGAGTGGAAAAGATGTACCATCACATTCGGCATCAGCAATGCAGGTCGGGAATAAATAAAGAAGTTGCATAGTTTTCCTCTTGGTTCCACACTTGTCAGTATGTGAAGGCAGAGCATCAGGTTTCAGCAGGCTTAGTTCAGCCACTAGAGGTGCTAGATTAGAAGTGGGATAGAATTTCCATGGAATTTATGATAGGACATCCACACAAATCCAATGGTAATGATTATATCTTGGTGATCATTGATTGACTCACCAAGTCAGGACACTTCATACCTATTAGAGAGCAGGGACTAGTAGAGGGAAAGCGATGTCTCTACATGCAAGATATTGTATGGATTCATGTATTGGAATGTATGATTGTATTCAATCATGATGCATGTTTTACTTCCCAACTATAGAAGGGATTTCCGAAGGAATTTGAGACTCAACTTCTATTGAGCACCGCCTTCCACCCACAAAGGGATGGCTAGAGAGAGAGGACTATTCCAACCCTCAAGGACATGTTGCGTGCTTGCATCCTTGATTTCGGTTGCATTTGAGAGGCTCACTTTCCCTTGGTAGAGTTTGAATACAACAACAGTTATCACTAACTATCAACACCACACCATTCAAGGAATTGTACGGTCGACCATACAGATCACCTTTGTGCAGGGCTGACCCAGTGGAGTCCGTACTCACGGGCCCAGAGATGGTACATGCTACCATGAAGAATGTCCAGATCATCCCAGAGTGGATGAAGGCTGCACAGTGCAGGAATAAGTCAAATGATGATAGAAGATGGAGTCCTTTGGGGTTTGAGGATTGTGACCATGTCATTATACTGGTCTCACCTTGACGTGTTTTGTAGATATTTGGATGAGGTGGAAAATTATCTCTGAGTTTCATCAGACCCTTCCAGGTCCTCAGTAGAGTTGGCAAGGTGGTGTACTGCCTAGGTCTTCTCCCTCTGTTCACCAGGTGCACGACGTTTTCCACGTATCCCAACTGAGGAGATACAACCATGATCCTTCACATATCATTTATTGGGGAGAGATGGACATCGATGATGAGGATATGTTTTTTGTTGTTCCGGTAGAGATTGTGGATCAACAGGAGCGGGTCTTTTGAGGCTGGTCGAAACCTCTAGTCCATGTTCATTGGCAGGACAAGAACCTGTAAGAGAGAACATGAGAACAGGAGACATAGATTTGTGCATAGTACCCCACCTTGTTTTCCTAATATGTGTAGTGGCATTTGGGGACGCAAAGCCCTGAGGTAGGGAGAATATCATGACTATGATTTATCCATGACATTTTTTAATTATATTGAACCATTAAGAGGCTATGAAAGTTGATGGTGCGTGATTTCGTGGCCTGGTGTCTCCAAGATGAATTTCTAAACATCTTTTAGGTACATTATGTAAACACACAAGCATCATTTTGTAACATTTGAACCGGTGTTGGGAATTGAAATATGAGGACAACGTTGAACTCGCACCACTGATATTCTCTTAAGGAGACATTCACCTCAACCACCGTAAGCCAAGGGTGGAGGTTGGGTTTTCAGTTTTTTTCATGGGAGAAGAAAATTAAAATAAATAACTTTTTATTTTTCTTCCTTGAAACCTTTATTTTGAATTGTGGTGGTGGGGACCACCCGAACTCCCTTTTAATCTTAGGAAACCGTAGAATTTTCCACAATTTAGTTAGCTAAAATTAAATGATTTAATTTACTTTACTTAATAAATGTTGGTTCTTGACATATTGTTACATGGATTGTTGGAAAAGGAGAGGACCATGGGAGAGCCTTGTAGAACATCGATGCACATCCTCCAATTATGAACCTCCTTCAAATAAGAAAATCCTCAAGATCAAAAATAAGAAACTACATTTTGAGCGTGTTGTGGGAGTGAGGGATGTCAGTGTCTTAATCATCTTCATCTTCTTCCCCACACCATCTCCAACGGATGATCGAGGTCAGGTTTTAAGTTGATGTATGAATAATATCTATTTATTGATTCATCAAAATATAGATCTCAATGATTATTTCCAAATAAACATAGCCAATGATGTCTATTTATTCATCGTGCATTCTTCATGCATTCTACAATGCTTAATATTTAAGCATACTAAGAATGAAATGTTTCATTGAGCATGACATATGAATGCAGATATATCGACCCAAGGATCACAAATATGAAGAAATCAAATTTTTTGGGCTTAGAATGATGTTTTGGTGGCCTGTAGAAGAGGGTGGTGGTAGAAACGTCAGAAAACCACGTGGAAGAAGGGCGGAGCGCGTCTGTGCTGCCGGTAGAAGAGGAGGCCGCATTTTGAGAAGGAAACACACCTAGAGGGAATTCAGAACCCATCCCACCATAGTTTTAGTAGGTGGTGCACCAGGTGGGCGTTCAGTAATCGGTCAGGCATAGAGGCAGCAACGGTGCACGCTGGCGCCACAGGGAGGGGAGTCGGCCAGAACCCTGGTGGATTGTGTCGCACCGAGCGGGACCTGCTTTATTGGATCCCATGTGCCAGCATGCTGAATGGTCTGTTGAAAAGTTCGGAATACCGGGGGGGTGCCTCCCCCTTGGGTAGTGGCTAGGGTGGGCACCATCAAAATGACCGCACCCAGCCAAGCAGGCTGAGCCCCACGCGCCACACCAAGCGGGTCACGCCGAGCAGGCATCCCCTTAGCAGGTGTGGTCGGTCTGTGGCCTAGTAGGCTAGTCCCGCCATGGCCCAGCCCAACTGGGTTGGAACAGTACCAGGTCGTGTTGATCCGGGTTGGGTTGGGCCATGTCGGACCACAACTGGGCCCATCTAGACCTAGGTGCACCATTTCGTCTATATCTTGAAAATCGGGAGTCCGTTTGACAAACCATCTACGGTGCCAGAATACATGGATTGAGATGATCCTTCTTCTATACTCCACATGTGTTTTCGATAAATATGTATTATGGTGTTGTTGGATCAAAATAGATTCCATCCAAACCCTCTTAACGAAAACGCTAAAAACATACATACTGGGCATCTAATTAATGTGTCGTCTATCACATTGGGTCCCTCACGATGTGGCGGACCATCGTGACACTTCAGCATGGGAATTCATGGTATTTGAAGTATTGACTTGTGGATTGATGAGTGGAACCTACGGATATCATGTACGCTTAGTGTGGGAAACATGTGGCTGGCTGTACTTTAGAAGTCTTAAGATCCAATGTGGGTCATCTTTAGATCCTGTATAGGTCAGAAACTTTAGATCCTATGTGGGATATCTCCAGATCCTGTGTGGGTCATCTCCACCTCCTATGTGGGTCATATTTAGATCCTGTGTGGGTCATCTTCGATCTTACGTGGGTCAGCAACAGAGCTTCTCGACAAAGTAATATGATTTATCAATACAACTAATCATCTATTCTTCTGTACATAAGTTATAGCTAGTGTGAGGTGAGTCCTTACCGTTGTGGTATTCTACTGTGTGGCATTACCTTTGTAGAAATTACCTTTGTGGTACACTTTTGTGGGATAAACCATTGTGGTATTTTTCTATTTGGTGTTACCTATCTGGTACATATCGTTGCGGTGTTACCATTATTGAATTCATTCCTCCATGGAACAGTTTTGCTTTTGGATAAAGAGTTGGGCCTTTTGATTCTTTATGAATGAGATGGGTATACTTGATAACTTAGGTATATGTATGGGCATATATCTAAGTAGAGTAGATTATTGTTTTCGATCTTTGTGGTTTATCCTTTGTGGATTCTAAGTGAACTTGGGGGGGTCTCGATGTCACTATTATGTATCATTATACTCACCCCTGCACGGGTTATGCCCACACCATGCTGTGTCTTGTGTAGAAAACAGAAAACACTGATTGAGGTCAAGGGTACCAGGACTGGAGGTTGCACGGAGGTGGACCATAGACGAGGATTACCGCAAGGATGACTGTTCGAGAGTAGTACCCACCCTTCAGGTAAGATCCTTGGCGGGTGTTCGCAGGATCTGTTTTAAGTCTTACTTGTACTTTACAGTTAGGCTTGTATTCCGACCCCATTTACATTTTGTGTGAACCTTGTTTATTGGATATTATAATTTGTGCTTGTATCTTGTTGTGTGCTTTGTTTGAGTGAGTTTATAGGTTTAAAGGCATTTCCTTCCCGGTTGTAGGGATATGTCTTTCTAGTGCTAGTTGTCAGCCCCATCCTATGGATGAAGTGATTGGATTCGTCATGGCATGGGCCCCAGGTGATGGGTCATGAAAATAAGATAATTTTTTACATATGTGGACACATACATCACATTATGAATTAGGACGGTGACATTTTGTAACATTCATTACTTTAAACATTATATATCCAATTTTATGAGAACAATTTACATTAAAAAAACAAAATTTCATTAATATTTTTATAATGGTAAAATTCAGTTAATATAATGAAAATTAGGATGAAAAAATATTCCCTTATCACATATATTTAATGAAGGTTAACATGATTTACAATATTAGAGGGTGATAAGTTTTATTAAGGTTATTATTTGTATTGACCAAAAACAAAAGACTCATATTTACCAAATTTTAAACTCTTAATTTGAAGTATGTAACAAATTTAATCAAATTATATAACTATAAGTGGAATAATGTAATTTTATAATAAATCTACAACACCCGGTGGCGACTACTTTTAAGGAAAAAACATTTTTTCACATAAAAATGGTTTATTTTTATTTCATACCTCCAAAAAACATTCAATGAATTCTCAAATATTAATTAACTATGTAAAATATTTATTATAATTAAATAATACCAATATAGTGATTAATTTAACTAATTATTATAAAAATGTATTTTTTCATAAAAATTGTTTTTTCATAAAAATCACTTTTAATATAAAATGACTTTTATGTTCATTTTTATCTAATCAACATTCAATGTCTTTATTTTAGCCATATATGAAAAACAATAATTTCATAATTATATTTTTACCATTCATACCCACCAATCCAATGTATAGGATATGAATATGACATAATAATATATTAATTCTATCTTTCTATTTTTTTAGATTATGTGTTTTTTGTATCGCAAGCTATCAATGAAATAAATATCATTTGAAAATAAATTCATAAAATAATGGGGAATTAAAACCAATGATTTAAATGAATATTAAATAATAATTGCCTTTAAAAGATTGTTTATTTAATAGTATTTAAAATTTTCAAACATCATTGAATCATGTTATAATTAATTAAAAAAATTAATAACATACTTCATTTCAATAATATATAAATTTTAAAATGATGAGAATTATTTTATAAATTAAAAATTGTATTTTATAATTATTTATTATTATTTCAAATATAAAATTTAGTAGTAAAATGATTAAAAACAATAATTATAATATATATAACAATATAATTTCACAAAAGTATAGAAAATAAAAAAATCTTCAAATTTACTATTCCCCAAAAATTTAATTATATTTAAAAAATACATAAAATACATCATAATCATTCATAAAATGATAAATATAAAAATGAATTAATTTTCCAAATTTTTAACAGAATTGATAATTAAAATAATATTAAATAAATATTTAATTAATTTTAGATTTTTTATATTAAATCAATTATTTCATATTTTCTATTTATTTAAAATTATTATTTTAGAAAATAATTTTTCTGAATAGTAAAAAATTTTATTAGTTACTTAGTAATAATAATAATGAAAAACTTTAATGTGATATTTTGGCATTTTTTAATTTATATATGTATTTATATGTATACAATTAATAATTATACTTCTACTATTTTGGACTATTAAACTCTCTAATTTTTATAAGAGTATAATGTTTTTGAGTGTTTTATATGGAGAATGTTATAGAACATTATATTTAATTAAATAGAAAAACTACAATTCTTATATAATACATATATAATGGAATTTAACCCAAGACATTTCAATACATTGAAGAAAATATGTAAGGGTACATTTCACTAATCACATCCTCAGGTCCCCATGTTGCCTCCTAAAAGTTATGTTTTTTCCAAATAATCATTACCAAATGGATCATCACATATTTTATAACCTCGTATCTTCAATCGAAAATTTCAACTAGTTATTCATTTTGTGAGAGTTTATGTTAAAGTTTCACATCTTCTGAGCCTATAACATGTGAAGGGTATGCTATGTACTTCATAAAAACTGGTACATTTAACATTTCATGTACATTATATAGGTCAAGATGAAGTATTAAGCAATAATATATAACCCTAACACAATAAAGGATCTCAAAGGGATCCATTTACCAGTGTATCCCTTTCCCGTTCTTCCCAAATCTCATTACTCTCTCTTATTGGAATAACCAAATAAATAACATTTCACCAACATCAACTAATATATTTAATTGAACATTATCTCCATTATTCTTATATTTATTTTTATCTTCTTTAAAATGATTTTGAATGGTTTAAAACTTCTTAACCTTATCTTGCACATGGTAAATACATATCGTTTTACTCTATCTAACTTCGTCTAAATAATTTAGATTCATACATCCCTTCCTATACTAAGCCTCAAAGGGTTCAATCGATAGTATTTAAAGGAATCCTTTTTAATAGATAACTCTATTAGTAGTATATTTTTATTCCAATACCTTTGAAATCTATTGAATAATATTTCTATAAATACTCTAGAGTTTGAATTGTCATCTTTGAATGACTATATATAAAAGGATGATATATAGTGATAAGGATATACTCTATATCCCATTCATTATAGATTCTTCTATATAATCTTGAAGTAAACCACATTTCACAATTATATATAATTTTTATTGGTAAACCTTAGATCATGTCAACCTCGTTATATAAATATCAAATTTTATAGGTTTATTAGAAATCATTTTTATGTAAAGAAAATGTGCTAACTTTATAAGGCGATCAACTATAAACCTAAAAGTTTAATTTACATTATAATACATGGGTATTACTAAGATGATATTGACAATGAATTATTTCCATTTTCATACAAGTAATTGTAGTGGATGAAACATACCCTTTGACTTTTATCATCCAATGATAAATTACATCTATAAAAATAATCAATACATTTATTAGGTAATATCACACTTCATTCAATCCCACATTATGTTTTTATTTAGCCTATATACATATTTATTCTTCTATGATTGATACAGAAATATGATTTATGGGAATCTTAAAAAAATTTATTCATCAATTCCCTATTTAATGAGACACACATTTTGTTATCATTCTATATAAATCCATCATTTACAATGTTGAAATTCATATTATTTACTATCGTTTTTATCTCTGTGTCGTATTTTTAGGATTTTCTATTCATTAAATTATTGTATGGGTGATTTTTATATTTTATTTACAAATGATTTTCTCTCCCTTTTATGACTTCATGATTCAGAAGTCATAAATCGACCCACCATGGCCCACTTGGCTAATGGTAAGATGATTGTAACAACCCAATTCCACCTCTAATTGGATTTGAGATAGAGAATATAACTTTTTGTAAAAGAAATACACATGAGATGACTTATAATAAGGCACTAGAATAATTGCACACATATATAACAAACAACACAATGTAGAAAGGTGAGACACAACTGATAACATAAGGAATGCATACAAATATATACTATATAATGCACAAAATGTGTATGTGAAGGAATAAAATTCTAAATAAAATCCATCAAAAAATATAAAGAGTCTAACAAAATAATAATAATGGGATTATATTAATATATATCTAAAAGAAAAAACAATGGTCCATCTAGCTGAATTATCCTCCACCTACTCCATGTCCACCTATGACTCTATCACAATGCCTTCCATTAGACTAAGACATGACATGTGAAAAAAAATATCATGCATGGGTGAGAATAGAATATCCATTTGGACAACAAGAAATCAAAAAACATAAATTATCAATGGGGATTTCTCTTTAACATCATGTGGGTATGATAATAAATTCATAATACAATAACAATAATCACCGAGATATACTCAATATGGACACCAATTTTCTATGTAGTGTCACAACCACACCTCCTTCTATGATTTTTTGAGGCTCTAAGGTGAAATTCATCTAGAAGATATAAATCGTTGAGTTACAATAGAATGATGTGGGTAATGCGATATTTCATCATCATTGGGCCTCTCTATTAAAATTTACTCCCTTAAACTTAAAAGATATTGATTCATAGAAAAGATTCCCACCTATGTATTATGAGTAATACCAAACCCTACCTAGAGTATTCCCACAAAGAGGGATATCACATGCCTTGAATATTGGTAACATTATAGCTAACCAAAAATAGGTATGAATTATAGAGTGCAACACACCAAGATTCATGGAGGGATACCAGTCTTTATTAGAAACATCCCCATAGAGAAGATCACCCATTCTAAAATCTAGTTGAGATCAAATTCTATAGTCTCATTTGGTTGGACAATAGGATCACATAAAAAAATAAATTGAATGCTTTTGGTTAAAAAGAGGTCTAACAATACGTAGAATATTAACACCGTGTTTATGGGTATTAAAATGTGTATCATGTATAGTTCACATAATATCGTGTCCCCTTGCTCTTGACTACGTACTCCGATCATGCTCATGTACTCCGTTTGTATATGGAAACACAATCCATTTTGATTTCCATATATATGGTCATTCCAATTAACCTATCGATTTTTATTGACAAATACACTATGGGTATACATTGATTCCCCAGTATCGAGTCTCGTGTAATTTTTACAGACCACACAAAATTTGATATGTTACTCAATGTGAAACTGTAGCTTGTACAAAAAGTGGTCCACACGAGATGTGTTATTCCAATGTAAAATTTGGGGGTATCAATAATTTATATAAACTCATGAATTACTCACTCATAATATTCAATTTCCCTTGAAACCATGATCAAATATTGACATCCTATGGGGAACTCACATCAGATTATAAGTAATAATGAATCATCATTGGAAGCCAATTACCTGATACCCAATTTCGTGGGAAATGCTTAAAATCACACCATATCATTAGATTAGAAATAATACAATCTAAAGGTCACTGATAAATGACCGATTTCTCATTTAATAACATCCTGCCTATATCATTCTCTTAACTCACACCTTAAATCCAATGAATTAATTTTTTACAAAAATGATCGACAATGCGATGATAGGTTTAGGGGTATTGTAGGCCCATGGGTAAAAAGGAATAACAAAGATGAAAACATGATTAATAAGATGAAAAAATAATGAATAAAAATTGGGAGAAACATAAGTTGAAGATTTTTTGGGTGTCCCTTAATGAATATAATGACAAAGTATTAATTAAAAAGAATAATCAGGGATCATAAAAAAATATCCTTTCAAAATCATAGGATGTTAACATTATTCTCATTTATCAGTGATCAAACAATGAGTCAATTTGTTAGAATTATTGAATCACATTAAACATTGGATAAAAAATATTGTGATTAAACCAATAGAAAAAATGACATACATGTATATATGGTTAATCACTAATGAATAAAAAATCAAATTTCATATTCATTGGTGATATCCAATAACACTTTTACTAAAGATGATATACATGGAAAAAAAATTTCAATCCATGATATATTTTCCTTAATAAAATAACTATCATATGTATATATTATTAAAATTATAGGGTTTTAAGCTAAACTGAGATATTACCCATAAGAAGTATTATATAAAGAGTGATTAGTTCTAGATATTTAAAAATTACAAAAAAAATTTATTTATTTTTTAAATATCAATTAACCCATACCCACTACTGAAGCAAACACATGACACTAAATCAATAGACACCATTTTACAAATTTAATTACATAATTCATAAACACATATATCCCTTAATACAACACATGGACCATTAAAGAATAATATATTTTAATGACAAGGTTCATAATACATAAAAGGAAAATAAAACAACAATTACAAATTAGATTCTCAATGGTGAGTTTCTAACACAAATTTGATCAAAAAAATATTAATAGGATAATGTTGGGAAATACATGAATGTAGTGAGATAAAAATACCAGTATGGGAATAGACGTGATAAGGTAAAATAACATGTGATTCAAGGGTATAACATGATATCATAAAATAGAAGGTAAATGAGTAATCTATGGAAGAACAACTAAATGAGAACGATATAAAATGACCATGCCCATATAGAAAAGTGTAAAAAATATAAATCATGACATAAAAACACAAGGGTAAGTATATAGACAACAACACATTGTGGAAAGAGTCACATAATGGATTTGGTTTACTCCATAATCCCTTATATAATATATAATGGTACAAAAAGATTACCCAATTAATTGGAAGGTTATATAATTCTGGTCCCACACATCACATTCATATTATACACATGAAAATTTTTTCCACATACAAAAAATCTTCTTATGTGATAAACATAATA
Source organism: Viscum album (assembly GCA_963277665.1). Classification (NCBI taxonomy): domain Eukaryota; kingdom Viridiplantae; phylum Streptophyta; class Magnoliopsida; order Santalales; family Viscaceae; genus Viscum; species Viscum album. The sequence continues at coordinate 1,674,186 of CAUJRU010000065.1, read as the reverse complement.
ATTATCAATATGATGAAATGGATATTCTAATATTATATTTTGACATAGTCAAATGATATTTATTAAACATGGAAGTTTGTAAATAGTTATATCGAATGTAATACACCATCAAGGGAATGGATAATGATATATGTATATATTTAAGTGGCACATATACATAATAAATATTAATTTCATATCATTTCATAAGTGATAATGCAGGTTCATTGGAGAGTGGAAGTAAACTGAATAAAATTTATGTTTAGAATGATCTCTTACATTGAGCATTATTCCTTAGGTGTATTCTGTATATTCCTAGTTAATTAACATATGCTAATAATTAAAATTCAAAAGAAACTATTTTTAGAATCTTATTCATTTTATTATATTCACAACCATTTCATTATAAATGACATAATCATTTATGTTCATGTCGTATGTTTTTAATATGTGTGGATTATATGTTCAGAATCACATTATTATATTGGAAAAGTTCAATGAGATTATTTTTTTGATAATATCTAGATTGAAATTCATAATTCTTTTTATCATTTTATACATAAATTTTAATTTTTTTTACCAAACATGAAATACAGTTACAAAAAATGAACTATGTTACGATCAACGAGACATCATGGGTTTGTATGAATGAGTAACTTCTCAATTTCACTATGCTCATGATGGAAATAAGGAGTGTTATATTTTTTATTACATGGATGAATGTTATATGATATATAAAATATTATTTACTCATATAATCTTATATATTTCATAAATTTAATGTGATTATAATAAAATATTAAAAAAACAAATCATGTCGCCTCCCAAGGTGATAGTTCTCTGAATACATGAATGACACTATCATTTTCAATGGATGGTAATGTATTAATTTATATGATGTATTAATATTACTAAACCATTAATATTTGATTATTATCATATATGAAATTTTAATTAATCAATATTACATTCCTCCAAAAGTATAGTTGAAAATCCCAAAACATCGCTTCGTTGGGTGGTAGTACGCCATACCCACAATCATTGTTATAATATATCCTGTTGAATGGAAAGATTGAAGGAATATGTGATATTATAATAAAAGGATAATACTTTAATAATAATTATCATAGATATATATTAGATACATTTTTATATCCTAGTGTGGGATTTAGTGATTGAGAACAAATTAGGTTGATTCATGAAGAGATAGTCCACTGTAAACATGATAAATAGTTTCATTACACATTTGGTATAGGATGAGATGTTATTAGGTAATTCCCATCACATAACAAAATCTAAATACTTGTAATAATGTTTCTCTATTATATAAACATGTATAATTATATTTCAATGTGAGTGTAATGAGTAATAAATGAAAACCCTAGGATAAGGATGATTCCTCTTCTTCAGAAATATTCATTAGGTCTATATAATAATTCTTACACAGTTGTCATTATTATTAATAAAAGTCTTCTTATTTGTGAGTTAAAACTTAGGGAATTTATTTGGGTAGGTATTATCTATAAATTGTTTTTTATGTGTGAATACAATTTGATACATTGTGATGTTTTGTAGTTTAGGTAACTAGCACACATTGTAATTTTCACTGTTTCTAAAAAATTTATTATCAAACTATTAGATTTGAAGCATTGTAAAGATCAATTTGTGAGGCTTAAAAGTGGTATTATTGATATATGTCCATAGAAATAGAATTATATATGTTTCGGTTCATTTTTAAACCTTTTTTTATTTTTATTTTATGTAACACCCCAAAATTTAAGTAATTAATATTTTTTTGACAAAACTAAAAATATGTGATGGATTGCATTGTTTGCCACACCATGTTATGAATAATTTTTTTTCAACACCAAATTATTATTGCAATTTTCATATTATTATATCATCATTCGGTATAATGGAAATTAAATTTGTCTTGTATTATACATAATGATGATGTCACGGCCTGTCCCTCGAGACCTGTTCCATGACTACCCCGAGCCTGATGTCAATAATTCAAGATATAATGTCTAGCAATGAGTAGTTATATGCCAAAAATGGGAGTTATTATCCAAATTACCTATACAGTCACACATCTCCATGAAGAAGTGTTGAACTAGAAAACAAATAGTATTTGTACATGAAAAAAACAAAAATATCCACACAGAGTAATTGTACAAAACAGGAATGTAAATGGGGCCATAATACAATCTTAGAAATATGTGAAAGTATAAGCTTCTGAAATTCATACACTAAAAACCATACCTTAAAGGTAGGTACTGAAACAACTATCTAAAGTCTCTAAAGAAAAACTCATATATCATGCCTCTCTCTAAGAACCACAAAGCCCACGTCCACCAAGGACTTTGTCAATTCATCGATTTTCTACACAGAACGTGACATTTGTAGGCATAGCATGTAGAGGAGAGAATAAAAAGATACTCAGTATGACCCCCAGAAACCACATAGGAAACCACTGAGGAATATGCCAAGTATATATGATATGAGAAAACACTATGGAATATAAATTGTATAACATAAAGGAATACACATGAAGTAAAATAAACATGGTTAGCTCGAATATGTATATATCTAAAGCAGGACGATATGGCTATCCAGTTTTAGACCACATATCACTTATTCTCCAAGATAGTATAATTGTTGAAAGTGCACAGAGAGGCGATGGTGAATGGAACATTGATGGTTCATGAAGAATCAATGGTGCAAGGAGCATCGATGGTACATAGAGTGGTGATGGCGTCTGGGGTGGTGAAAGTCCACGAAGTGTCGATGGTGCAAGGATCATTGATTGTTCATGGAGAATTGAGGGAGCACTGAGCATCAATGTTTCACAGAGCATAAATGGGTCCTGAAACTCCCACGTCACATAGTCAATACGATCACATAGTCACTGATATCACATTGACACCAAGATCTCATAGTCACATCAAGTCCTAGGATTCCACTTGTAGAATGATCATTCAAGAAGGACCTACACATCAATCCATTATATGGTATTCCAAATTTCACAAAAACACAATTAGAGTATCCCAAAATTACCTCTTAATAATAAGTGTCCCAACAACGTAGATAGATCATCAAACAAACACATTGTTTGAAAGTTACAACCATTTTTCTGAAACTTTCTGACCTGAATTTGGTTTGGGCCCAATCTGGCCCACCAGACATGACTAGACATGACCAGGTCCTGCTTAACCCAACCCGATATGGCCTAACCTAAGCAGGATCGACCTGAAAAAAATGGGGTTGGATTACTAGTCTGTGGGGTCTTGACCACTGGGCTACGAGGTCCACCCTGTTAGTCCGCTGGTGTAGACCATCTTCCTTGCTCATGTCTATTGTGTGGCTTGGTGTGTGAACGCTAGACATGGATGTCCCTATCCATGTCCCTCAAACCAATGTGGAACTGGACTTCATTACATGTGGCCGACCTTCCTTCCCTGTATGCACCAATGACTCTGCCGTGGGTTTCTCTTCAGATGCGGCTTCAAGCTGCATCCATGATTTTCCACTACATCCATTGATGTGGGTCTCCCAGGGTCCCACCATGTATCATGCATGGTCTTACCACCGTTGGTTCACCTGTACCGTCGGGGTGACTACCATCCTCTGCCACACCTGCACACGACCACCACCACATGCTAGTAGTCACCACCGGTGGCCCCTGTTCTGTGGGTCGCTGTCATTTATCTTGTGCCTCAATTTTTGAAACCGAGACACTACCATGATCCTCGGGTCCCATGATTAACTACCACATGCCATGATCTACCTTGTATGAAATTTGATAGTCCAATCTTATTCAGAGCCTCTCATAAAATTTAGTCATTACAATGAGGTTCTTATAGTGAGGAACACCAAGAACAGGCCAAGAAGGATCGCATAGAACACCCGAAGAATAGAACTTGGTCGTGTTCCTATATTCCATGATCTGTTCTTGTTAGAAGAATCATGAAGGAACTAAAAACATTATAATCACCATGATATAGTCCATTTAATTATGCATTATTTATCCATCATAGAGTAATGATCCTATTGAGGATCAAGCTATTCATGGTTTGCTCCATGTTTGTCTTTTGGTTCTAAGAAGGTGAAAAGAAATAATTTATAGATCAATACCCAACCTCAATGTTGGATTAGTTATTAATGAAGAATGGGATTTCAAGTCTTTATCAATCATTGATCTGCTAACCATCATCATCATTCATCAGAGTGGATTCTGTCACCTTGTTCAGAGTGATTTCCAGGGCTATAGTGATAACTGTGGATTCAAGAAAATAAAAATTAATTGAAAAAAAATAAAAATTGTGTCAAATAATTTTTTTTAAATTTTTTTTAAAGATAGTCATGTACAGTTATAAAAATTTACATTCAACCTGCACAGGTCAATGTTAGGACCTTTATATGGTAAATTAACTGTTTTGAACGTAATAATGACCTCAAATTTCATATACGGTCCCCCTTTTAAATATTATTCCCATTTAATGAAGAATACCCCCACGATCATTGTTAAAAACATGAAATTTTCACCGTATTATTCCAGAAACATATGTCCTCCGAATTTCGTGAAGTCTCAGCGCCTGGGCATGGAAATTTTCTAATTTATTTTTTAAAATAAAACTTGAGAAAATCCAATTAATTATATTCTCCCCACATTAAGGATTTATGTCCCTGAAACCTAAAACAATTTCTAAACAAAAAATTAGGATACTGGGCATGAATTTTATCCTCCCACACCCATCTTCTAGACTATAGATTCTAGTGCTGGCACTGAACACACACAAGAGGAATTGACATCCCATGACAGATCCACTCTTATCAATCCTCAATCTCTATCAGGTATACCACAAAATTCTCCCCATCATCAATGTCCAGCTCTTCCGAATTGATGACTTGTGATGGATCAGGACATTACCTCCTTAGCTATGACACATGGAAGACATCATGCACCCAATGAAACTATAGGGATATATTAAGTCATTATGCCAACTCATTCATTGTACTAAGAATCTATGAAGTGATTATGTATCTTAGAGATAACTAGACTCCCTATACAGATATCTTAAATCCTCGTCAAGGTGAGACATGAAGCATAAGGCCCCATACATAAAACATTGCATAATATGGAATTAAATGAATAATTTGAAATGAGGATCTTTTCAGGTTAAGAGTTTTATAAAATTAGGACATATCTATTATGTCTCACAAGATTAAAAAGTAGACACTTATAGTAAGTTTCCAATTTTTTTCATAAAATAAAAACTCTTAAAAGGAAACATGGATACTTCTATGTTTTAGATGGCATGTCTTTACTTGTTCCCATAATTGACCCTATTCATCTTTATATCGTATGGAAAATATTTCAAAAACATGGGATGAGCATAAAAATCTCAGTAAGGGATATAAATATACGGAAATAAATCATTAGTTTGTGTATACATAAGAATCAATGAAATCATACATTACTCATAAATCATAATCACTTTAGAATACCTCATAAAATCATAAGATTTATGAATATCTCATAGAAATCATATGATTTATGAATATCTCATAGAAATCATAAGATGTAAAGGTAACTTGAGGCATTCATAACATTCTTACATAAGGAATAACCCTCATGGTTACATTTGGAATACCCATCACAATATATTCCCTAAATCTCTTCAGAGAAACCGTAGTGTTTAACTCCATCACATTACCCAATGCTTTGGAGAGCTATCTCGGGCTCACCTGAACCTCCTTACTTTATAAATAATTCCCAATAATCATAACATAAACATAACACATAACATAAGCATAAAGGAAAGATAACATCCCCACATTGCAATAATAATATTAAATTTTAAGATATTAAAATAATAAATCCATTCTAAAAAGAATTTTCAACACCAAAATATTTAAAAAGTGTGTTTGTAATTTATTTTCTTTTAAAAACATTACTGCTTGTTAAGGAAGGCAAAGAAAAAATATTACTCAAGGCGGCGGAAAAGGTCATTGTCACTACTTACGTAAAAAATAAACATTCCTTTTTGTTATTTAGTAAAACGCTTCATAGAAAAATGATTCACTTTGAATGAAGTTAAAAGTTAAAAGGGGGTCTATACACCATTTAAAATAAAGTTGAGTATAAATCAAAGGATGCCTCAATAAAAGGATATTGAGACGAAGTCCCTTATAAAGACGGTATCCTTAGATTAAGGATAAATCAATTACATAATTTTGGATGATAAATATAAATACACTCAATAATAGTTGATATTAAGTGTAAAAAAATCAGTGGTCATCCACACATATTCATATCATGACATAATTATGAAGTGTAGGTTAAACCTAGAGAATTGAAATTGGGTTAAATAGATCCCTTATAGAAATTTGACTGTCTAATAGCGTCACTTTAAAATTCATAAAATGAGTTGACAATAGATAAAAAGGGTATCTCATAAATTGGACATAAAATTTATATAAATAAGTATATATAAGAACATATACCAACATAAGAAGATCTATATTAAAATACCTAACAAAAATAAGTCTTTTAAAAAGAGGAGGGTAAAAGGATCCCTTACCGATTTAGGTACCTTTCGAGACGTACACCCCATGAATGAATGATCATACAATGAAAATTTAATAACCCATAACTAAATTATATTACACAAATAATTCAATCATGGTTAGTACATACACCAAACAATATTAAATAGTGGAAAATTTAGCATTTATGTCACGGGAATAAAAAGTGAGATAAAAACCCCTTACCTTGTTGAAATCAATCGAGTCATATGACCAAAAGATAAAAAATACCAAATAAATAATCTAATACAAAGAATATAAATAGAATAATTATAATATATATGAAATTGTAGTACATAATGCACCACATGCAAAAACTAAGTGGCGAACAATGGAAATCTCACTGAATTAAAAGTGAGATAAGAAATCCGCTTTAAAAAATTCGGTAGCCTAACGACGCAACTCAAACATTCTTAAAATGAATTGATGAAAGCAAGGGGGGTATCTCATCAAATGAACATGAAAAGTACAGTAGGATGAATATAAAAGAACATCCCCAACATTAGAACACGGAGCATAAATTAAATGACAAAAAAGGGAGTACTTAAAAAGAAATAGAGAGGTAGGATCTCTTACCTCAATTCCGACTAGTCTTATTCGTTTCATTATACTACTGAATAATAAAATTTGGTCAATTTATAATTTCTTAAGCACATAAATTAAATTTTATCTTTATATTCATACCAAATATTATAATTTTATAATAATTAGTTAAATATGTGAGTTCATATCATACATTTTTGTCGATGTTCAGTACATGAGTAAAAAATGAAGTTGTTTTAAATGAATAGTCCATGTAGTTATAAGTACATCATCTACAGAATGATATAAATAATTTAATTATCATATATATCTAGTATATATTAATTTCATACTATTACATAACATTTGGAGAGAGAAAAATTAAATGCATCGTTCATGGATACGATATGCCGTATGTACGCATTAACGTTGCTTTCATTTCATTATCATATTAATGAAATTATAACTAAAAGATAGATATATATATATATATAATAATTCCAGAATATTAAATATTTTATATAGGTCACATATTCTCATTAATTTCATTCTTTATACATTCCATGTATTTCATGAACATGTCACATCACTTGAGGGGGTGGAAGTCCACACTACCTCAAATTAAATTATCGCATTTGCACAATATGGAAAGAATAAAGGTATTTTTTAAATAAAAATTAAAAAATCATAGATTGGAAATAAATATAATAAATATAATATATAAATATAATTCCATAATATTGTCCACCACGAGAGGTGGTAGGAGAATATTGAACAATTATCGTTTCGTGAGGCAATAATTCACCATCCACAAAAACAATATGTTCTTTACCCATTAGATAAAGGTTTGTGTAAGTGTAGCTAGAATACTTCATATATAATCATCCAATAATATTGAATATACTGGTTTTGTTATAAAATAAAGGAATAAAAAGAGTTTAGTGGGTTGTAGAAGAAAAATAAAACAAAAGAAGATAAGAAAAGACATTACATTTAAATCGGGTAACTCTTCTTAGTTTTAACCAAAGGGTTTTCATGAAGAGATTTATCCCAATGTAAAGTCATCTAGGATAAAGATATGGATATTGGGATATTATTTTAGTATATTTTTGATGATCCAAAAGGCTTTATGAGTGTGATAAATGTTTTGGAAGTGGGGTCTTTTTATAAGGGAGAGGAGGGGCTCTTTTGTAAATATTGAAACTATTATTTTACTATATAATTATTTTCTGTTTTTTAAAGGTCCAATAATAATTAAATGCAACGATATAGTATCCCATGTTCTAAATAATGTCATCCAATAAGATTTTGAAAAGTTCTGAATATTCTTTTAAACTTTATCTTCTTATTTATTTAATTTATTCATTAAAGACGTAAACACTACATCATCATTGTGTCATAAATAATTTTCCTTATGTGATGTCTAAAAATTATAAAAAAACTACTATGATGTAGGAAATCATTTTATCTCTCTAATGAATATTTATATATTAAAATATAATATTTATAACCCCCTGTAAAAATTGTTTTGAAAAAACAATACATGTTTGTGACACTTTTATTTTTACTTTAAATAAAAGGTATTAATGTCATTATCTTACCCAAGTGGCTCTATGTGGTCCCACAAATTAACCCATTGATTGTATTTGTCGGCCATGAATCAACCAATAAGTATAGGACATGTGTAAAGGTAATTTCATATACTTTTAGCATTATACTTACCTTAAATAACATTAATTACCTTTAATCATGATTAATAAAACTTCAAAGTTATTATTCACCAAAAATTATTTTCATCCCATTGAAAAAAAAATTACCTACTAATGAAAACCATGTATCTTGTATTTTTTTAATTCAATTCACAGAAGCGGTAATGTTTTGTTTTCTAAAAAATTCGGTTTTTTAACCACTACTTAGTTGTTTCACTATTCAACAAAAAATGATGTTTTTCACAAAACATCCAAAAATTATCCCTAAGATTTATTTGATATTCAAAATTAAAAAATTATGTCTATTTTCAAAAATTCAAAGCATATAATTTTCTTTAATTAATTTTACAATTAATTATGGTTGTCAAAATTATTAGCGTATTTTTAAGAAACAATATCTATTAAAAGATTGACAATTGTTTATGTCCAATTTAAAAGTGAAATTAATTCAAAGGACAATGTGGAATTAATGGAATTAAAGAAACAACTAGAGGAATTGAGTAATAAGTGATTTATTCTCCTTAGTGTTTCTCCATGGGAAGCCCCTGTCCTTTTTGTTAAGAAGAAAGATGGATCTATGAGGTTGTTCATTGTCTATTGGGAGATCAATGATATAACGACAATGAACAAGTATTCCATTCCTCGTATTGATGATTTATTTGACCAACATCATGGAGATCAATACTTTATGAAGATTGACCGTCGATCTAAATATCATCAGTTGTCTGTGAAGAAGGAAGACATTCCAAAGATAACATTTCGAACTAGGTACGCGCATTACGAGTTTACAGTAACGCCTTTTGAATTGACTAATGTACCCTATGAATTCATGGATCTAATGAATATAGTTTTCAATGAATATCTCTATGATTTTTTAGTGGTATTTATTGATGATATATTGGTATACATCAATATCTATAATGATTAAGAAAATCACAAGCTCATTATTTTAAAGATTCATAGAAGACATGAATTATATGGGTAGTTTCGCAAGTGAGAATCTTCTCTTCAAAATATTTCTTTTCTTTTCCTTGTTATCTCTAAAGTTGGAATCTAGATTGATACTTCTATGAACAAGGAAATCCCTGAATGGCCAACACCAATGAGTATAACTGAGGTACAACGTTTTATGGGTTTAGCAAGTTATTATCGGTGTTTCGTCCATAATTTTGCCTGATTGGAAAACCCATTATCTAAGCTCACACATAATGGTGTTAAATTTGTTCGGACAAAAGAGTGTGAAGAATGTTTTTAAGAACTGAAGAGAAGATTAGTCGATTCTACTATATAGACTCTACCATCGGGGAATTATGAATTTCTTATTTATAGTGATGCATCAAAGATAGGAATTAGTTGTGTCCTCATGTATAATGATAGAGATATTGCTTATGCATCATGAAAGCTAAAAATTCCTGAGTAAAACTATCCTACTCATGATCTTGAGTTAGCAGCTGTAATCTTTGATTTGATGATTTTGAGACAGTATCTCTATGGTGAAAAATGTGAGATATATACCAATCACAAGATTTAGAAGTATATTTACTCACAAAAGGTACTCAACATGAGGAAAAGGAGATCACTTTAACCACTCAAGGATTATGATTTCACTATACACTACCCACCGAGGAAGGAAAATAAGGTGGTGGATGATTTGAGTAGAATGTATCTTGGAGTTTTGAACAAGATGATAGTTGAAATTGATCATATATATATATGGATCTAGTAAGGATGGATATGGGAATCACAATTGAAGGAGAAACATCAATACTTTTTCAAATGGTTTCAAAACCATATTTACTAGAATGGATAAAGTGTTATGAGACCAGTGATGAAGAGTTTCAAAAGAAGATTAAATATATGAATGATGAGAGATTGAGTGACTTTGTGTATAAAGATGGAATTTTGAAATTTGGTAAGAGACTTTGTGTTCTCGATATACCTGATCTGAATATGGAGTTGTTAGATGATGCTCATAGATCCAATTTTTCTACACCCCCTGAGAGCACCAAAATGTATAGATATTTGAAGGAACATTTTTGGGGGGACAACATGAAGAAGGAGATTACTGATTTTGTTTCATTATGTATGGTATATAGACAAGAAAAAGTTTGAAGCTAACATCTTGGAGGAGTCTTGCAACCAATTCCCATACCTGAGTGTAAATGGGATAACATTATGATGGAATTTGTCAAGGGACTACCGAATACTCCTAGAAGGAACAATGCAACATGGGTCGTTATTGATTGTCTTACCATGTCAGCATATTTTCCTTCTATAAGATAAGATTTACCACTTGAATGATTGGAAATACTATATTTTAATGATGTTTTTATAATTAATGGATTACCACTATTGAGTGTTTCTGATCGTGAACCATTTTTTACATCAAGGTTCTGGGTATGTCTTCAGAAATCCCAGGATACTAAACATTGTTTGAGCACCGCCTACCACCCCCAAACTGATGGACAATCTGAAAAGACTATTAAAACCTTAGAATACATGTTGAGATCATTCTCACATGACTTTCATGGTATGTGGGATAAATATTTACCACTAGTATAATTTTCATATAAAAATAGCTTCCATTGAAGTATTCATATGGCACCATATGAAGCGTTATACAGAAAGAGATGTCTCACACCAACCTGTTGGGATTATATTGGTGAAAAAAACTCGTAGGCCCATAACTGGTGGAGGAAATGATGTAAAAGGTGAAGGTAATCGAAAACCACATCAAGGAACCTCAAAGTAGAGAGAAGAGCTATGTTGATATCAAAAGGAAGGATTTGGAATTTCATGTAGGAGATCATGTTTTGTGGAAGGTATCTCCATGGAAGGGTGTTATACCTTTTTTTAAGAAAGGAAAATTACGTCCTAGGTACATCAGTCCTTTTGAAATTCAAGATCGAACTAGTACTATAGCATACCATTTGGAAATGTCACTGAGTCTCTCCAAATTTAATGATGTGTTCCACATATCACTGTTGAGAAAATACATTCTTGACCCAATGCATGTACTTACCTATGGTGAATTAGAACTATAACCTGATCTGTTTTATTGTGAAGAGCCTTTCAAAGTTCTTGATACAAGAGAACAAGTGCTGAGAAACCGGATGACTCGTCTGGTAAAAGTTCTATGGAGAAACCATAAAATGGAAGAGGCAATGTGGGAACCCTAGGAATATAAGATTAATAACCACCCGAGTCTTTTTATGAAGTAATATTATTGAAATTTCGAGGATGAAATTATTAAAAGGAGGGGAGAATGTAACACACCAAGCTTCTAAAATATGCTTCTCTTTGAATAATACAGTAGCGTGTGTTGTACACAACTTCGATTTCTAACACACCGCAACCAATCAAACTAGCCATTATGCATTCAATTTCAAGATGAAATTTCATTCAATATAAGAACAAATTTTCAGTTCCCTTGAGAAAATTTTCTCCATGATTACGTCAAAAATTTCATAATAAATAATATATTATCTGGTTCTCTACATTCTTTTTATAATTTCCCTTGTTGTATGTCCTTAATTTCTATAAAAAAACATGTAATTTATGGGTAACTCCAATCTCTATTTCCATATATATTTCACATAAAATTATGTCTTTTTATTTACTAATTTGTATTATGGATAAAACCCTTCTAATTATTAGATTTAATTTACCAAAAATTCATTTAACCTTACTTCACCATTATATGATAATACTAGAAGTGTAGCTCACATGTTTTGTAAAATTTTCCACATTGGTTCCAATATATTAATAATCCTTCTACATTATGTTAAGTAATTCCATCTGAATATTATTATTAAGAATTCTAGGAATGTACATATTGATAAAAAAACTGTTAAACTAATCTCAATTCCTAGATTAAATATATCACTATTTCTTTGACTATAGATAAGATTCCTCTATTGATATGGTTCTCTATCCAAATTATTAACATACAGAATAACTATATCATGTTCTAACAACTGTATAATGAAAATATATTTTCATTAGTAATTATCCATTTCTCAATGAATAGATAAACTTTATACCCAATAAATGAGGGTGGATTATCCATCATAATGGGATCAACAGACTGTTCTTCCATCATTTTTTGATTTCGATGATCATCATGATTTATATAGTTGTAATTCTATGTAAATGTAAGAAAAATAAGTTTCATTTTATCTCCCATTATATTTCCATTCTCAGTAGTATAATCATATAATTGTTTATTAAATTCATTATTAACATTATATCTTTGGGGTCCATCCATTAACAGAAGCCAAATAGAATTGTGTGAGAAACAATGATCATCATTTGAAAATGAATAATTATGAAAAATCAATTATTATATATCTAATTTGTTAAATCATTATTATTTTGACCATGTGGTTAACCATGGTAAATCATGATCATTTGAAAAACATTATTATTTTATCATATACATAGACAAGTCCACAATATTTCCACATGACTTATAACATTGTTGTATCCAACAATAAACTAATTATTTATATGATACCTACTATAATGACCCCAAATTTACATAATAGGTTGTTATATACTTCTAGATGAATATTCATTACAATCATAATGATCGATGCTAGAAATTTATAGGTTCATTATCATTTGAAACATGGAAATGTAAATAAAATGTATATAAGTATATCCCATTATGTGATTGATAAATAGTTCTCTTATTATAAATATAATTCAAAAAACTATTCCCAAAACATGAAAGGTAAATATATTAAAAGGTGTGATTAAATTTTTAGTGATTGTAAAAATGTGAGATATAGATTATAAAATAAGAATTATGTCATCAAATTAGAAAATCATCATAACATTTGATATCCAAACACTAAAAATCCCAAATGGTAATAATAGGCCATGGGATAATTCTTCAATCATCATAGTAAATGAATCATAATGAAATAAAACAACACGATCATTGATACTATTACATTTTTATAAGAAATAAAAATTTGTAATACACAAAATCATATAAAATAATTTCCCTAGAAATATACCATTAGCATCTAAGACTATCATAGTGTATTGGGATCACTCCACAATCCCTCATAGTAGTCACAATTCACTCAAATAACTATAAAAGTGGAAAAATTACATTATTGAAATAGTCACACACCCCATTACATTCCTGTTTATCTCAAAATATATGAATATTAACCCAATACATTGGTTGGAGATATAGGTTCCACACATCACCTTATGGAAATCATACATATATTTTCTACAAGATCATAAAAAATCATTATATTGGATTCCAAGAATGGAAATGGGTTTCATGAGCATTTCGTAATACCATAACTGAAATAATAGTAATGGGTTTTAGAAGCAATCCATATTTTTATCATATCATAACCCATGGAGTGGAAGTTGATTTCATACATATATTGTCATAATAATCATAAAACAAATATAACAAATGAGGATAAAGTCATTTGATCATATTCCTAGTAAAAAATAGAATAAATCATTCATTGTTGTTATTTATAAATAGAAATACGATTAAAATATCATTAATAATTCATGATTAAAATAACCATTATGTTTTCAATACAGATATTAAAAATATAAAAATATTCAAAATTATTTTAGAAAACATTTTAATTGAAATTTACCAGTGATTCATGCAATGGATGCTATAAATCATTGATTGGTCTTGTTTGTGGTAAATTTAGTTCATTTCCTATAATTTATATAAACATTCACCTCATATATTATTAAAAATACAATAAAACATTATTTAGAAAATGGTATGAGTTTTCCTTTTGAAATGATTTTTTAAAAAGTGAAACATGGGTAAAAATGGATTTAAATAAACACTTGATAAAATTAAAGTCCTTCATTAGAATATTTTTTTTAAACAAGGATATGGAAAAGAAAGGGTTTTATACTGAAGAGTGAAATAAAAGAAACTTTTCATAAAAGGATTTCAGTCTCCTAAGTACATTAAAATAAGAAAATGAAAGGAAAACATGTATTGTAATGATGTAAATAGTAGATAAGAAAATAAATTATTTTATTTGGAGATTTATTATATTATTTATTCATTGGAATCAAAATGATAAACAATCATGATAAACAATTTCATTATAACATAAATCCCTTACAACTTTGGTATATATTATGTTGTAATCCCCATGAAAGAAATAAACATTGATAGATACGTAAATACATATAAAAATCATAATATTAATAATAAAATATATATATTATAATTATATATTTCACATGATGATTAATAGGTGGTATATATTCCATGTTTCTCATAGAAATAACAGTGAGGTGACAATCCATTAGTTTTGATACAACTACCTTTATAAGCATTAGAACCTCCATTATAATAAATATATATTTATTATAATTATATTATAGAGATATAATCTCATGTATAATTAAATATATAAAATACTTATAACTATTTATCACCCTTTATAAATAGTTCGTTATCTAAAACATAGTCTCTAGAGATAATTGTCTCGGTTTTCTTGTCTGATTTTTATCTGATGTTTTGGTCTTTCAATATTTATTATGGTTAAGTAATATAAAAAATATTAATATGATTATTATCATAAAACATAAATATTAAATACATTATTTGATTCATTAATAAAATTACATATAGAATAATGAATGATACCGTACATTGAGACTGTAGGTTGCATAAAAGCATGAATTCTATTCTCATTTTTTGATGGATGAAACAAACAATTGATTAATAATAGATCACCATTCAATAATAATTTTTATATAATATATATCATATATATTCCTTAAATATATTCTTATTTCCATCCTTTTGAAACCTAAATTCAAATTTAATCACATCACATCGTAGACGTTGTAATCCACTTATACACATGAGCGATGTTGTCGTTTTCCAGCAGTTTGTATGGTAAGATGGTATATATGATAATATAATTACATAATTAAAATATTTTCCGTAGTATCTATAAATATTAAATCCATCTAAATTATCTTTAATAAAATATGGTGATGGGAAATGAATTTTATTGCTACATGGTTATGGTATAATTTACAAATGAGCAAGTGATACATTAACCTTCCATTTTATTGAAATAGGGATAATAAATGTTGTATCATATTCAAAATAACGTTTTAGTATTTTGTAATAGTTAATTTATTATTTTATTAATATTATATCACATTTATTGGATAATAAATAAAAACAAAAATAAAAATAAAATGATTTTTTAGGAGATTATATCTCCTTTGATGAAACTCCATTATATACCATTTTAAGGCTCATAGGGATGATTTTATGGATATACCAACACATCAATAATAGGTATACGTAACTTTATAATGGATTTTTGGGATGCGCTATTTGAGCAAGAATGTTCAATGTCTGTAGAAATAGAGAATGAATTGGTGTCCTTTTATAATTGAGGGGATGGGAACTCTTGGAATTTCTCAAAATATTTTAATATACTCAATTCATACTCAATAAAAATGAATCCTAATGGAAAATAAATGGGAAAGGCACTAAATTGATCAAAATATATTATCACCTTGTCCATTTTAATATTTTATCTTTATTTTTATGTGATATAATAAATTTATATTATCATGGGATGTCATTATGTCCAATTTGTACAATATTAATTTTATTTGACATAAAATACACATAGAAAATGTAAGAATGTAAATATAATTATTAAACATAACACTAATTTTTTTATTAATCTTGAAAGTATTTCCAAACATTAATTTACTCCAATTATATTACATTTAATATTTATTAAATCATTTATTACATTTCTTATTTAATTTGAGAAATTGTTCATAGATGATTCATAAGTAGTTATGTTAATTGCAAATATACCATAAATTATAAATATATTTATATCATGAAAATAATATCATAATACTAAAAATGGACACTAAAATTCATACATAACTGTAAAGACTTAGATATTTCGATGTATTTTCTTTAATTATATTTAAACATTACAAGATTACAAAAATCGGAGGTGCGTGATTCCAGGCCCTGTGTGCCTCGAATTAATTTCTGAATTTTATTATGTACATTCAGTAAACGGGTGAGCAATATCTTGTAACTATTGAACCGGTGCAAAAAAAATTGAAATATGAGGACACTACTGAACTCGCAACACTGATATTTTTTATGGAGACCATCACCTCGGCTACAGTAGCCTGAGGGTGGATGTTAGATTCGTAGTTTTTTCTATGGGAGAAGAAAAATAAAATAAATTACTTCTTATTTTTCTTTATTGAAACCTCCATTTTGAATCTTGGTTGTGGGGACCAGCAGAAATCCCCATTATTATGAGGAAACCCTTGGGTTTTCCCTTATTTAATGAGCCAACATTAATTGATTTAATTTACTTAACTTAATTAAAGTTGTATCCCAACCTTTCATTGGGGGGTCACTGGAAAAGGAGAGGACTCGGAAGAGCCTTGTAGAACATGGAATAACATCTTCCAATGAGGATCCTCCTTCAAAAAAGAACATCCTCCCAATCATAAATGCAGAACCGTCATTGGAGCGTGATGCAGGAGTGATGGACGTCAGTGTCATTATCATCTTTATCTTCCACCCCACAACATATACAATTGAAGATAGAGGTAAGGGGTTTATTTAAAAGTATTAATAATATCTATTTCTCGATTCTTCATAATCTTGATTCTCAACGATGATGGCCAAAAAAAACACAGCCATCGATTTCTATTCTTTCTTCACGCATTAATCGTGCGTTCTTTGGCACCAGATATTTAAGCATGCTAAAAACACAAGATTTATTAAGAGCGACACAAGGATGCGGAGATCTCGACCAGAGGATCAAAAAAATGCGGACGTCAAATTTTTTTGGTATTGAATGAAGCTTTGGTGGCACACAAATGAGGGTGGTGCTTGGAACACCAGCTGACTGCAAGGAAGAAGGGTGGTGTGTGCCTATGCCACCTATAGAGGGGGAGGCCGCAGTTTGAGCAAGAGGTGCACCTGAAGGGAGGTAGAGTGTGGTTCGAGAAGGAAGAAATCCCGGAGGGAAGCGGGAACCCTGTCGACTCTAGTTTGAGTAGTTGACACACCAAGAGGGTGGTCGGCACCCGGCCGGCTGTGGAGGCAACAACGGCGCACGCCGGTGCTGCTGGGGGGATAGCCACCTGGAACCCCTGTTGGCTACATTGCACCGAGCAGGAACCTCTCCACCAGGTCCTTCATGCTAGTAGGCTAAATAGTCCAACAGAATGTTTGGACAATTGGGGGGAACCTCCCCTCAGGTACCGGCTAGGGCGGGCTCCGCAATAGTGAACAACACCCAACAGAGTGAGCCGAGCCTTACGGGCTGCACCAAGCGTGCCACGCTGAGTGGGCCACCACATGGAGGGTCAGACCTACCTGGGCCTAGCCCAACTAGATTTGACCCAGAGTGGGTGGGTTGACCAGAACCAGGTCGGGTTGTGTCAAAGCATTTCGGACCCTACCCGTGCTGTTCTAGTCCCAGATACACCTTTTCGACCATATCTTGAGAATCAGGCATCCATTTGACGAACGGTCTATGGTGCAAGAATCCTTGAATAGAGATGGTTATTTTGGAATAATCCAATTGAGATTTGGTTAATGTTTGAGTATGGACAGGTTGGATCAAACCTAATACAACTGGGCCCTCAGAATAAAAACTCTAATAATTTACAGACCGGGCATCTGATTGACGCTCTGTCTATCCTGCAGGGTCCCTTATGATGTTACATTCCATTGTGATACTTCATAGTGGGAATTTGTGGATGTTGAAGTATTGAATGATGGATAGATGAGAACCTCCCGGAATCAAGCGCGCTTAATGCAGGAAACCTGTGGCTGGCTGTACTTTAGGAGTCATCTGATCCTGTGTGGGTCATCTTCAGATCCAGTGTGGGTCAGCAACTCCAAATCCTTTGTGGGTCACCTCCAGATCATGTGGGGGTCGTCTTCAGGTCCTATGTGGGTTATCTTTAGATCTTGTGTTGGTCATCGTCAATCTTGTGTGGGTCAACAATAGAGCTTCTCTACAAATTAAGATGATCTAACAATATAGATTATCATATATTCTTCAATAATTATGTTATACATGGTGTGTTCTGAGTCCTTACCTTTGTGTTATTCTACTGTGTGGCATTACCTTTTTGGTACTTATCTTTGTGGTACATTTCTGTGTGGTGATTACTTTATCTTATTCTTCTGTGTGGTGTTTCCTATGTGGTACTGACCTTTTTGGTGTCACCTTTGTTATATTCATTCCTTCGTAGAACAGTTGTGCTTTTGGATAATGTGTTGGGACATTTGTTTCCACATGAATGAGAAGGGTACACTTGATATCTTACGTATATGTATAGGCATATACCTAAGTAGAGTAGACTGTTGTTTTCATTAATTGTGGGTTATCCTTTTCTGGATTCAGGGAGAGTTTAGGAGGTCTTGGGGTCCCTACTGAGTATCTTTATACTCACACCAGCACAGACTGTGCCCGCACCTTGCTTTGTCTTGTGCAGACAACAGACAACATTGATCTTGGTCGAGGGTACCCAGACTGGAGGTGGAACTGAGGTGGACCTAAGACAAGGAGTTCCGATGTGATCACCGTTTAAGATCTATACCTACCCTTCACATAGGATCCTTGGTGGGTGTGTTCAGAATCTCGTTTCTATTTTAATTGTACTTACTAGTTGGGCTTGTATTCAACCCCCTCTACATTCTAAATACAAATTGAATACTATATAGTTTACTTTTTTGATTTTATCTTTTTGTGTGAATGGTTTGTGTGAGTTTACATGATTAAAGGAAATGAAATCTCAGTTTTAGGGATAGGCCTTTCCAAGGTGAGTCACTAGCCCGTGGCCAATGGAAGGTGGGCTTGCGGTAGTCACAGCACAGGCCCTGGGGTACAGGTATTGAAAAATTGGTATTAGAGGAGTCGGTTCTACTAGAGTAATTGGACTCTGATCTTTTTATTAGGCAATATTATTATATGTAATGAGTGTGGCTTTTAGTTTAAGGAATCCAGTGTTAGTGTCACAACCGATGAATCCATAAACTAGGACCGTGACTTTTGATTTTTGACAGAGTGCAGAAAAACCCAGATTGCATGCGTGTTTTTTAAAAGTTTTCTTTGTGATCCCTTTGAGTCATCTCACCAGTTATAACTTATTGACCATGGAACACCTATTGTTTTATGCCTCCAAATAGACAGACATCCAGGGTTCTAGATAGTGTATGCAATGACACCCTACCGAGAGAATAGGGTCTGGTACAGGGACCCTTTATAGTAGTTGTACCATCGGGTGGTTTACCAGTAGTAGCACTACCCATTGGGTAGTCCATGCCACAAGCCCCACCAGCAGAGGGTTCATGATGATTGATCATGTTGAATGAGTTCCAGTGCTAGAGGTCACCAAGGTTCTTGGGTGAGATGAATCCACATGAAGCCGAGGACTTGTTGGAGGCCTTGGTTCATGTTTTTTGACTGGTAGGGACACGGGCTGATCTCATGGTGATCATTTCCTTCATTCTTCTTCCGCAAACAGCGGGCACATGGTGGATCTTGTTGCTCCATGTCCAAGATTAGGTCACTCTCATCTAGGTGGACTTCGATAGCCTTTTTAGGGAAGAGTTCGTCCCATCTACCTTAATCTCGGTGCTTATATAAGAGCTTCTCCACTTGAAGTAGGGAAACATGACTGTCAGTCAGTACAAAACGAGGATCGCCAACCTCTCGCGCTATTCCCCTAACATGGGGTGGGACCCTTTTATCAGGGCCCGGTCATTTGATCTGGGTCTCAGATGAGAGATTAAATAGTCAATGATTTCTCTCAGCATTCTGACGTAGGTGGGGGTGTTAGAGTGAGAACTCATAGTTGAGAGATTTCACGCTGAGCAGTCACTAATAGTGAGACACACCACCAGACATCATGTAGCAGAGTCATCGGTATCTTGCAGTAAACAGATGATGTAGAGGTACAAGAGGACTAGAACTATAGGAGGGGGACCTTTGGATACTGGGTTGATCATGTGGAGATCTCAATATATATCAGGATAGGCGAGGAGTAGGCAGTGTTACTCATGCGGAAGGTAGGGTCACATGGCTCATGATTGCCCGACCCACTGTACGAAAGACCAAAATATGGTCGAAGGACTGCCTAGTAAGAGGCGAAGATTCAATTGAGGAGGTCCACATGTAGGAGGTAGACATGGAAGAGGAGCTGTTCGTGCAACAGGCGGTGGGCGGCGATTCAAGGTTATACTACCACCACCAATATGTGGTCTAATATGACAACATGAAGTATATGGACAAGGACGAGCATAGCTCTAGGCTAATGCAGCCTAAAACCATATTAATTTGGAGATGATTAGAGGTATGATATCTATCTAATACACCCTAGATGAATTATATATAGACACATGTGTCAGTTAATCTTTTATTTTCACGTCCCTCATTCGGATATTTGAGATTCAAGGGGAGTCATTGGATCGATCCATATGTCTGAAAGCTCTAATGGGAGAGTATTTGATGATTATACACATGTTTCAGCAGTGAAAGATTACTCTAGGAGGCGAGATCATCAGTTGGGATCTTCTAGTAGCGACGTCGATGTCTTATGGCGTCATCTTTGGTATGGGCTGGTTATCCAAAATCTATGATCAGATCAGCTATATTAGGCACAAAGTTTGGTGTGTTCATGATTATGGTACCAGGTTTTCCTTCACTGGTGAGAAGGGAACCTTTGATTCACAGAATGGACTTACCTGGAGGAGGGGGCTGCACATCTCCCATTTGTTGGAAAGCCTTACCTTGAAGAGGATAATATTGAGGGTTCGACCTATACTATAGTGGTGGACTAGTATATTGATGTTTTCTATAATTATTTTCTGGGTCAACCTCCTCTAGAGAGGTGGATTTTTATAATTACATGTACCTCTAGAATTTACTGATATCTACACCAGTATATTGGATGGCTCCCACAGAGCTTCGAGTGCTACGATTACAACAGAAGGACTTGCGGAGCATAGGGTTCATTAGGCCCAGTTTTCTCCTTGAGAAGCCCCAATTTTGTTCACTATGAAGAAATATGGGAGTTTGAGACTTTATGTGGACTATCGGTGCCTAAACATGGTGATCGTGAAGATCAAGTACCCACTCCCAAGGATTGAAAACCTCATTGATTAGTTGTTGGGAGAACAGTGGTTTTCGATGATAGACCTCAGATCAAGATATCACCAGCTCTGGGTACAAGATGAGGATATGCAAAATATGACCATCAGATGTCAGTGTGGCCATTATGTGTTCTTGGTTATGCGTTTTGGTGTGACCAATGCCCTGGAAAAGTTCATGTGACTCATGAATAAAATCCTTCATTCATACCTTGATCGCATTGTGGTAGTCTTCACTGACGACATCTTGATATACTCAGCTATAGAGAGGGAGCGTGCCTATCATTTGCAGATAGTTATGAACACACTCTGGAAGCACCAGATTTATGGATATCTCTCAATTTTCTAGTTCTAGATCCAAGAGGTTCACCTAGGACACATCATCTCAGAGGCTGGAGTTGTGGTGGATCCATCAAATATTGAGACTGTGCTTGCATGAGATCCACCCAGGTGTGTGACGGAGGTGTGGAGATTACTTCGTTTGTCCTGTAACTTTTAGAGGTTTGTGACTGACTTTTCCAGAGTTACGGAAAAGTTATCAGTGTTGATGAAGAAGGGGAAACCCTTCTTGTGGGCAAAGAGTTTCCAGGTGATTT
Organism: Viscum album; assembly: GCA_963277665.1. NCBI lineage: Eukaryota > Viridiplantae > Streptophyta > Magnoliopsida > Santalales > Viscaceae > Viscum > Viscum album. The sequence continues at coordinate 1,651,600 of CAUJRU010000065.1, read as the reverse complement.
TAATGGTGCTATGATAGAGACTGATGTGTTCACCCATTTTGAGGTTACTAGAGGAGGGCGTTGGGTACTTAGTCTACTACGATGCATTAAGGGTCGGGCTTGGAAGTGTTCTTATGCAAGAGCTAGTAGTGATCACATATGGTTCTTTACAGTTGAGACATCATCAGAAGAACTACCCTACCCATGACCTGAAGTTAGCAGTAGTGTTCTTCTCCTTGAAGATGTGGCGACATTACTTGAGCGTAGAAAATTTTATTGTTTACTCTGATAACAAGATTCTTAGGTATATCTTCTCTAAGTAGGACCTGAATACGAGAAAATGGTTTTGGCTTGAGTTCCTCCAAGGATATGACTTCGAAATAGTCTATACTCTTGGGAAAAGGAATGTAGTAGAAGATGCACTCAGTAAGAGATCACGTATAAAATTGTTGAGTCTGGAGATAGAGCAGCTAGCCGCTTTGTGGATATCCAATGGGGATTGAGATGGAGCATCTTATCTTCAGTCTCTAATAGTCACTTCCCCACTCAATCAGGGAGTATGGGAGGCGAAGCTTGAAGACAATGACTGAGAGGTTCTACGTGCTCAGATATCCATAGGACATGCACGTGATGGATTTTATGATGTTGGGAAGCACATTATTCTCATCAGAGGATGTACTATAGTACCAGTGTAACTTAGGGGGGAAGTGTTTAGGGAGTTCCATACAACCCCTCTAGCGGTACATCCAAGAGTGGAAAAGATGTACCATCACATTCGGCATCAGCACTGCAGGTCAGGAATAAATAAAGAAGTTGCATAGTTTTCCTCTTGGTTCCACACTTGTCAGTATGTGAAGGCAGAGCATCAGGTTTCAGCAGGCTTAGCTCATCCACTAGAGGTGCCAGATTAGAAGTGGGATAGAATTTCCATGGAATTTATGATAGGACTTCCACACACATCCAAGCGTAATGATTATATCTGGGTGATCATTGACCGACTCACAAAGTCAGGACACTTCATACCTATTAGAGAGCAGGGACTAGTAGAGGGAAAGCGATGTCTCTACATGAAATAGATTGTATGGATTCATGTGGTGGAATGTATGATTGTATTCAATCATGATGAATGTTTTACTTCCCAACTATAGAACGGATTTCCGAAGGAATTTGAGACTCAACTTCTATTGAGCACCGCCTTCCACCCTCAAAAGGATGGCCAGACAGAGCGGACTATTCCGAACCTCGGGGACATGTTGCGTTCTTGCATCCTTGATTTCGGTTGCATTTGAGAGGCTCACTTTCCCTTGATATAGTTTAAATACAACATCAGTTATCACTCACTATCAGTACGACACCATTCAAGGAATTTTACGATCAACCTTACAGATCACCTTTTTGCAGGGCTGACCCAGTGGAGTCCGTACTCACGGGCCCAGAGATGGTACATGCTACCATGAAGAATGTCCAGATCATCCCAAAGTGGATGAAGGCTGCACAGTGCAGGAAGAAGTCAAATGATGATAAAAGATGGAGTCCTTTGGGGTCTGAGGATGGTGACCATGTATTTATACTGGTCTCACCTTGACGTGTTTTGTATATAATTGGACGAGGTGGAAAATTATCTCTGAGTTTCATCAGACCCTTCCAGTTCCTCAGTAGAGTTGGCAAGGTGGCGTACTGCCTAGGTATTCTCCCTCTGTTCACCAGGTGCATGACGTTATCCACGTATCCCAACTGAGGAGATAACTACATGATCCTTCAGACATCATTGATTGGGGAGAGATGGACATAGATGATGAGGATATGTTTTTTGTCGTTCCGGTAGAGATTGTGGATCTACAGGAGCAGGTCTTTTGAGGCTGGTTGATACCTCTAGTGCATGTTCGTTGGAAGGACAAGAACCTGTAAGAGAGAACATGATAGTGGGAGGCTTAGATTCGTACATAGTACCCCACCTTGTTTTCTTAATATGTGTAGTGGCATTTGGGGACGCAAAGCCCTGAGGTGGGGAAAATGTAATGACTATGATTTCTCCATGCCATTTTTTAATTATATTGAACCATTAAGAGGCTATGAAAGTTGATGGTGTGTGATTTCGAGGCCTGGTGTCCCCAAGATGAATTTCTAAACATCTTTTAGGTACGTTAAGTAAACACACAAGCATCATTTTGTAACATTTGAACCGGTGTTGGGAATTGAAATATGAGGACAACGTTGAACTCACAACACTGATATTCTCTTAAGCAGACATTCATCTCAACCACCGTAAGCCAAGGGTGGAAGTTGGTTTTTCAGTTTTTTTCATGGGAGAAGAAAATTAAAATAAATAACTTTTTATTTTTCTTCCTTGAAACCTTTATTTTGAATTGTGGTGGTGGGGACCACCTGAACTCCCTATTAATCATAGGTAACCGTAGAATTTTCCACAATTTAGTGAGCTAAAATTAAATGATTTAATTTACTTTACTTAATAAATGTTGGTTCCTCACATCTTGTTACAAGGATTGTTGGCAAAGGAGAGGACCACGGGAGAGCCTTGTAGAACATCGAAGCACATCCTCTAATGAATAACCTCCTTCATATAAGAAAATCCTCAAGATCAAAAATAAGAAACTACCTTTTGAGCGTGTTGTAGGAGTGAGGGATGTCAGTGTCTTCATCATCTTCATCTTCTTCCCCACACCATCTCCAACGGATGATCGAGGTAAGGTTTTAATTTTATGTCTGAATAATATCTATTTATTGATTCATAAAAATATAGATCTTAATGATTATCTCCAAATAAACATAGCCATCGATTTCTATTTATTAATCGTGCGTTCTTCATGCATTCTTCAATGCTAAATATTTAAGCATACTAAAAATGAAATGTTTCATTGAGCATGACATATGAATGCAGATATCTCGACCTGAGGATCACGAATATGTAGAAATAAAATTTTTTGGGATTAGAAGGATTTTTTGGTGGTCTATAGAAGAGGGTGGTGGTAGAAACGTCAGCAGACCACGTTGAAGAAGGGCAGAGCGCGTCCGTGCTGCCGGTAGAAGAGGAGGCCACAGTTTGAGAAGTAAACACACCTAGAGGGAATCCAGAACACATCCGACCATAGTTTTAGTAGGTGGTGCACCAAGTGGGCGTTCTATAATCGGTTAGGCATAGAGGCAGCAACGGTGCACGCTGGCACCACTGGGAGGGGAGTCGGCCAGAACCCTGGTGGATTGTGTTGCACCGAGCGGGACCTACTCTATTGGATCCCATGTGCCAGCATGCTGAATGGTCTATTGAAAAGTTTGGAATACTGGGGGTGCCTCCCCCTTAGGTAGTGTCTATGGTGGGCACCATCAAAATGCCCGCACCCAGCCAAGCAGGCTGAGCCCCACACGCCACACCAAGCGGGCCGCGCCGAGCAGGCATCCCCTTAGCGAGCGTGGTCATTCTGCGGCCTAGCAGGCTAGTCCCGCCATGTCCCAGCCCAACTGGGTTGGAACAGTACCAGGTCGTGTTGAGCCAGGTTGGGTTGGGCCATGTCGGACCACACCTGGGCCCATCTAGACCTAGGAGCACCATTTCCTCTATATCTTGAAAATCGGGAGTCCGTTTGACAAACCATCTACGGTGCCAAAATACATGGATTGATATGGTCCTTCTTATATACTCCACATGAGTTTTCGATAAATATGTATTATGGTGTTGTTGGATCAAAACAGATTCCAACCAAACCCTCTTAACAAAAATGCTAAACACATACATACTGGGCATCTAATTAATGTGTCGTCTATAACATTGGGTCCCTCATGATGTGGCGGACCATCGTGACACTTCAGCATCGGAATTCATGGTATTTGAAGTATTGAATTGTGGATTGATGAGTGGAACCTCCGGATATCATGTGTGCTTAGTGTGGGAACCATGTGGCTGGCTTTACTTTAGAAGTCTTACGATCCAATGTGGGTCATCTTTAGATCCTGTATAGGTCAACAACTTTAGATCCTATGTGGGTTATCTCCTGATCCTGTGTGGGTCATCTCCACCTCCTATGTGGGTTATCTTTAGATCCTGTTTGGGTCATCTTCGATCTTACATGGGTCAACAACAGATCTTCTCGACAAAGTAAGATGATTTATCAATACAACTAATCATCTATTCTTCCGTACATAAGTTATAGCTAGTGTGAGGTGAGTCCTTACCATTGTTGTATTCTACTGTGTGGCATTACCTTTGTAGAAATTACCTTTGTGGTACACTTTTGTGGGGTGAACCATTGTGGTATTTTTCTATTTGGTGTTACCTATCTGGTACATATCATTGCGGTGTTACCATTATTGAATTCATTCCTCCATGGAACAGTTCTGCTTTTGGATAAAGAGTTGGGCCTTTTGATTCTTTATGAATGAGATGGGTATACTTTATTACTAAGGTATATGTATGGGCATATACCTAAGTTGAGTAGATTATTTTTTTTCATTCGTTGTGGTTTATCCTTTGTGGATTCTATGTGAACATAGGGGGGTCTCGATGTCACTATTATGTATCGTTATACTCACCCCTGCACGGGTTATGCCCGCACCATGCTGTGTCTTGTGTATAAAACAGAAAACACTGATTGAGGTCGAGGGTACCAGGACTAGAGGCTGCATGGAGGTGGACCATAGATGAGTATTACCGCAAAGATGACAGTACGAGAGTAGTACCTACCCTTCTGGTAAGATCAATGGCGGGTGTTCGCAGGATCTGTTTTAAGTTTTACTTGTACTTTACAGTTAGGCTTGTATTCTGACCCCATTTACATTCTATGTGAACCTTGTTTACTGGATATTATAATTTTTTCTTGTATCTTGTTGTGTGCTTTGTTTGAGTGAGTTTATTGGTTTAAAGGCATTTCCTTCCCGGTTGTAGGGAAGTGTCTTTCTAGTGCTAGTTGCCAGCCCCATCCTATGGATGAACTGCTTGGATTCGTCACGGCAAGGGCCCCAGGGGATGGGTCATGAAAATAAGATTATTTTTTACATATGTGGACACATACATCACATTATGAATTAGGACGGTGACATTTTGTAACATTCTTTACTTTAAACATTATATATCCAATTTTATGAGAACAATTTACATTAAAAAACTAAATTTCATTAATATTTTTATAATGGTAAAATTCAATTAATATAATGAAAATTAGGATGAAAAAATATTCCCTTATCACATATATTTAATGAAGGTTAACATGATTTACAATATAAGAGGGTGATAAGTTCTATTAAGGTTACTATTTGTATTGACAAAAACAAAGACTCATATTTACCAAATTTTAAACTCTTAATTTGAAGTATGTAACAAATTTAATCTAATTATATAACTATAAGTGGAATAATGTAATTATATAATAAATCTACAACACCCGATGGTGACTATTTTTTTGGGAAAAACATTTTTTCACATAAAACATTGTTTATTTTTTTTCATACCTCCATAAAAACATTCAATGAATTCTCAAATTTTATTTAACTATGTAAAATATTTATTATAATTAAATAATACCAATATAGTGATTAATTTAACTAATTATTATAAAAATTCATTTTTCTCATAAAATAGTTTTTTCATAAAAATCACTTTTAATATGAAATGACTTTTATGTTAATTTTTATCTAATCAACATTTAATGTCTTTATTTTAGCCATATATTAAAAACAATAATTTCATAGTCATATTTTTACCATTCATACCCACCAATCCAATGTATAGGATATGAATATGACATAATAATATTTTAATTCTATCTTTCTATTTTTTTAGAGTAGGTGTTTTTTGTATCGCAGGCTATGAATGAAATAAATATCATTTGAAAATAAATTCATAAAATAATGGGGAATTAAAACCAATGATTTAAATGAATCTTAAATAATAATTACCTTTAAAAGATTGTTTATTTAATAGTATTTAAAATTTTCAAACATCATTGAATCATGTTATAATTAATTAAAAAAATTAATAACAAACATCATTTCAATATTATATAAATTTTAAAATGATGAGAATTATTTTATAAATTAAAATTTGTATTTTATAATTATTTATTATTATTTCAAATATAAAATTTAGTAGTAAAATGATTAAAAACAATAATTATAATATATATAACAATATAATTTCACAAAAGCATTGAAAATAAAAAAAATGTACAAATTTACTATTCCCCAAAAATTTAATTAAATTTTAAAAATACATAAAGTACATCATAATCCTTCATAAAATGATAAATCTAAAAATGAATTAATTTTCCAAATTTTTAACAGAATTGATAATTAAAATAATATTAAATAAATATTTAATTAATTTTAGATTTTTTTTATTAAATCAATTATTTCATATTTTCTATTTATTTAAAATTATTATTTTAGAAAATAATTTGTTTGAATAGTAAAATTTTTTATTAGTTACTTAGTAATAATAATAATGAAAAACTTTAATGTGATATTTTGGCATTTTTTAATTTATATATGTATTTATATGTATACAATTAATAATTATACTACTACTATTTTGGACTATTAAACTCTCTAATTTTTATAAGAGTATAATGTTTTTGAGTGTTTTATATGGAGAATGTTATAGAACATTATATTTAATTAAATAGAAAAACTACAACTCTTATATAATAGATATATAATGGAATTTAACCCATGACATTTCAATACATTGAAGAAAATATGTAAGGGTACATTTCACTAATCACATCCTCAGGTCCCCATGTTGCCTCCAAAAAGTTATGTTTTTTCCAAATAATCATTACCAAATGGATCATCACATATTGTATAACCTTGTATCTTCAATCGAAAATTTCCACTAGTTATTCCTTTTATGAGAGTTCGTGTTAATGTTTCACATCTTCTAAGCCTATAACATGTTAAGGGTATGCTATGTACTTCATAAAAACTGGTACATTTAACATTTCATATACATTATATGGGTCAAGCTGAAGTATTAAGCAATAATATATAACCCTAACACAATAAAGGATCTCAAAGGGATCCATTTACCAGTGTATCCATTTCCCGTTCTTCAAAAATCTCATTACTCTCTCCTATTGGATTATCCAAATAAATAACATTTCACCAACATCAACTAATATATTTAATTGAACATTATCTCCATTATTCTTATATTTATTTTTATCTTCTTTAATATTATTTTGAATGGTTTAAAACTTCTTAACCTTTTCTTGGACATGGTAAATACATATCGTTTTACTCAATCTAGCTTCGTCTAAAGAATTTAGATTCATACATCCCTTCCTATACTAAGCCTCAAAGGGTTCAATCGACAGTATTTAAAGGAATATTTTTTAATAGATAACTCTATTAGTAGTATATTTTTATTCCAATATCTTTGAAATCTATTGAATAATATTTCTATAAATACTCTAGAGTTTGAATTGTCATCTTTGAATGACTATCTATAAAAGGAAGATATATAGTGATAAGGATATACTCTATATCCCATTCATTATAGATTCGTCTATATAATTTTGAAGTAAAACACATTTCACAATTATATATAATTTTTATTGGTAAACATTGGATCATGTCAACCACGTTATATAAATATCAAATTTTATAGGTTTATTAGAAATAATTTTTATGTAAATAAAATGTGCTAACTTTATAAGGTGATCATCTATAAACCTAAAAGTTTAATTTACATTATAATACATGGGTATTACTAAGATGATATTGACAATGAATTATATCCATTTTCATACAAGTAATTGTAGTAGATGAAACATGCCCTTTGACTTCTATCATCCAATGATAAATTACATCTATAAAAATAATCAATACATGTATTAGGTAATATCACACTTCATTCAATCCCACATAATGTTTTCATTTAGCCTATATTCATATTTATACTTCTATGATTGATACAGAAATATGATTTATGGGAATCTTAAAAAAATTTATTCATCAATTACCAATTTAATGAGACACACATTTTGTTATCATTCTATATAACTCCATCATTTACAATGTTGAACTTCATATTATTTACTATTTTTTTTATCTCTGTGTCATATTTCTAGGATTTTTTATTCATTAAATTATTGTATGGGTGATTTTTATATTTTATTTACAAATGATTTTCTCTCCCTTTTATGACTTCATGATTCAGAAGTCATAAATCGACCCACCATGGCCCACTTGGCTGATAGTAAGATGATTGTAACAACCCAATTCCACCTCTAATTGGATTTGAGATATAGAATATAACTTTTTGTAAAAGAAATACACATGAGATTACTTATAATAAGGCACCAGAATAATTTCACACATATATAAAAACCAACACAATGTAGAAAGGTGAGACACAACTGATAACATAAAGAATGCATACAACTATATAATATATAATGCACAAAATGTGTAGGTGAAGGAATAAAATTCTAAATAAAATCCATCAAAGAATATAAAGAGTCTAACAAAATAATAATAATGGGATTATATTAATATGTAACTAAAAGAAAAAAAAATGGTCCATCTAGCTGAAGTATCCTCCACCTACTCCAGGTCCACCTATGACTCTATCACAATGCCTTCCATTGGACTAAGACATGACATGAGAAAAAAAATATCATGCATGGGTGAGAATAGAATATCCATTTGGACAACAAGAAATCAAAAAACATAAATTATCAATGGGGATTTCTCTTTAACATCATGTGGGTATGATAATAAATTCATAATACAATAACAATAATCACCTAGATATACTCAATATGGACACCAATTTTCTATGTAGTGTCACAACCACACTTCCTTCTATGATTTTTTGAGGCTCTAAGGTGAAATTCATCTAGAAGATATAAATCATTGAGTTACAATAGAATGATGTGGGTAATATGATATGTCATCATCATTGGGCCTCTCTATTAAAATTTACTCCCTTAAACATAAAAGATATTGATTCATAGAAAAGATTCCCACCTATTTATTATGAGCAATACCAAACCCTACCTAGAGTATTCCCACAAAGAGGGATATCACATGCCTTGAATATTGGTAACATTATAGATAACCAAAAATAGGTATGAATTATAGAGTGCAACACACCAAGATTCATGGAGGGATACCAGTCTTTATTAGAAACATCCCCATAGAGAAGATCACCCATTCTAAAATCTAGTTGAGATCAATTACTATAGTCACATTTGGTTGGACAATAGGATCACATAAAAAAATAAATTGAATGCTTTTGGTTAAAAAGAGGTCTAACAATATGTAGAATATTAACACCATGTTTATGGGTATTAAAATGTGTATCATGTCTAGTTCACATAATATCGTGTCCCCTTGCTCTTGACTACGTACTCCGGTCATGCTCATGTAATCCGTTTGTATATGGAAACACAATCCATTTCGATTTCCATATATATGGTCATTCCAATTAACCTATCCATTTTTATTGACAAATACACTATGGGTATACATTGATTCCCCAGTATCGAGTCTCGTATAATTTTTATAGACCACACGAAATTTGATATGTTACTCCATGTGAAACTGAAGCTTGTATAAAAAGTGGTCCACATGACATGTGTTATTCCAATGTAAAATTTGGGTGTATCAATAATTTATATAAACTCATGAATTACTCACTCATAATATTCAATTCACCTTGAAACCATGATCAAACAATGACATCCTATGGGGAACTCACATCAGATTATAAGTGATCATGAATCATCATTTGAGGTCAATTACCTGATACCCAATTTCATGGGAAAGGCTTAAAATCACACCATATCATTAGATTAGAAATAATACAATCTAAAGGTCACTGATAAATGACCGATTTCTCATTTAATAACATCCTGCCTATATCATTCTCTTAACTCACACCTTAAATCCAATGAAATACTTTTTTACAAAAATGATCGACAATGCGATGATCAGTTTAGGGGTATTGTTGGCCCATGGGTAAAAAGGAATAACAAATATGGAAACATGATTAATAAGATGAAAATATAATGAATAAAAATTGGGAGAAACATAAATTGAAGATTTTTTGGGTGTCCCTTAATGAATATAATGAGAATTTATTAATTAAAAAGAATAAGCAGGGATCATAAAAAAATATCCTCTCAAAATCATAGGATGTTAACGTTATTCTCATTTATCAGTGATCAAACAATGAGTCAATTAGTTAGGATTATTGAATCACATTAAACATTGGATAAAAAATTTTGTGATTAAACCAATAGAAAAAATGACATACATGTATATATGGTTAATCACTAATGAATAAAAAAACAAATTTCATATTCATTGGTGATATCCAATAACACTTTTAATAAAGATGATATACATGGAAAAAAATTGTCAATCCATGATATATTTTCCTTAATAAAATAACTATCATATGTATATATTATTAAAATTATAGGGTTTTAAGCTAAACTGAGATATTACCCATAAGAAGTATTATATAAAGAGTGATTAGTTCTAGATATTTAAAAATTACAGAAGTAAAATTATTTATTTTTTAATTATCAATTAACACATAGCCACTACTGAAGGAAACACATGACACTAAATAAATAGACACCATTTTACAAATTCAATTACATAATTCATAAACACATATATCCCTTAATACAACACATGGACCATTAAGGAATAATATATTTTAATGACAAGGTTCATAATACATAAAAGGAAAATAAAACAACAATTACAAATTAGATTCTCAATGGTGAGTTTCTAACACAAATTTGATCACAAAAATATTAAAAGGATAATGTTGGGAAATACATGAATGTAGTGAGATAAAAATACCAGTATGGGAATAGACGTGATAAGGTAAAATAACATGTGAGTCCAAGGTATAACATGATATCATAAAATAGAAGGTAAATGAGTAATCTATGGAAGAAAAACTAAATGAGAACGATATAAAATGACCATGCCCATATAGAAAAGTGTAAAAAATATAAATCATGACATAAAAAACACAAGGGTATGTCTATAGACAACAACACATTTTGGAAAGAGTCACATAATGGATTTGGTTTACTCCATAATCCCTTATATAATATATAATGGTACAAAAAGATTACCCAATTCATTGGAAGGTTATATAATTCTGGTCCCACACATCACATTCATATTATACACATGAATATTTTTTTCACATAAAAAAATATTCATATGTGATAGACATAATAATTAACAATATGATGAAATGGATATTCTAATATTATATTTTGACATAGTCAAATGATATTTATTAAACATGGAATTTTGTAAATAGTTATAGCGATTGTAATACACCATCAAGGGAATGGATAATGATATTTGTATATATTTAAGTGACACATATACATAATAAATACTAATTTCATATCATTGCATAAGTGATAATGCAGGTTCTTTGGAGAGTGGCAGTAACCTGAATAAAATTGTTGTTTAGAATGATCTCTTACATTGAGCATTATTCCTTAGGTTTATTCTTTATAATCCTAGTTAATTAAAATATGATAATAATTAAAATTCATAAGAAACTATTTTTAGACTATAATTCCTTTTATTTTATTCACAACCATTTCATTATAAATGACATAGTCAATTATGTTCATGTCATATGTTTTTAATATGTGTGGATTATATGTTCAGAATCACATTATTATATTAGAAAAGTTCAATGAGATTATTTTTTGAGAATATCTAGGTTGAAATTCATAATTTTTTTTTATCATTTTATACATAAATTTTACTTTTTTACCAAGCATGAAATACAGTTACAAAAAATGAACTATGTTACGATCAACGAGACATCAGGGGTTTGTATGAATGAGTAACTTCTCAATTTCACTATGCTCATGATGGAAATAAGGAGTGTTATATTTTTTATTACATGGATGAATGTTATATGATATATATAATATTATTTCATCAAATAATCTTATATATATTATAAACTTAATGTGGTTATAATAAAATATTATAAAAACAAATCATGTCGCCTCCCAAGGTGATAGTTCTCTGAATACATGAATGACGCTATCATTTTCAATGGATGGTAATGTATGAATTTATATGATGTATTAATATTACAAAACCATTAATCTTTGATTATTATCATATATGAAATTTTAATTAATCAATATTACATTCCTCAGAAATTATAGTTGAAAATCCAATCACATCGCTTCGTGGGGTGGTAGTACGCCATACCCACAATCATTGTTATAATATATCATGTTGAATGGAATGATTGAAGGAATATGTGATAATATAATAAATGGATAATAGTTTAATAATAATTATCATATATATACATTAGATACAATATTATATCCTAGTGTGGGATTTAGTGATTGAGAACAAATTAGGTTTATTCATGAAGAGATAGTCCACTATAAACATGATAAATAGTTTCATTACACAATTGGTATAGGATGAGATGTTATTAGGTAATTCCCATCACATAACATAATCTAAATACATGTAATAATGTTTCTCTATTATATAAACATGTATAATTATATTTCAATGTGGGTGTATTGAGTAATAAAATAAAACCCTAGGATAAGGATGATTCCGCTTCATCAGAAATATTAATTAGGTTTATATAATAATTCTTACTCAGTTGTCATTATTATTAATAAATGTCTTTTTATTTGTGAGTTCAAACTTAGGGATTTTATTTGGGTAGGTATTATCTATAAATTGGTTTTTTATGTGTGAATAAAATTCGATACATTGGGATGTTTTGTAGTTTAGGTAAGTAGCACACAATGTAATTTTCACAGTTTCTAAAAAAATTATTTTCAAACTATTAGATTTTAAGCATAGTAAAGATCAATTTGTGAGGCTTAAAAGTGGTATTATTGATATATGTCCATAGAAATATAATTATATATGTTTCGGTTCATTTTTAAACCTTTTCTATTTTTTTTATGTAACACCCCAAATTTTAAGTAATTAATATTTTTTTGAAAAAACTAAAAATATGTGATGGATTGCATTGTTTTCCACACCATGTTATGAATAATTTATATTCAAAACCAAATTATTATTGAAATTTTCATAATATTATATCATCATTCGGTATAATGGAAATTAAATTTGTCTTGTATTATACATAATGATGATGTCACGACCTGTCCCTCGAGACCTGTTCCATGACTACCCCGAGCCTGCTGTGAATAATTCAGGATATAATGTCTAGCAATGAGTAGTTATATGCAAAAAATGGGAGGTATTATCCAAATTACCTATACAGTCACACGTCTCCATAAAGAAGTGTTGAAGTAGAAAACAAATAGTATTTGTACATGAAAAACACTAAAATATCCACATAGAGTAATTGTACAAAACATGAATGTAAATGGGGCCATAATACAATCTTAGAAATATGTGAAAGTATAAGCTTCAGAAATTCATACACTAAAACCCCTACCTTAAAGGTAGGTACTGAAACAACTATCTAAAGTCTCTAAAGAAAAACTCATATATCAAGCCTCTCTCTAAGAACCACAAAGCCCAATTCCACCAAGGACATTGTCAATTCATCGATTTTCTACACAGAATGTGACATTTGTAGGCATAGCATGTAGAGTAGAGAATAAAATGATACTCAGTATGACCCCAGAAACCACATAGGAAACCACTGAGGAATATGCCATATTTATATGATATGTGAAAACACTACGAAATACAAATTGTATTATATAAAGGAATACACATGAAGTAAAATAAACATGGTTAGCTCGAATATGTATATATCTAAAGCAGGACGATATGGTTATCCAGTGTTAGTCCACAGATCACTTATTCTCCAAGATAGTATAACTATTGAATGTGCACAGAGAGGTGATGGTGAATGGAGCATTGATGGTTCATGAAGCATCAATGGTGCAAGGAGCATCGATGGTACATAGAGTGGTGATGGCGTCTAGGGTGGTGAAAGTTCACGAAGTGTCGATGGTGCAAGGATCATTGATTGTTCATGGAGAATTGAGGGAGCACTGAGCATCAATGTTTCACAGAGCATAAATGGGTCCTGAAACTCCCACGTCACAAAGTCAATACGATCACATAGTCACTGATATCACATTGACACCAAGATCTCATAGTCACATCATGTCCTAGGATTCCACTTGTAGAATGACCATTCAAGAAGGACCTACTCATCAATCCATTATATGGAATTCCAAATTTCACAAAAACACAATTAGAGTATCCCAAAAGAACCTCTTAAACAAAAGTGTCCCAACAATTTAGATAGATCATAAAAAAAAACACATTGTTTGAATGTTACAACCATTTTTCTACAACTTTCTGACCTGAACTTGGTCTGGGCCAAATCTGGCCCACCAGAGATGACTAGACATGACCAGGTCCTGCTTAACCCAACCCGATATGGCCTAAACTGAGCAGGATCGACTTGAAAAAAACGGGGTTGGAGTACTAGTCTGTGGGGTCTTGACCACTAGGCTACGAGGTCCACCCCGTTAGTCCGCTGGTGTAGACCATCTTCCTTGATCATGTCTATTGTGTGGCCTGGTGTGTGCATGCTAGACATGGATGGCCATATCCATGTCCCTCCAACCAATGTGGTACTGGACTACATTACATGGGGCCGACCTTCCATCCCTGTATGGACCAATGACTCTGCCATGGGTTGCTCTTCAGATGTGGCTTCGAGCTGCATCCTTGGTTTTCCACTACATCCATTGATGTGGGTCCCACAGGGTCCATCCATGTATCATGCATGGTCTTACCATCGTTGGTTCCCTTATACCGTCGGGGTGACTACCATCCTCTTCCACACCTGCACACGTCCACCACCACATGCTAGTAGTCACCACCGGTGGCCCCTGTTCTGTGGGTCGCTATCATTTCTCTTATGCCTCAATTTTTGAAATCGAGACACTACCATGATCCTCGGGTCCCATGATTCGCTACCACATGCCATGATCTGCCTAGTATGAAATTTGATGGTCCAATATTATTCAGATCCTCTCAGAAAATTATGTCATTACAATGAGGTTCTTAGAGTGAGGAACACCATGAACAAGCATAGAAGGATTTCATAGAACACCCGAAGAATTGATCTTGGCCGTGTTCCTATCTTCCTTGATCTGTTCTTGTTAGCAGAATCATGATGGAACCAAAAACATAATAATCACCAACATATAGTCCATTAAATTATGCATAATTTATCCATCATAGAATAATGATCCTATTGAGGATCAACCTATTCGTGGTTTGCTCCATGTTTGTCTTTTGGTTCTGAGAAGGTCAACAGAAATAATTTAGAGATCAATACCCAACCTCAATGTTGGATTAGTTGTTAATGAATAATGGGATTTCAAGTCTTTATCAATCATTGATCTGCTAACCATCATCATCATTCATCAGAGTGGATTCTGTCACCTTGTTCTGAGTGATTTCCAGAGTTATGGTGATAACTGTGCATTCAAGAAAATAAAAATTAATTGAAATAAAATAAACATAGCGTCAAATAATTTTTTTTGTTAAAATTTTTAATGATAGTTATGTCCAATTATACAAATTTACATTCAACATGCACTTGTCAATATTAGGACCTTTATATGGTAAATTAACTGTTTTGAACGTAATAATGGCCTCAAATTTCATATCTGTTCACCCTTTTAAATATTATTCCCATTTAAAGAAGAATACCCCCACGCTCATTGTTAAAAACATGAAATTTTCACTGTATCATTCTAGGAACATATGTCCTCCGAATTTCATGCAATCTCAGTGCCTAGACATGGAAATTTTCTAATTTATTTTTTAAAATAAAACATGAGAAAATCCAATTCATTATATTCTCCCCACATTAAGGATTTATGTCCCTGAAACCCAAAACAATGTCTACACAAAAAATTAGGATACTGAGCATGAATTTTATCCTCCCACACCCATATACTAGCCTATAGATTCTAGTGCTGGCACTGAACACACACAAGAGGAATTGACTTCCCATGATAGATCCACTCTTATCAATCCTCAATCCGTATCAGGTATACCACAAAAATTCTCCCCATCATCATTGTCCAGCTCTTCCCAATTGATGACTTGTGATGGATCCTGACATTACCTCCTTAGCTATGACACATGGAAGACATCATGAACCCAATGAAACTATAGGGATATAGTAAGTCATTATGCCAACTCATTCATTGTACTAAGATTCTATAATGTGATTATGTATCTTAGAGATAACCAGACTCCCTATACAAATATCTTAAATCCTCGTCAAGGTGAGACATGAAGTATAAGGTCCCATACTTAAAACATTGAATAATATAGAATTAAATGAATAATATGCATTGAGGATATTTTCAGGTTTAGAGTTTTATAGAATTAGGGCATATCTATTACGCCTCACAAGATTACAAAGTAGACACTTTTAGTAAGATTCAATTTTTTTCATAAAAGAAAAACTCTTAAAAGGAAACATGGATACTTCTATGTTTTAGATTCCATGTCTTTACTTGATCCCATCCTTCACCCTATTCATCTTTATATCCTATGGAAAATATTTCAAAAACATGGGATGAGCATTAAAATCTCAGTAAGGGATATAAATATACGGAAATAAAACATTAGTTTATGTATACATAAGAATCAATGAAATCATACATTACTCATAAATCATAATCACTTTAGAATACCTCATGAAATCATAATATTTATGAATATCTCATATAAATAATAAGATGTAAAGTTATCTTGAGGCATTCATAACATTATTACATAGGGAAGAACCCTCATGGTTACGTTTGGAATACCCATCACAATATATTCCCTAAATCTCATCAGAGAAACATTATCGTTTAACTCCATCGCATTACCCAATGCTTTGGAGAGCTATCTAGGGCTCACCCGAACCTCCTGACTTCATAAATAATTCCCAATAATCATAACATAAACATAACACATAACTTAAGCATAAAAGGAAAGATAACATTCCCACATTGCAATAATAATATAAAATTTTAAGATATTGAAATAATAAATCCATTCTAAGAAGAATTTTCAACACCAAAATATTTAAAAAGTTTGTTTGTAATTTATTTTCCTTTTAAAAACATTACTTATTGTTAAGGAAGTCAAATATCAAATAATACACACGGCGGTGGAAAAGGTCATTGTCACTACCTACTTAAAAAAGAAACATTTCTTTTTGTTGTTTAGTAAAACGCTTCATAGAAAAATGAATCACTTTGAATGAAATTAAAAGTTAAAAATGGTTTTATACACCGTATAAAAGAAAGTTGTGTATAAATCAATGGATGCCTCAATAAAAGGATATTGATACGAAGTCCCTTATAAAGTCGTTATCCTTAGATTAAGGATAAATCAATTACCTAATTATGTGTGATAAATATAAATACACTCAGTAATAGTGGATATTAAGTGTAAAAAAATCAGAGGTCATCCACACATATTCATATCATGAAATAATTAAGAAGTGTAGTTTAAACCTAGAGAATTGAAATTGGGTTAAACAGATCCCTTGTTGAAATTTGACTGCCTAATAGCGTCACTTTAAAATTCATAAAATGAGTTGATAATAGATAAAAAGGGTATCTCATCACTTGGAAATAAAATTTATATAAATAAGTATATATAATAACATATACCAACATAAGAATATCTATATTAAAAGACCTAACAAAAATAAGTCTTTTAAAAAGAGGAGGGTAAAAGGATCCCTTACCGATTTAGGTAACTTTCGAGATGTACACCCCATGAAAGAAGGATCATAAAATGAAAATGTAAATACCCATAACTAAATTATATAACACAAATAATACAATCATGGTTAGTACATACACCACACCATAGTAAATAGTGGAAAATTTAGCATTTATGTCACGGGAATAAAAAGTGAGATAAAAACCCCTTACCTTGTTGAAATCAATCGAGTCATATGACCAAAATATAAAAAATACCAAATAAATAACCTAATACCAAGAATATAAATAGAATAATAATAATATATATGAAATTTTAGTACATAATGAACTACATGCAAAAAATAAGTGGCGAACAATGGAAATCTCACTGAATTAAAAGTGAGATAAGAAATCTGCTTTAAAAAATTCGGTAGCCTAACGACGCAACTCAAACATTATTAAAATGAATAGATGAAAGAAAGGGGGTTATCTCAACAAATGAGCATGAAAAGTACAGTAGGATGAATATAAAATAACATCCCCAACATAATAACACAGAGCATAAATTAAATGACGAAAAAGGGAGTTCTTAAAAAGAAAGAGAGAGGTAGGATCTCTTACCTCAATTCTGACTAGTCTTGTTCATTTCATTATATAACTGAATAATAAAATTTGTTCAATTTATAATTTATTAAGCACATAAGTTAAATTTTATCTTTATATTCATACCAAATATTATAATTTTTTAATAATTAGTTAAATATGTGAGTTCATATCAGACATTTTTGTCGATGTTCGGTACATGAGTCAAAAATGAAGTTGTTTTAAATGAATAGTCCATGTAGCTATAAGTACATCATATAAAGAATGATATAAATAATTTAATTATCATATATATCCAGAATATATTAATTTCATACTATTTCATAACATTTGGAGAGAAAAAAATGAAATGAATCGTTCATGGATACGATATGCCGTATGTACGCATGAACGCTGCTTTCATTTCATTATCATATTAATGAAATTAAAACTAAATGATAGATATATATATAATAATTCCAGTATATTAAATATTTTATATAGGTCACATATTCTCATTAATTTCATTCTTTATACATTCCATGTATTTCATAAACATGTCAGATCACTTGAGGGGGTGGAAGTCCACACTACCTCAAATGAAATTATCGCATTTGCACAATATGGAAAGAATAAAGGTATTTTTTAAATATAAATTAAAAAATCATATATTGGACATAAATATAATATATATAATATATAAATATAATTCCATAATATTTTCCACCATGAGAGGTGGTAGGAGAATATTGAACAATCATCGTTTCGTGAGGCAGTAATTCGCCATCCACAGAAACAATATGTTCTTTGCCCATTAGATAGAGGTGTGTGTATGTGTAGCTAGAATACTTCATATATAATCATCCAATAATATTGAATAGACTGGGTTTTTTATAAAGTAATGGAATAAATAGAGTTTTCTGGGTTGTAGAAGCAAAATAAAACAAAAGAAGATAAGAGAAGACATTACCTTTAAATCGGGTAACTCTTCTTAGTTTGAACGAAAGGGTTTTCATGAAGAGATTTATCCCAAAGTAAAGTCATCTAGGATGAAGATATGGATATTGGGATATTATTTTAGTAGATTTTTGACGATCCAAAAGGCTTTTTGAGTGTGATAAATGGTTTGGAAGTGGGGTCTTTTTATAAGGGAGAGGAGGGGCACTTTTGTAAATATTGAAACTATTATTTTACTATATAATTATTTTCTGTTTCTAAAGGTCCAATAATCATTAAATGCAATGATATGGTATCCCATGTTCTAAATAATGTCATCCAATAAGAGTTTGAAAAGTTCTGAATATTCTTTTAAACTTTATCTTCTTATTTATTTAATTTATTCATTAAAGACGTAAACACTACATCATCATTGTGTCATAAATAATTTTATTTATGTGGTGTCTAAAAATTATAAAAAAACTACTATGATGTAGGAAATCATCTTATCTTTCTAATTAATATTTATATATTAAAATATAATATGTATAACCCCCTGTAAAAATTGTTTTGAAAAAACAATACATGTTTGTGACATGTTTATTTTTACTTTAAATAAAAGGTATTAATGTCATTATCTTACCCACGTGGCTCCATGCTATCCCAAAAATTAACCCATTGATTGTATTTGTAGGCCATGACTCAACCAATAAGTATAGGACATGTGTAAAGGTAATTTCATATACTTTTAGCATTATATTTGCCTTAAATAACATTAATTACCTTTAATCATGATTAATAAAACTTCAAAGTTATTATTCACCAAAACCATGTATCTTGTATTTTTGAAATTCAATTCACAGAAGCGGTAATGTTTTGTTTACTAAAAAATTCAGTTTTTTAACCACTACTTAGTGGTTTCACTATTCAACAAAAAATGATGTTTTTTCAAAAAACTACCAAAAATTAACCCTAAGATTTATTTGATATTCCAAATTAAAAATTTATGTCTATTTTTGAAAATTCAAAACATATAATTTTCTTTAATTAATTTTACAATTAATTCTGGTTTTCAAAATTATTAGCGTGTTTTTAAGAAACAATATCTATTAAAAGATTAACAATTTTTTATGTCCAATTTGAAAGTGAAATTAATTCAAATGACAACCATTTAATGAAATGGTAAAAAAATATTCAAAATTCACTTTAAAACCAATTAAAAAGATAATCTAACAATATAAATAAATTAGTTTAAAAAGAGGTTTGGAATTTAAATACAACTTTTTTCAGTATTCATTAAAAATTAAACTTTATCGGAAAAATAACATAAACATACAGAAAGAAAATTTTGATGTCTTAATTATAAAGAAGGATTTTATATGGTTCCAAAGAATGTATATGAATGACCAAAACAATTTTTAATGAGTGTTCACCATCAAAAGGTGATAAATCAACCTTTTTGTGAATATTGGAGTATTTATGCCTAAAATTGGATTCATCTGCATTTTAAGCCTCTATCATTTATTTGATAATTGATAAAATATATAACAAAGAAATATAATATTTTTTTAGTTAGTTCTATTCATTCTCACCATTACAATAGCTAGGCGTTAACTACCATTTAAAATAATATTATTATATTATTTGTGTGTGACGTAAGATTTCAATGAAACTTGTTGTTGCGTACTGGGTATGAAATCGAACATAAAATCCCTATTAAAGTAATATTAAAATTTTATTAAAAAATATTAATAAATATGAAAATTTAATATTCTTTATTTACATGGGATGTTACATCCTTCCCCCCTTTTGGGAATTGCATCCTTGAAAGTTTAAAATTGGGCTCAGAAACATTATTGAAAGCCCCACATCGGAAAAGGAGTTAATTAAACTACCACTTTAAAATTAAGAAAGAAAAGTACAAAGGTAACCTGAGATAACCCACACTTAAAATCTACGAATGCATGGATATGGAGGAGAAAAAAAACCATCAAGTTGTGATGGAGTGTGATAGAAAACATGGGTTAGGAGAAATTTAATCACTAAAAAATCATAAACTTGTGATGGGATAATCGGTATTTTATTCCCTAGTAGGAAAAGTTAATAGACAACATTTTTTTTAAGTTACTTATCATTGATGAATTTTTTTTTGAGCATAACTAAAACACTAGTAAAGCTACATATGGCCATTGCTAATTCATGCCCCCTCTACCCATATATTCTTGTGACTCCTTGGCATACCATCAAGCACTACCTGGGAGACAAACAATTATGGAATAAATGGGGCTTCGCTTTGGATGCTTCACCAGACATTGCCTCTAACCTCCCTAATCTTCTGATACACTGCTGCTCCTCTCTTTCATCAGCTCATGCAAGCGATCATTGCACCCTGGCCTAGATCATTTGGGTTTGGCACAACGATTTGATTTTCCACCATGTCCATCAACCCCCTCTGTTCTGGATTGAATTAGACACTTCATGAATCAAGGGCTGGAAGGACTGCAATGGACACCTCATGCTAGGTGTTTCCCCTTCCTACCACCCTCATTGGACCCCCCAAAGGATGGGAGTCTTAGGCTCAACGTGGACGCTTCTATCCCCAAGTATGGGCCTGTTGCTCTCGGCCTACTAGATCGAAATCATCTGGGGCACATCATTGCAGCAAAATATGAACCACGTCATGCCTTCTTGGATCCTGCAGTTTCTGAGGCCTATGCCATACATGCAGGGATGATGCATTCTGTGGAATGTGGATGGATGATATCATCATCGAGTCATATTTCCTTTTGGTTATCAATGCCATTGACCACAATGACGCGGGACTTCATGCCTTTGGCTTCATCGTTAGGAAAGTCTGCTTGATGTGCCAATGCTTCTCCTGATGCACCTTCTCCTTTACCAAAAGGGAAAGAAATAATGCATCCCATCAACTGGCGGCCTTAGGCCCCTTTGATTTCAACCAGTTATGGCTGGACAACTTCCCTTCTTGGCTCTGCTCATGTACTGCTGCTGATATTCGTCATTAATATTATCCTTCTTTCAAAAAAAGTTAAACCTACTAACTTTTCATGTACACTTTAATATCTTACTAGATTTCTAACACAAACACATATTTTCTCCAAAATATGAGAATTTAGGAAGTCTTGTTTACATTAAGAGTGTTATAATCAACTTCTAGAGAATCATCTAATCCACAAAAGAGAACTATATATTTCCCATGCCGTTAGATCTTAACCAAAACCAAAAAGGACTGTACAAGATCAAATAATCCCCAAAAAGTATAATATTTTTTAAAATTAAAAACTACTCTTAATCTCCTAAATTTTTCAAACAAAACCCAAAGTTCATCAAATATCATTCAATAAATAGCTTTCCATAAAATTCATCAAAGTAATCCGAACTAATATTGAAACCCAAATCTCCAAAGGATTTAATCAAATTGTCTTCTATGGTAAATCTTAAAATTTATCTCCAAATAATATCAGTTACTCTGAAATAATCATATTGAAAAGTAATTAACATAATCACATATTTTCCATGATAGTTTAATCAAACCCAAAATCAAATAAGTACAAAATAAAAAACATATATTCTTCCAAAATAAAATTCCACCATTTCTCTTCAATTGAAATCTCAAAGTATTATATTTTCTATAGGCATATATTGTTTCCAAGAAATAGAGAACATCTTCTAAAATAGCCATTATAACTTAATCACTGTATCATTTTCCTACACTAAGGATATCAATTTGATAAAACATAAGTACCCAAAATTAACTTCTTCTTGATCCAAAAATTTCTTTTTACTGAAAAGAATAAGTCATACTAACCAGGGACTTCACATAGGCTAGTGGTAGGCGATAAATACAAGTCGCACTTTGGTTGAGGGTTCGATTCCCACAGCTTCATCTAATGCGACGGGTTGTCACACGATCTGTTTGTTGTCCATTTTCCAAAACTATATAATTCTTAAAACATTCCCCAAAAAGAGATAAAATCTTCAAAAATAACCATAACATAATTTAACCTCATGTTCATATCTTGAATTTCATTTTCCATCTTAACATATAGTAAACCATAACTGCCTCAAAATTAAGGATCATATAAACCCCAATGGATACTATTAAAATTATTACCTGAACTTCCACATCATTTTGGTTCCCTTGTACATGATGTATTAGAGAAATCAACAAGGTTCAAGTGGTTAATCATGACTACGGATAGTTGGTTTCGAATAACCGCAATATATCTCATTGAATCCTCCATTTCATCTAGTCTCTTAATCAGAGAACCGCAACAGTTTCCTTCAAACCCATTGTCACTTTGGTGCCTGCTAGATCCATCCATTTACTAAAACCAAGAAATGTCAGTGTGAGTATATCAAAAAAATAATCATGTACTAATGAGGAAGATAAAAACTAATATATACTTATCCATGTTATCTCAAACTAATTCCAACTTTCAAAAATAACAATGAATCCATCTAATATACTAACCATTGTGGTTATATACAACTTGTTACTTAAGCTTCAACAACACTCTAACCTCTAAAGTTGTGTAAACCGATCTTTGATACCAACTATAAGGCCCCAACCTTAAAACAGTAAATAATATTGAATTAAATGAATAATTTACATTGAGGATATTTTTAGTTTTATAGTTTTAGAGAATTAGGACATAACTATTACATCTCACAATATTACAAAATAGACACTTCTACTTAGTTTCTATTTTTTTCATAAAATAAATCTTAAAAAGAAAAATGTCTACTTCCATGTTTTAGATAGCATGTCTTTCTTTGATCCCATACTTGACCCTATTCATATTTATGCCATGTGGAAAACATTTCCAAAACTTGGGATGAGCATAAAAAAGATCAGTAAGGGATATAAGAATACAGAAAGTAAACATTATTCCATGTATACATAAGAATCAATGGAATCATACTTTATTCATAAAACATAACCACATTAACAAACCTCATGAAATCATAAGATTTATGAATAAATCATATAAATCATAATATTTAAAGGTAACTTGAGGCATTAATAACATTATTACGTAGAGAGCAACCCTCATTGTTACATTTGGAATACCCATCACAGTATATTCCGTAAATCTCTTTGGAGAAACCTTAGCGTTTAACTCCATCACGTTACCCAATGCATTGGAGAGCTATCCTAGGCTCAACTTCCCTTATTTTATCATGGAACCACCTAACTTCATTAACAATGCCCAAGAACCATTACATAAACATAACACATTACTTAAGCATAAAGGAAAGATAACATTCCCACATTGCAATAACAATATAACTTTTTAAAATATTGAAATAATAAATCCATTCTAAAAACCATTTACAATACCAAAATATGTAAAAAAGTGTATGGTATTTATTTTCCTTTTAAAAACATTACAGCTTGTTAAGGAAGCCAAAGATCAAATAATACTCACGGCGGCGGAAAATTCTGTTGTCACCGCTTACGTAAAAAAAGAAACATTCCTTTTTGTCATTTAGTAAAATTATTCATAGAGAAAAGATTCCCTTTGAATTAAATAAAAAGTAAAAAAGGGTTTTACACACCATATAAAAGAAATTCGTTTATAAAACAATGGATGCCTCAATAAAAGGAGATTGATATGAAGTTTCTTATAAATACGGTATCCTTAGATTAAGGATAAATCAATAACATAATTCTTGTGTGAAAAATATAAATACACTCAATATAAGTGGATATTAAGTGTAAAATAATAAGAGGCCATACACACATATTCATAGAATGACATAATCAAGATGTAGATGTTTAACCCAAAGAATTGTAATTGGGTTAAGAATACCCCTTACAAAAATTTGATAGCCTAACGACGTCACTTTAAAATTCAGAAAATGAGTTAATGAGAGATAAAAATGGTATATCATCACATGGACATAATAATTACAGAAATAAGGATATATAACAACATATCCCAATATAATAAGATGTAAATTAAAAGACATAAGAAAAAGAAGTCTTTTAAAAAGAGGAGGGTGATAGGTTCCCTTATCAATTTGGGTAACTTTCGAGACATACACCCCATGAAAGAAGGGCCATAAAATGATGTTCATACCCATAATTAAATTATATTACAAAAATATTACAATAATGGCTAGTTCATACACTACACAAAAGGAAAGTGTGTAAAATGTAGGATGAATCTCATGGGAATAAAAAGTGAGATAAAAACACCTTACCTCGTGGCAATCAATCGAGTTGTATGACCAAAAGAAAATAAACACCAAATGAATCACCTAATACCATGAAATTAAATATAATAATGATAATATATATGAAATGGCAGTACAAAATTCACCACATTAAACAAATAAGTTGTAAACAATGGAAATCTCACTGGATTAAAAGTGAGATAAGAAATCCCCTTTCACAAAATCAGCAGCCTAACGACGCCACTTGAACATTCATCAAATGAATTGATGAGAGAAAGATGGGGTCTCTCATCATATGAACATTAAAATTACAGTAGGATTAATATAAAATAACATCCCCAATATAAGAACATGGAAATTTAAATAAATGACCAAAAAGAGAGTACTTAAAAAGAAAGAGACAGGTAGGATCCCTTACCTCAAGTCCGACTTGTCTTGTTCGTTTCTTTATATTCCTGAATAATAAACATTGGTAAATTTAAAATTTATTAAGGACCTCAGTTAGAGTTTATTATTAAATTAATATCACATATTATAATGTTATATTAATTAGTAAAATATGTGAGTTCATATTAGATGTTTTTGTTGATGTTCGGTACATGAGTCAAAAATGAACTTGTTGGAAAAGAATTGTCCATGTAGTTATAACTACATAATCTCCAGAATTTAATTAATGGTTAAATATCATATATATCCAATATATATTCATTTTATACTATTCCATAACATTTTGAGATAAAAAATGAAATGCACCATTCATAGAGACGGTAGGCCGTACGTACGCATGAATGCTACATTCATTTCTTTTTCATATTAATGAAATTAAAACTAGATGACATATATATATATTATACATCCAGTATAAAATATATATTATATAGGTCACATAATTTAATTAATTTCATTCTTTATACATTCCATGTATTGCATGAACGAGTCACATCACTTGAGGGGGCAGTAGTCCACACTTCTTCAAATGAAATTATCACATTTGCACAATATGAAAAGCATAAAGGTATGTTTTAAATATAAAATAAACAATAATATAGAGGAATTAAATATATTATATATCATATATAAATATAGTTCCATCATAATGGCCACCATGTGAGGTGGTAGTAGAAGATTGAACAATAATCGTTTCGTGAGGCAGTAATTCGTCATCCACAGAAACAGTATGTTCTTTACCCATTAAATAGAGGTGTGTGTGAGTGTATCTCGAATAATTTGTATAAAATCATCCTAGTATATTTAATATATGGTTTTTTTAACAAAATAATGTAATAAAAAGAGTTTATGGGGTTGTAGAGGAAAAATAAAAAAGCATAATAGAAGACATTACCTTTAAATCAGGTAACTCCTTTTGGTTTGAACCAAAAGGGTTTCTTGAAGACCTTTCATCCTAAGTCAAGACATATAGGATGAAAAAAAGGATATTGGGAGATTATTGGATTAGATTTTGGATGAGCCAAAGGGCTTTAGGAATGTGAGAAATGGGTAGGATGTGGGGTCTTTTTAAAAGGGAGAGGAGGGGCTCTTTTGGAAATTTTGAAACTATTATTTTATTATATAATACTTTTCAGTTTATAAAGGTCCAATAATCATTAAATTAAAAGATAAGGTCTCCGATGATTGAAATAAAATAATTCAATAAGAATTGGACAAGTGTGGGATATTTTTCTAATCATTATCTTCTTATTTGTTTAATTAATTCATTAATGACGTAAACAATGCATCATCATTGTGTCGTAAATAATTTTATTTATTTGATGTCTAAAAATTATAAAACAATTACCCTGATGTAGAGAATATTTTTAGAATTCTAATGAAAATTTATAGTTTAAAATATAACTTGTATGACAACTCTTAAAATTTTATTTAGAAAAACAATACATGTTTGTGACATTTTTATTTTTTCTTTAAATAAAAGGTATTAATGCCATTATCTTACCCAAGTGGCTCCATGGGGTCCCAAAAACTGACCCATGGATTTTATTGGTCGGACATGACTCAAAAAATAATGGTAGGAGAAGATTAAAGGTAATGTATTATTATTTTATCATTATATTTACAAAAAATTACATTAATTACCTGTAATCGCGATTAATAAAACATAAATGTTACTATTCACCAAAAATTATTTTCATCCCATTGAACCAAATTTTACATTCTAATGACAACCATGTATGTTGGATTTTTGAAATTCAATTCAGAGAAGCGGTAAAGTTTCATTTAACGAAAAAGTTAGTTTTTAACTACCACTTAGTGGTTTCACCATTAATCAAACAATGATGTTTTTCAAAAGACTACCAAAAATTAATCCTAAGATATATTCGATATTCCGAATTCAAAAATGATGTAAATTTTAAAAAATTAAAAATTTATAAGTTGCATTAATTAATTTTATAATTAATTCCTGCTGTCAAAACAATTAGCGTGTTTTTAAGAAACAATATCTATCAAAAGATTGACAATTTTTTATGTCGAATTTCAAAGTGAAATTAATTAAAATGAACACCATTTGATTAAATGGAAAAAATATATTCTAATTACACTTTATAACCAATTAAAATGATAATCTATCCATATAAATAAATTATATTAAAAAGTGGTTTTGAATTAAAATACAACATTTTTCACTATTCATTACAAATTGAACTTTATCAGAAAAATAACAACAATATATACAAATTAAATTTTGATGTCCCAATTCTAAATAAGGATTTTATTTGGTCAAAAAAATGTATAAAAGTGACCAAAAATATTTTTAAAAAGGGTTCTCCATCAAAAGGCGATAAATCTTCATTTTAGTGAATATTAGAGTATTTATGCCTAAAATTGGATTCATCCTCATTTTAATCCCCTATCATTTATTGGGTAATTGTTAAAATATATAAAAAACATATATAATAATTATTTAGTAAGTTTTATTCATTCTTTCCATTATAATATCTTGGTGTAAACTACCATTTAAAATAATATTTTTATATTATTATTGTGTGACGTAAGATTTCAAAGAAAATTGTTGTTTCGTAATGGGAACGCCATCGAACATAACATCACCTTTAAAGTAATATTAACATTTTATTCAAAAATAATAATAAATTTTAAAATTTCATATTCATTATTTACCTGAGATATTACATGAAGGAACACATGTTCTCCATCATCAAACTCTAGATTCATCCTCCTCTTGTCATCATACAACTTCTTCTTGATCTGTACAATCCTTATCCACTCCTAGATGATATACACCGTCTAAGTTGTAGTCTTACTAACTCTTGACCAATGTGTGCTGACTCTCATTGGTTTGTGCAGCATAGTCATGACCATCATGGTCGCCCATAAAAGGGCTCAAACATTCCCATACTAATGTTCGAGTGGTACCTGTTGTAATATGAAAACTCCACCAAAGGTATGTTTTACTCCAAACTGTAGCCAAAGTCTAGGATGAGGGAAAATATCACGACCTATAGAACTTGGATGGGTCTCTCCATCTGGGAATCTGTTTTGGGATGAAACTCTAAGCTCCAACACAATTGAGTCCCAAATGCCTACTATAATAATTTCTACTACTAGGATGCTAAATGACCATTATGATTTGAGAAGATCATTGATGAAACTCATTGAATATGAACTATATACAGCACATAGAAGTATCCCAAACTCTCTAAGAAACTCTTTTCACAGATTGATATTAGGTGGGCCGACATGGTGAGTCGGTCAACAATCACCCAGAATATATCGTGTCCCCTGGACGTGTGTGGTAAACCCAACACTATGTCCATAGATATCCTATCCCACATCCACACCGGCACATCAATTGTTTGGTTCAAACCCACTGGTACCTAGTGCTTATCAGATACTTTCTGGAATGTGGGGAATCTAAAAAATATCTATCCCACAACATTTATCCTCTCTAGCCACCTAAACTAGCATAGGAGGACTTGAAACATATTTTACACTTTTAGATATACTTTTAAATAGGATGTGTGAAACATTGTCATGACCTCCTCCCACATAATCACTGGTACAACTATACCTCCTCAGAAGAGAAAGTCATTATTCCCACCATTAGGATATCCATTAGGGGAATTCCCTATGAACATCGGATTATGTAATGTCTCACAGTCGGTATCTCCGATTTGTGCCTCCAAAACTCACTATTAGAGTGGAGGGGTAAATATCATTAACATGATATAATATTATTCATCCCCATCCACAATGGATATCAACAATGAGTATATCTTCTATGATTATCCATTAAGTAGTTCTGAAATCGATATTTGGTTGAGAGAATCATCCAAAATGTTCCCATTTTATGTAGTATATACCATATGGAAGTCAAATAACAAGAAGCAATTTATTTAACACCTATATCTCAAGTTCAAATCCTTTATAGAGAATATATAAATGATACTATTGGAGTCAGAATAGATGCTATACTACTTTCCCAGCATGTAGTGTCACAACATCATTAAATTGAAGACTACATCTGCCAACTCCAAATCATGGGCCGTGTAGTTCTACTCATTCTTCCTATATTATAATGACCCATAGTTAGTCATCACTTACCCTACATCCATACCTAAAATAGCTCAGTACCTGATGTGCCGTAGAACAATGCATTCTTAACACACTCCACTAGTAATCTTAGGATGAGAGCGCTCATTAATCTATACCTCAACAGCTGACAAATCTGTTAGAAATTCTATGACAACATGAAAGGATATCCCTTTAATTTCATATCTATAAAATATGTCATTGATTATTTCCCATCAAACCTAGGGAAGAATTCCACGGGTGTAACATTCTTGGGTGGATCCAATGAATGCACTGATTATTTCATCTCTAGATCTACTGCCACTCTAGACTCTAAAATGATGTGTCCTAGAATGTGTAACTCCTAAATCTAAGACTAACACATCATGATATTACATTAAATTTGGTCCTCTCAGAGTGTTTCCAAGACCATTCTCATGTGTATTGAGTTCTCTGTAAATGAAAATTACACTAGGATGTCATTAATTAATAGCACAACGAATTGGTCCGTGTAAGGCTAGAAAATCATATTCATGAGTCCCATGAACATTTATATGAAATTCATCATTCCAAATGTAGTCACTAAGTACTCATAGTTTTTGTACTTACATCTGAAGGCTATCCTTAGTGTGTCTACATCCCTTACATGAAGCTAGTGATAACAAGATATGAGGTCTATCTTTGAGAACCAACTCACTCTGTTCATCTTAACAATGTTTACCTAAATCCTTAGAAGTGGATATATATTCATCATAATCACCTATTTCAGGAACTGTAGTTATACAAATAATCTCAATCTCCCATATGCCTTCATGGAATAAAAAACTGTGGTAGACCAAGTATAATCATTTGGCCTCAAGAAGCCCTTCCTCAGCAAGTCCTCAAGTTGTACCCTCAACTCATTATGCTTTGTGGGAGCCATCTGATATTTTGGTGATGATATTGGTGTCATCATGGGGAATATATCAATGTAAATGTCAAAATCATTACAGGTATGTAATCTAAAGACATACTTAGGAAAGACACCCAGATTCTCATACCCCACTGTATGAAACTGAGGACTCATTTCATTCAATTCACAGAGGGTAATGCATTCCAACAAGTGTGTGATTGGATAAAATCTCTTATGTGAAAATATATCTTGCACTACTGAGATTCATTTTCACCGACATGGGAAAAAGTAGGCCCGTCTTTGAGGACACATGATATTTATAACATACAAAATTCAATCTAGGCATGGACAATGGACATCCATCCCATACCAAGGGTGACTTCCTAAGGCCTCAACGTTACAACCAAGAGATCCCAACTGAATCTCTAACCCTCGTGAGTAAGGGGAAAATCTCATCACCATTGTTTTCCCATCAAATATCCAACATTAGGAGTCTCTAAGCCTAGGGATCGAGTTAATGGTCCCACTGGAATCTCGGTGTCTCTGACAAGGGTTGTGGAAAGAAAATATTGATTCAAACCTATGTCTATCAAAACTATAATTAGGGTGTAAAATACATATACCGTAATTCTAATCATATTTGGAGAACAAAATTCATAATCCACCATCACCTAAATCTTACCTCATGCCTATCCATTGGATCTATGAACCCGTTGTTGTCAACCTTGGGTGGTCGTAGTAGTACATAGAACCTATTCCCACCTCAAGATCCCCATACAGAAACTCTACCTAATATTCCACGAAGAGAAATACATTATTCATACCTTATAATTGGCCTAAGAGATCATTCTACCATATTCAAATCAGTCATATTATGGTTCATATAATCTATATACATATGTCCCGAACCACCACATGAGTTACACATCATGTCATTCGGTTGACTCGATCTTCCCTTAGAAACTCTCACTGATGAACCCATGTATTTGAGTCATCCCAAGAACTGTATGATCTTCTTGGATCTATGCGTCTGATGTCAGCTTCCTTCTATAGAATATTCAACTACCTGACACCCGGTGGTAGTTCCTATTGCCAATGTCTACTCTTCTAGAAATCCCTCTAGTAGCAGAGATCGTTGATGTTCCCCCAATATAACAACCCGATATTTTATGATAAGTATTCTTTTTAATTTATTTGATGTCAAATATTTTATTCTACAACAAGATTAGCTTTTACTATACACAACATCATATTATCTTGCAGTATACGCAACACTATTCTTGGATCTTGTTACACACAATTTCAAGTTCGCAACAATGAGTGTATATATATATGTATATATATATATATATACAATGTATAAATGAAATGTGGTTGGAATATGTTATAAAAAACAAAAAATGAGTCTTGCACATCACACAACCCTATCTTGGATTGCATTACATGCAATCGCGACCTTCCTCGATAGTGTGTGTTGTACGCAATACAGGGTTTTACTAAACAATGATATATTATTATAATATTGTTATGAACTAGCCATTATGAATATTATTAACTAAATTTTGAATTTTATAACATTATTATTCATCTTACATATTTTTTACGACATGGTATAAGAACAAAATAATTTTTTTGGGTAAAATAAGTATTTTTCAAAAAATGCAGTTTTGCCGCCATTTGATGGAGCACCCTCTTTAAATATAGTTGTTGAAATGTTTATAATTTCAATTTGACAAAATAAAATTCTTCTTTTGAATCAGGATATAAAAATTTACCTTGGATAAGGTTTTGATATTTTTCTGATAACTTTCATATTTTAATGAATAGTAAAAACCCGTTGTATTTTAATTAAAAACAACTTTTTTCATCTTAATACTTGATATGGTTAAATTTTAATATTGAATGGTTTTGAACTATAAATAGAATATATTTTTACTATTTAATATAATTTATGTCAGTATCATTGATTTTACATTGAATTCATTGGTTAAATCAATTCAATCTTTTGCAATGTTTTAAACAAAAACCTGTTTTCATTCAATAATGGGATTAATTTTAATTTAATTTATGAAACTTATGTGTATTTAATTTTAAAAAATGGATTCCATATTTGGAATTAGTGGGTACAAATTATTTTAATAGGATACGTTTTATTTTTGGGAATTATAAATAGTAACTACGGTAAATTTTATTTACCATAGTTAAAGGTTAATCATGTAATTAAGGGTAAATATAATATTATAAAATTACCCTAACACATTCCAAAATTCTATTGGATGGCTAAAAGTATACCCATATCACCTAAGGGTCAGATTATATTCATTTTATGGACTGTTTTCCATGAAAATAATTTAATTATTATTAAAAACAAAGAAATTGACAACATGTCACTCTCTAAAATATTATAAGTATAATAATTTTAATTTAGTGATAAACATCATAAAACATCAAACATTAATAGTCTACAAAAAGATAATAAAATTATCTACATCATGATAATTTATTTATAATTTTTAGGGATTAAATAATTGTCATTAATGGTGATTCATTAATGATGCAAAAATTATTTATTAATTAGAAAATCAGTAATATAGTTTTTATTGAAATAATAATACCCATTAAAAGGACGAAAAACCTGAATAAAGCTTATTGGTAGTGTATATATACACCATTATCATCCAAGGACCTAATATATAAACTTTTGGAGTCTTATAAAAGTGATTATGACACTTATATTAATTTATTTTAAATGATGCCAACGTTGCCACCTTCATAATTTAATAAATATAACAATTTAAATATTGGGATTCTAAGATGATAAACTCGAGTAAAATTATTATTGTGAAATTTAATATATTTATCTTCATTATATGATATTATTTTTTATTTTTACGCAAAAAATAAGTATATTAAATAATTATACAAAAATATTGTAGTAATTATTTTATTAAGAGATAAACCAAATAAATGGTTTTAAAAATAATAAAATAAATATTATTTGAACTATTTAATGTGATAAACTAATTTTCTAGATACATGTGACCTTTTATAAATCTATTAATGATTTTATTTCGAACATATATTCTGTATATATTTTATTTAAATTAAAATAAATGAATAGTGTCAAAATTGACACTATTGTTATTTTATAAAAATAACATATTATAAAATTGTTTAAAAATCACAAAAATATATAAAAATAATAAATTTAAATTTATATGGTCTATAATTTTATAATGTATCCAATTATGGACAATTCAAAACAAATAAGTAATAATTTTTAATAATTAAAAATATAGAATATTATTACCACAAATAAATTTAAATTGATTAAGTAAGGATAAACCAATTTTATAATGTATAAAATAATTTCCTAACAGGTATAAATTTTATTGGTTGATTATATTACAACCCTATATCATCTAATATGCGAATATGAGTCTTTTTTGAGTTTTTTAAGTGGGGTTAGATTTATTATAAATTAATATTTTCAAGATTTCCAAAGGTGCCCCTCTCCTCCCATATAAAAGGGCACCTCCTCCCTCTCTTCCTCACACCACATTGAGCCTTAAAGCTCAGCCAACCCCTGCCAAATTCTCTTATCCACTTCCCTAGAAACATACTAGAGGTAATGGTATTTTTAATGTCCAATCTTAGTGCCCTAAGAAGAGGTTTTAAAGAGGCTTGTCGAAGAAGAGGTAATAACCGTAACCGATTCTTTCAAATTATTTCATCTTCTACTTGTTCTTCTTTAGTTGTTTCATTATGAAGTAATAACATCAGTATAACTTATATACTGATATGTTATTATAAATATGAAACAAAATTATTTCTCCTTCAATCCATCCTACGGAAAACGAAATCACCGCGCGTGCGTACATATGGAATACCGTCTCCACGCCGTGGTGTAATCTGTTTTCGACCACCACCTTACATGGATGGGTATATGTGTGTAAATAAATAACTAGATATGATTATTGTAAATTTATATTGATTCTGGTATATTTTACTTACACTTCTATACAAGTCCACGATCATGGAATGATATCATCACTCGTGCATACGTACGAACTATCGTCTCCACAACGCGATGACATTCATTCTCCATGTTAACCATTCATGAATGATTATAAAGTATTTATAATGAATAATAATGAAATATATTACATAATAAAGATACTGGATTTATTAATTTATATATGTATGTTATTTACTTAATTCCATTCAATTCAATAAGGAAATGAAATCAACGTTCATGCGTACGTACGGCCTACCGTCTCCATGAACGGTGTATTTCATTACTTTTATCTATCTATAATATATATTTATATGATGAATATATATTATATATACATATTTTTTTAAATTATGGAATTATGTAAATCAGTATATAAGTAATGATATCAAGAACGACAAGTCGAAACACATACGATAAATGAAATTATTTTAACCAAAACGCTACTTTAATATGGAATTTAAAAAAGTATGGGTAATACAAAGTCATAAGTGAAACATATATGATGTCATAACAATGAATATGATTATGTAATAAGTCAATGAAATTATTTAAATCATTATACAGGAGGTTCAGATACATACGAATCATATCAGACCTAAGGTAAGGGATAATTACTCCAATCTCATTCTTTTCCGAGACTGTTTATTCATAAGTTTATACTGGGGGTTATGTTTATTATCCATGTCCATATGTTTTCGAAAAAATTTCATAAAATTTTTACTTTCCTTCCGTGTATGTTTAAAGATATTTTTACCCTTTTTTTACTTTTACCACATCATATGGAAGGAATCTTTCTTTTGTTTACCATACGAGGCACTTTTTGACTTTTCCGACAAAAGTACAAGGTGAATGTTTTTTTAACTTATAAGGCATGAAAGGATTTTTATGGTTTTATAAAGCCTTATTTTTATGAAGCTTACTCCAATAGATTTCATGACTATTTTTTTAAAAAATATTTCTTTTAAAATTTCATGACGTTTTGTGAAAAAATATTGATTTTCAAGAAGAAAGGACATTTTCCTCATGAATTCATTTCAAGTATTTTATCAAAACCATTTTCCATCTAAGATGACATTATTTCATATGTGTATGTTTCAAGTATAATGTCTCTATGATTTACAGGGTTTCTCTTTTCTTATGATGAAATATCCTTTTGTTTTATATGGATTATGGGATGATGGGATGATGTTTATGAATCCCATTTTATTTTTGGGTTATGATGGATGATTTATGTTTATGTTGTCGCACAAGTAAGAATGATTTCATTATGAGATGGGTGGGACCTATATATCCCTAAAATTCATTGGGTAACGATTTATATCTAATTATATAGACATGGATTAAATGGTTAGTTAATCCGGTTCAGTGTTACAGGACTCAAACGAGGAGTGAACTCGATTCAGAAAGGGACTTTTTCCACTACGATGGTCTTGGAAGCAATGCCTTGGCTAATATGGAAATCATAACTTGTTCTGAATGGTTGCCACTATTACATGTTTTATTCCCATTCTAGTTTATCATGATTAATGTTCCTTTATGATCTATTCTTTATGTACTTCCATGATTTTTGTCTTTGCTCAAGATTTTGATGTTTAGAGTTTATTTTCATGTTTTTGCATTCAAATGTTTATGGATTATATTATGTTCTATATGTTACCCTTAATGAACATTTGAGCTCACCCTTTATATGTTTTCTCTTTCCCAGGATTTAAAGAAAGTATTTATTTAAGATAACAAAAGGGTAAGATCTTAATGGGAGATGTTGAAGATCTATCACAAAGATTAAAGATTACGTTCTGAGTTTCCAAAGACACTAAACTTTTACCGTACTTGAGATTTGGTTTTGGTTATGTAATAAGTATTCCGAAAAAGTAATGTAT
Organism: Viscum album; assembly: GCA_963277665.1. Classification (NCBI taxonomy): domain Eukaryota; kingdom Viridiplantae; phylum Streptophyta; class Magnoliopsida; order Santalales; family Viscaceae; genus Viscum; species Viscum album. Next base: position 1,614,856 of record CAUJRU010000065.1, on the reverse strand, counting down.
TGTTCATGTATGTCAAGCTTTGGGTCTCTACAGTTGGTATCAGAGGAAAGGTTTAGTCAACCTTTGGAAACTAGGATACGAAAATGTTAGTCAAATCCCTAAAGATATTTCTATGGTATGTTTAGGGATGTACTTAAGGATTAGTATATGTATAGGATATAGTCCTAGAACTATGGTAACGATCTTAGGATTTAACCTAAGATGTTATATATTGAAGGTAATCCCCCATTGATTATGATTTTTTCCACTCACACTATTCTTTTTGGGTTTTATAAAATGGCTGGAAACTAAAAGAATCACGATAATGGAGGATATGATGGACAATGGAATGATATTCTTCACAAGAAACCAAATGAAATTGGATCTGGAAGTCCAAATATCCTTATTATGCCTAATCAAAAATCTCATATTATGATCAAAAATCTCAACTTTGGTAAGTTTTCTGACTCAGCTAATAAGAGAAATATGGAGTTTCATGATTATCATAGAGGAATGAATGTTCAATTCCCCTCATTTAAATCATGTTTGAAGAGGCATCAGGGAGAATGTTTCAAAGGAACTGGAAGACGCTTTGGGTGTGGAAATGAAGGACAAAAATCCAGTAATTTCAAAGGAAAAGGTTTAGTTAACACCATGGACAAGGATAATGGTATTTCTAAGACATCAACAACAGTTAAATGTTTTAAATGTGAAATGTACGGGCATTACGAAAACCAATGTCCTTAGAGAAAGTCTTATGAAAAGAATCATCATAGCTATATGGGTTGTATTTATATTGATGACAAAGAAAAGGCTACAAATGATATGTGAGATAGAAGAATTGTTGATGCTCGGTCAATGGTTTAAGAAGGTAGCGTAATGATTGTATGTTTATCAAGAATAATGTGTGGTACTATGGAATAATGAAAAAATCTATGGATTGTTACACTATTGCCTTTGCTTGAGTTTTGAATGTATATGATGAATGGTACCAGTAACCATGAAAGGTTATTCAAATAATTTTGGAAGGTAGATGATATGTTCATAATGAAAGGATAAGGAGATAATGAGTTTTTTGATAGTATTCATGAGCTCATGACTGATATAAGGAAAAAGTTATATCATGGTTTGAGTATATATAGATTTTTTGGATTTTGGTATGTGGAAAGAGTTAACTTTTGACAACATTCGTGTTTTAAATAAGGTTCAATGGGTATTCATTTTTCAATAGAATACATGATTAAGGTATTCATATGATTGGAATGTGACCAAAAAGATATATGAGGGATAAATGATGGTATTCAAATGATTTTTATATGACATTTTTAGTAATCATTGTCTTTATACTATGAGTTTGGAAAGAAGTATTTTGGATAAGCCTAAAGATTCGAATGGATTATGTTGAACATAAGTTTGTATTGTTTAAGGCTAGAACATTTTGTTATAATAGTATTGTTTTAGAAAAAAGATAACCTACAGGACGAGCAACAACCGATCGCATCAGATAAGGCCGTGAGAATCGAACCCACAACTAAACTGCGATAGGCCTTTATCACCTACTACTCATAGAAAGAAAGTCCCTGGTTAGTAGAAACTAGTTTTATTTTATTATACAGTATGATAGATGAAGTATAAGTTCATTTTTGGAATCGTGTATGTTTAACCTCACCATAGAGGGACTTATTTATATTTGATAACTTTTTCTAACCATTTGTTTGAAACAGATGGAGTGACCCATAATCCTATCACATGATCTGCTAACACTTCACAAATGACAAATTCAACTTCATTTCTTTAAGAGATGAAATGGATGTTATTCAAGGCATAAAAAACGGTGAGATTATACCGAAATAAAGTAATTATTTCTTCTAATTCAAATTCTTCAACTATAGGGAAAACATCTTGAAACCCAAAAATGTTGTCCTAGTGTCCTTATATCTGATGAATCAGATGGTACCTTAAATCATCACAAATTTATGGCTTTGTGACTGTTGGATTTCTATTATCCATGTCCTCTACCACTCTCCATCAGAACATGATGGTTAGATTTCTCTTCCATATCCATATTTTCACCTATGTTCTCCTTTGTGGAAACCCAGTGATTAGTTAATTTGGGTAACTGGTACATTTCATACATTAGTTTTTAAAGTTATGTTTTAGTATTCCATTTTATGATGTGGGTTTCAATTAACAAAACTTTCAAGTAGAAAACCATGTATACCCCCGATGAATTTCATGGGTGAAATTCATTTTAAGGGGGGTAGAATATAACAACTCGATATTTTATGATAATTATTATTTTTAATTTATTTGATGTCATGTGTTTTATGCTACAAGAAGATTATCTTGTACTATACGCAACACCGTATTAGCTTGCAGTATATGCAACACTATTCTTGGATCTTGTTACACACAATTTCAAGTTCACAACATTGAGTGTATATATATCTGTATATATATATATATTCAATGTATAAATGAAATATGGTTGGATTATGTTATGAAAAACAACAGTGGAGTCATACACAACACACAACCCTAACTTGTCTTGCATTACACGCAATCGCGACCTTCCTTGATAGCGTGTGTTGTACGCAATACCGGGTTTTACTAAACAACGATATATTATTATAATATTATTATGAACTATATGTTATGAATTGTATTAACTAAATTTTGAATTTTATATCATTATTAATCATCTTAAACATTTTTTAGTACATGGTATAAGAACAAAATAAATTTTTCGGGTAAAATAAGTATTTTTCAAAAAAATGTAGTTTTGCCGCCTTTTGATGACGCACCCACTTTAAATCTAGTTTTTGAAATTTTTATAAGTTCAATTTTACCAAATAAAATTCTTATTTTGAATCAGGATATAAAAATTTACATTGGATAATGTTTTGATATTTTTCTGATAACTTTCATATTTTAATGGATAGTAAAAACACGCTATATTTTAATTAAAAACAACTTTTTCATCATAATAATTTATATGGTTAAATTATAATATTTAATGGTTTTAAAGTATAAATATAATATATTTTTACCATCTAATATAATTTCTGTCATTCGAATTGATTTTACATTAAATTCATAGGTTAAATCAATTCAATCTTTTGCAATGTCTTAAACAAAAACCAGTTTTCATTCGACAATGGGATTAATTTTAATTTAATTTATGCAACTTCTGTGTGTTGAATTTGAATAAATGGATTCCATATTTGGAATATGTGTGTCCAAATTATGTTAATAGGCTACTTTTTTTTTGGAATTATGAATAGTAACTACGCTAAATTTTATTTACCATAGTTAAAGGTAAATCAGGTAATTTAGGGTAAATATAATATTATAAAATTACTCTAACACATGCCAAAATTCTATTGGATGGATAAATGTATACACAAATCACCTAATGGTAGGATTAGATTCATTTTATGGTCTTTTGACCATGAAAATAATTTAATTATTATTAAAATCAAAGAAAGTGACAACATGTCACTCTCTTAAATCTTATAAGTATAATAATTTTAATTTAGTGATAAACATCATAAAACTTTGTAAATGAATAGTCTATAGAAAGATAATAAAATTATATACATCATGATAAATTTTTTTAATTTTTAGGGTTAAATAATTGTCATTAATAGTGATACATTAAAGAAGCAGAAATTATTTATTAAGTGAAAAATCAGTAATATAGTTTTTATTGAAATAATAATACCCATTAAGAGGCCCAAAAACCTGAAAAAAAATTTATTTTTAGTGTATATATACACCATAATCATCCAATGACCTAATATATAGCCGTTTAGAGTCTTATAAAAGTTATTATGAAACTTTTATTATTTTATTTTAAATGATGCCAAAGTTGTCACCTTCATAATTTAATAAATATAAAATTTTAAATATTGTGATTTTAAGATTCTAAATTCAAGTAAAATTATTATTGTGAAATTTAATAGATTTATAATCATCATAGGATTTTATTTTAAATTTTTCCGCAAAAAATAAGTATATTAAATAATTATACAAAAATGATGTAGTAATTATTTTATTAAGAGATAAACCAAATAAATGGTTTTAAAAATAATAAAATAAATATTATATGAACTATTTAATGTTCGACACTAATTTTCTAGATACATATGACCTTTTATGAATCTATTAATACTTTTATTTCGAACATATCTTCCGTATATATTTTATTTAAATTCAAATAATTGAATAGTGTCAAAATTGAGACTATTGTTAATTTATAAAAATAACATATTATAAAATTGTTTAAAAATCACAAAAAATATATAAAAATTATAAATTTAAATTTATATGGTCTAAAATATTTTAAATAATCCAATTATAGACAATTAACAACAAATAAGTAGTTATTTGTTATATTGTAAAATTTATAATGTTATTACCACAAATAAAATTGAATTGATTAAGTAAGGATAAATCAAGTTTATAATGTTTAAAATAATTTCCTAACATGTCTAAATATTATTTTTTATGATATTAAAACCCTATTTCATCTAATATTCTAATATTAGTTTTTTTTGAGGTTTTTATGTGGGGTTAAATTTATTATAAATTAATATTTTTGAGATTTAACAAGGTGCCCCTCTCCTCCCTTTTAAAAGGGAACCTCCTCCCTCTCTTCCTCACACTAAATTGAGCCTTAAAGCTCAGAGAAACCCGGCCAAATTCGCTTCTCCACTTTCCTAGAAACATCCTAGAGGTAATGGTCTTCTTCAAAGGCCAATCTTAGTGCCCTAAGAGAAGGTTTCAAAGAGGCGTGTCGAAGAAGAGGTAATAACTATAACCGATTCTTTCAAATTATTTCTTCTTCTACTTCTTCTTATATAGGTGTTTAATTATGAAGTAATAACATCTGTATATCTCATATAATGATATGTTATTATAAATATGAAACAAACTTATATCACCTTTTATCCATCCTACGGAAAACGAAATCACCGCGCATGCGTACGTACAAAATACCATCTCCCTGCCGTGGTGTAATCTGTTTTCGACCAACACCTTAATTTGATGGGTATAAGGGTGTAAATAAATAACTAGATATGATTATTGTAAAGTTATATTGATTCTGAAATATTATACATACACTTCTATACAATTCCACGATCATGGAATGATACCATCGCTTGTGCGTACGTACAGACTACCGTCTCCACGACGCGATAAGATTCATTCTTCATATTAACCATTAATGAATAATTATAAAGTATATATAATGAATAATAATGAAATATATGACATAATAATGATATTGGATTTATGTATATATATTTATGTAATTTACTTAATTCCATTCAATTCAATAAGGAAATGAAAACAACGTTCATGCGTATGTACGGCCTACCGTCTCCATGAACGGTGTATTTCATTCCTTTTGTCAATCTATAATATATATGTATATGATGAATATATATTATATATAAATATTGTTTTACATTCTGTAATTATGTAAATCAGGATATAAGAAATGATAACAAGAACGACATGTCAAAACACATACGATAAATGAAATGATTTTACCCAAAACGCTTCTTTAACATGGAATTTACAAAAGTACAGGTAATACAAAGTCATAAGTGAAACATATATGATATCATAACAATGAATATGATAGTGTAATAAGTCAATTACATTATTTAAATCATTATACAGGAGGATCAGATACATACGAATCATATCAGACCTAATGTAAGGGATAATTATTCCAATCTCATTCTTATCCGAGATTTTTTATTCGTAAGTACTTACTAGGGGTTATGTTTATTATCCAAGTCCATATGTTCTCAAAAAAATTTATTAAAATTTTTACTTTCCTTACATATATGTTTAAAGACATTTTTACCTTTTTTTTACTTTTACCACATCGTATGGAAGGAATCTTTCTTTTGTTTACCATATGAGGTACTTTTTGACTTTTCCGACAAAAGTACGAGGTGAATGTTTTTTTAACTTATACGGCATGAAATTATTTTTATGGTTTTATAAATCTTTATTTTCATGAAGCTTCCTCCAAAATATTTCATGACTATTTTAAGAAAAATCTCAATCTTTTAAAATTGCATGACGTTTTGTGAAAAGATATTGATTTTTAAGAAGAAAGGATATTTTCCTCAAGAATTAATTTCAAGTGTTTTTTCAAAAACATTTTACATATAAGATGAAATTATATCATATGTTTATGTTTCAAGTATAATGTATCTATGATTTACAGGGTTTCACGTTTCTTAAGATGAAATATCTATTTGTTTTATATGGATTATGTGATGATGGGATGGTGTTTATGAAACCCATTTTATTCTTTGGGTTATGATTAATGATTTATGATTATGTTGTGGCCCAAATAAGAATGATTTCATTATGAGATGGATGGGACCTATATCTCCCTATAATACATTGGGTAAAGATTTATATCTCATGAGATAGACATGTCTGGAAAGGTAAGTTAATCCGGTTTAGTGTTACAGGGATGAAACAAGGAGTGAACTAGATTCAGAAAGGGACTTTTTCCACTAAGATGGTCTTGGAAGAAATTCCTTGGCTACTATGGAAATCATAACAAGTTCTGAATGGTTTCTACAATTACATGTTTTATTCCCATGATATTTTATCATGATTAATGTTCCTTCATGATCTATGCTTTATGTACTTCCATGATTTATGTCTTTGCTCAAGATTTTGATGTTTAGATATTATGTTCAAGTTTTTGCATTCAATTGTTTATGGATTATTTTATGTTCTCTATTCTTACCCTTACTGAGCATTTCAGATCACCCTTTATATGTTTTCTTTTCCCTAGGATTTAATGAATGTTTTTAGTTAAGAAAACAAAAGGGGATGATCTTTATGGGAGATGTTGAAGATCTTTCACCAAGATTAGAAAATTACATTCCGAGTTTCCAAAGACACTAAACTATTTCGGTCCTTGAGTTTTGGTTTCTGTTGTGTATTAAGTAATCTGAAAAACTAATGTATTTTCCATGTACATCAAGCTTTGGGTCTCTACACCCATCATGTTTTAGAATGATGAGGTATTTCATTGATGTCTGGATCTCCCAGAGTAGTCCATACTCAAATGTTTGTGCCCTGAAGAACGAGTCTCTCACCATATTTGTGGAGTAGTGAGAAAGATCTCTAACTCCCTCTGAGTAATCTCTTACTGTCTAACTACCATGATATTTATATAAAAACTCTAGTATGTCCACTGAGTTTAATTTCATGGTAAAAAACTCCTCCCTGAAGAGGTTATCTAATATTTACCATGTGAGAGTCATATCCTCATGTGTACGGATAAAAAAGCTCCAACATCTCCCCACTAAGCCATGTAGTAGACTAATGGATAAGAATTCCATCTGGTCGAGTGGTGTCCTCACTAGGTATAAGGTATTCGTAAATGCATCCAGCCAATCCTCATCCACATAGGGGTCTTGTTTAGACCGAAACCATGGAGGTAACTACCTCTAGAACTCATTAAACACACTCAGCCTACATGAATCTTCTATTTGTAGCATTAGTAGAAACTACTTCCCTCTGGGTGTTGGTATCAATGGTACACCACTCGTGGATTTCTATCTCCAGAACAGGTCCATATACCAATTCCTTGTCACTAATTGGTAATCCTCATGATCACGCATCAAAATTCTAGCTATCTGTCTATGTGGAGGCATCCTGAAATAAATCAAAACATACCACCATCAACAGAGTATACCTGGTGAGATAAAATTGACTCCAGATGTACATGAGAACACAATCAATGCTATAAGATGTATGTTCCATTTATTTTTAGCTACAACTAGTGTTTTCATATACCGAATCAAAAAGTATAATTTAGAGTCCAGGTTAATAGATACATTGTTTTTCGTACCAGATTTAGGGTCCCTGGTTTGAAATCCAAACTCAAAATACATGACATTGTTTCCCCAACCCACCCTCACAAACCCTTGGTTATTCATGTATACAAAACTCCCTATAATACAACTATAAGATGACTTGTCCCCTGTGGAAATTTTAGTTACTACGCCAAGCCTTCCCCAATAGGACATGGGCTGGTGACTTGAACCGAGTAGGCATATCCAACAAATGGGAGGTACTTTCTTTTATACTTGTAACAATGTACATATCTCTATGAAAACGTGATGAACTAATAACACATACTAAAAATGAATTCAAATCACTAAAATACCCACAGAGAGTAACAATAGAAAACTATAATTTAAATGGGGCCAGAATACAAGTCCAAACAAAAGGGAAAGTACAAGATCCTAAAATTCATCAACAGAAAACCCTACCTAAATGGCAGGTACATGAAATAGGTTTCTAAATCCATTGATGCACACCCCATCTGTTGGGACTCTATCTAAGAACCACCTAGCCATGGTCCAACAAAGACTCCATTAAAGTGTCGATCATCTGCACAAGACCTAAAATGTTTATGAATATCTCATGAAGGGGTGAGTAAATAAATACTAAGTAGGACACACCGAAACCACAAAAAAACCACAAAGAATACTCCAAGTATATAACATAAAGGATTACACTGGGTAGTTTACCAGGTATACCAAAAAGTAAAACACAAGAAGAATATCCAATTTGGTCATCATGAATTGGTATAATTCAAATTCACATTGTAAATGATTTCTAGTTTTACTCCATATATCTCCCTGTCTCCATGACACTAGAAGTGTCAACAGCACACGAAGCGTTGATGGCACACATAGTGTTGATGAAGCATGAATCATTGATGTCCCACTGAGTGTCGATGGGGCTTAGGGGTTAGATGGCTCAGAGAGTGTAGATGGTACTAAAGGCGTTGATAACACACAAATCATCGAAGTAGAACAGAGCATCGAAGGTGCACAGAGCGTCGATGGTGCACAGAGCATCGATGGTGAAGAGTGCGTCAATCACACACGTAGCGTCAATAGTTCATGGAGAGTAGATGATACATAAAGATTTGATAGTGCATATAGAATAAATGGGTCATATAGCTCAAATTCACCTAGTCACCATGTTCACATAGTCCCCAAGATCACATTGTCACAACTAGACGCAAGATTTTGGTCGTATCGCACTAATTCTGTGAGGACCTACACCTTGAGCAATTATTATGATATACAAATTCCAAAAAACATACCTAGAGTATTCTAAAAGATCCTCCTCATCAAAATGTTACCAACACCATAGACAACTCATCAAAAAGACACATTGTTTGAATGTTATGGCTAATTTTTTAAAAACGATCGGCCCGAGTTTGGTCAGGGTCCAATTAGAACTGCTGGATCCGACCTGAATCGATATGGACAACCCAACACAGCCCAAACTGGTATGGAATAACCCAAACTAGGTCATCCCACTAGACTGAATTGACCCACCCTTCTCGTCTAGAGGGACTTGGCCTGGTTCACCAGATTTTTGTTGTTGTCTGTGTGTCAGACCCGACCTACCTTCACCACATTTGTCCGATTAATGCGGTGCAAACCACATTTCACATGGCCAACCTGCCTTCCTAACACGCACTAATTTTTCTCCCATGGGTGCATCCTCTAAAATGGTTTTGATCTATTTCCTTACTCCACATTAGCTTTCTTCTGATGACCTTCTATCGTTGTCTGCAGCTTTCGCCTCCATGGTCATCATGTGGTCTAGTCGTGCCGACTACATAGTCTGAACACTGCTACTTCTATGGTCCCCACTAGAGAAACTTCCATCCTCCACCACACCCACTCATAGCCTCCACTTCATACCACTAGGATCTGCCCTATGAAACTACCTACACCATCTATCGGTATGCTTTATTCCCTAAGTCATTGCAACTTCTCTGGTGCTCTGTTTTTTAAATTAGATCCTCTTTTTCGATCCTTAGGTTGTATCCTTCACTTCCCTGAGCCTTGATCCTCCTAGCTAGCACTTCATTGGTATGATCATATTCAAAGCCTCAAAGATAATTGAAACATTACTATGAGGGTCTAAGAGAGGGGAACACCAAGAAATTGGATAGAAGAATTATATAGAACACACGAAGAGTGAATCTTGAACTTGTTTGTGACGGCCTTAATCTGTTGTTGTAAGAAGAATCATAATGAAACCAATATTAAAATAATCACTAAGATCTATTCCATTTAATTCAGTAGTAATTATCCCTCTCGCATGAACGATCATACCATAGATCAACATGTTCATGCATTGTTACTCATTCTTCATTTGATTCTATTAAGTGGAAAAGATATCATGAAGAGATTGACACCATTCCTCATTATTAGAATAGTCATTGAAGAAGAACATGGTTCTATTCCATCGTGGATCAATGATACACTATCACTCATCATCGTTCATTAGAGGGGATTCCATATCCTTTCCTCAGAGAGATTTCAATGGTTATGGAAATAGCCTCGGATTCCTGACAATATTCCTTATTTTAAAAGAAACCAACATAGTGGAAATGAAAATATATATTTATTAAATGTTTTAATGACAGTTACATCCAATTTACTTCTTTCATAGTTGACCCACATCGGTCGTTGTTAATACCTTCTTAAGGTTAATTTACTGCTCTGAACACAATGGTTCCTTCACATTTTTTTATCGTGGTGACCTTATGATGGTTATTATTCTTTAAAAAAGAACATGATCATGCACATTATTGAAAACAAATCATTTCTCAGCATAGCATTCCAGGTACATTGTGCCTCAAAATGTCACATCATCTCATCTCCTGTTAACAAAATTTTCCATTTTAATTTATAAAAATAAAATTAGAGAAAATGAAAGTCAATAAAGATTAGTTCCTTTCATATATTTTGTTACACACAAGACTAAGTTTAACCAAACTACAATATACTACTAATATTATTATTAAAATATTATTATCTTTATCACAATGTTATTTGAATGAAATATACAAATAATAATAACATAATTTTGTAAATATCATTGACATGTGTTTATCAATTCAATTATTTTTTATTAAATTAATTAGATATTAAAGTAAAAAATAATTAAATATAAATTATGTGTTTTCATGAAAAAACCATTTCTCCTAATTATGTAATATGATAATAAATAATAACATTTAGGAAAGGATATTATTTAACTTTATATATTTCAAATTACAAAAAATATTATTAAATTCATCATATAATATTGATAGGAACAGAATAAGAAAACATAAAAATTAGGCAAACAACGCTATACTTTTCAAAAAGTTACTGATGATAATAAAAATGGATGACTTGTTTTCAAACCATTTTTTAATTATTTTTATTATTTTTAAATTAATAAATAAACATAACATTTTAAATAATTTCTTATACATTTCCCTTTTATTAATCTTTGGATTTTTTCTGAAAAGATTCATTTTTTGATTAATAGTGAAAACATTGAGTTTTAATTGAAAACCGTATTTTTGCCTAATTTATTTATATTGTTACATTTAATTTTAAACTATTTTAAATTAATAAATATTCCAAAAATTAATAAATAAATTTGAATAATTTATTTATAATCATTTTTCACAATTAAATTACTTATGAAACCATTTTTTTCATTAAAATATCTTACTTTGAAAACTTGTGGTTATATCCTGTCTATGGGGTAAATATGAAATTAAATTTTAAGAAATATGTGATTTGAAATTTGAAAAATTGATTCAACAATATGAATCAGAAAAATTTATATATTTTTTTAATGTTGAATTATTTTTTGACCAAAATTATGAGTGATTACAATTAAAATTATATACAATGATTAAAGTAAAAAACGAGTTTACCTAGTGGTCTCACATTAAGCATAAGGGGATAGATGACCGAACAATGTACAAAAACATTTTATGGAAATATAAAGACCATATAAAATATTTTATAGAAAATTTTTCATTATATGAGGCATAAGATATATGAGATACCTTCAAATAGTGGTTATCTTTTATTGTTTATAAGAATGCCACTCCTTCACAATTATAAAAGGGAATTCAACCTAGCTAATTATTTAGACATATAAATCATTTTGAATAATCCAAAACAAGATTAAATATAATACCAAAATACCTATTATCGTCCTATCATCTCCAATATTTTAATAAATAAAACCATGTAATTCTTTTGGTGAAATTGAAAAAGATTTTTTCAAAGATTATGTTACTTTCTTCAAAGAAAAATTTTGTATTATTTCTCTCTCCACCCATTAAGTTATTTTTATATCCTGACTATACAATATAATATATTATAATAAATAAATAAATAAATAAATATTATTAAGTTAATTTTATAGAATATAAAATCAGAGACTTCAATAAAATTGTATGTTCAATCATTATTCGTGTGTATGGTGGACTACTTCCTCACGAATCGATGTGATGTGTTCTTCTATTACCACTAGTTATGGTTGAGAATAATGATGGATTTTTAGTTTATATAGAATATATATATGGTATTTATAATTCATATATTATTATTTAATTATTAAATAACATATACCATCATGATTTCCATTTTGAGATAATATGGCATCAAAATATGCCGACACGTAGACCACCGCCTTTTCAAAGCAATTTGATTCATTCTGACATTAAATAAATTTTATTAAGGATGAGTTTAATAAAAATATTTGAAATATATGATATAATAATTATATTTAAATGATAATATATATATATAACATTTATTTTAATTTCATTCATACGAAAAAAAATGTAAACTGTATTCATGCAAACGAAAGGCCTACCATCTGGATTAACTGGGAATTTTAATTCCTACCATTGAAATTTATGAATCACTAAAAATAAATATAAAGTGAACTTTTATGATATTTATATTATGGATTAATTTAAATAAATGAGTTAATAATCTTTAAAGTATGAGGATAAAAAAACAAATCAAAACATATTTGAATCACAAAATAGTTAATACACGAAACATATCTTTAATGTGGTATATTTAATAAATGGGTAATATAATGTCATAAGAAAATAATATATGGGATTATATATATGAATATGGTTATATGGAAAACTTATAATAGAAATATATTTTATATAGTATGATTGACTGTGTATTATGAAATTCAAGACCTAATGTAGGGGGATTTCTAGTCTTACTTTTATTTCTATGAGACTTAAGAAATATTCAACCCCCATTTCGTTTTTCTGGTGTATATAATTTCATATGACTTTCTATTTCATTATTTTATTTTTTATGATATTAAATGAATAAATTTATGTTATTCAATAATTTTTCTCAAGATTCAAATGTAACTCTAGTAGTATAGATTTTTCATATTACTTTAAATTTTACAAGACATAAGACTTTTTCACTGACTATTTCATGTAGGAGGTTATCATACATACCATTGATAGATTTTATTATTATTATAGTTATTATTTTTGGTATTTAAATTTCATTTTTGGGATCTCTCTTCCATAAGTCTTACAGATCAAAATTTTGAAAAGCGGTAATGGATTTTTGTCACATTTTTCATTATCTAAAATGTAAGTTAGGATATGCCCCAATATTTTTTCATGTGGTGTATATGAAAATAATTTTAAATTTAATATAATGAATTTTTAATTCCTCATGATGTTTTTTACATAACTCATTACTCGTATTAATGATTGATATTAACCAATGTTATAATAGTTTAATGTTATACACTCATCGTTTATGGGGACTGTTTACAATTATGCTTCAACTGATGAGATATTTTGATCCATATCCCAGGATCTATCATGAATTTTCTCATTATATGGTTATTCATGTTATCTTCATGAAATGGTACCATTTTTTAACACATTAGTACATACAAAATTTAAAAAAAAAGTATTTATAAATCATACATTATAACTCTTTTCAGTTAGAAATATTTTTTTCCAAAAAACCATTTCTATGCATTTTTAAAAAAATGAATTAAAATTTTTCATTCATCTAATATTCATGGAAAGAGATTTAATTTTATTTTATAATTTTTTAAATCTCTTTTAAAATTGTTTTCAAATATTCCTTCAAAAATTGTCAAAATAAATTTTCAAATAAAATGATTAAAAAATTACATTCACATATTGTATTAAATATTTTTTAAGTATTACATTATGTGTTTTTATATATATTTTTTAAAGTAAATTACTCCCAAAAAATATTTCTAGTAAAAAATATTATAAATTATTTCCAAATATTCCATTATAAGTTATAGAAAATTATTTTCAAATAAAATTTAATCAATAATGATTTTTAATTAAAAATTACTTGTAAGGATTTTAATTTCTTAATTTACATGATTTGAAATTTTGTTTTTATTGAAATTGATTACAATTACATGAAATCTTCTTTTATGGATTTTGAAATTTATTCTCAAAGAAAATATTTTTCATAAAGTTTTACGATTTAAAAAGTGTTTTTATATGAATGTTTATTTTATCTAACATATATGTTAATTTGTTTTAAAATTAATTCATATGAAATTAAGGCGATTTAAATTAAACAATATTTTAAAAATTTTAATGTCATAAAACATGATTTTCAATGAATGGTTAGTTTCATTATCAAATTATCAATATAATATTTTAAAATCCTTCTCCATCCAAGATGAAATACTTTGATATAGATTATTATTTATAAGAAATATTATCCAAGGACATAATTATTATACATATTTGAATGGTAATTGTTTTTGATTTAATTTTGTTTATGAAACAAGTTTCTGTTCTATTGGTTAAAACATGATAAATTGAAAATCCAACCCACATCCTTTCCTGATTTATTCTATAATGAAATGATTAAGAAACCAGTATATTTTCCATATGTTATAATGTAATGAGAAGTTAATGATACCCTTCTTATTTCCTAGGTAATGATTCAATGTTTATTAAAACAATATATTTTTATGTGTCATATTATGATGAATGTTTTAGTATATTCTATAACATGTCTCAATGATTTGATTATGTAAAGGGTGAGAAATATATCTCTATTTAATGCATCAATTAATGATTTATATATTATGAGATATATATGGATGGAATGGGTAGTGAACCTTGTTTAGTAATAAAAATTTTCTACTAAGATAGTATGAAGTGTAAACAATGTTTACTAAGATGATATTGGTTGTGAACTTTGACTATGGTAATGGGAGTGAACCTTGAATGATGGGATAATTTTAGTTGCGAACCCATCCTAGTAAGATTAATTTTGTGTTAATCCATGAATACTATGGTAAACATTTCATATATTTATGAGGTTTCCATAAATTACATGTCTTATTCATATGTTATGATGTCATGGATTATGATCATGATTCTGTTATGATTCATGTCTTATGTTATTTCTATATTTCTTTTAATAACTCGGGCATATGATCAATGATATGCAGTATATGATCATAATAGTTTATTCTCATACTCTAAAAATAATAATTTTCACATTATACATATGTATCTAATTTATTTACCATTAATTATAACCTTAGAAAACCAATTACTAACTTTTCATTTTCTATATTATGAAGACAAATTTTATGTTGGTATGAAGAATAGGAATTTATTTACAGGAATCAATGAATAACATTCTAAAATTTGGAAGATTATATTTCAATAATTCCAATATAAATAAACTATTAGAGTCCCTAGGAATGTTCTATTATAATGTATGTAATATTCATAAAAGTTATTTAATATCTATATATGTTATGTTTGTGTCTATATAGTTTATATAAATTGATAGGTTTAATTCACCATTGTAAAATAAGATTATAATAATTTAATTTGATCCCTAAGGATATTTATATGGATATTTCTAGGGATGTCTCTAAGGTTACAACTATGGATGAGTCAATGTATAGGAAAATATCATGCAATTTTGGTAAATGATTGAGAGAGTTGTTTCCAAACAACACATTCATGTTTGAATTCTACCAGTTGGTGTGGATCTGTAGTAGATGAAGGTAGGGGAAATAACCTCTAAAACACTATATTAATCTGGACTCGAATATGAACTACTACATGAAAATTATACTTACTATTTACCAAGTTAGGAACTCCAATGTAATATTCTATTATTAATAAAAAATTTCATTAATAAAGATATGGAAGGATTAAAATGGATAGTGGATATGAAGGACCTAGGGTAAACACAATGTCACTTATATTATAGAAGGTTTCATGCTTAAGACATCCCTTAAGAGAATTCTCATGATTCTTGTAGTTATCCAATATGATAAGTTTTTATCATACTATGATATTTGTTTAATTCGAATGATTGAACTATACAGAATAATGTTAATATTTAATATAATGAAAAATTTGGTGTATTTGAGAAAATAAATTATATTATTACTTAATGGAATGCTATTATGATAATTCTGAAACAGTTATCATGATATATGATTAACGATGTGAACATTGGTTATATTTCTAAAAAAACTATTAATAAGAAGATGAACTATTATGTATGTTGACATGGTAATAAACATATATTAAAGAATATTTGGACTCCTAACTTTGAAGAAGAAGGTAATAAGATCCTAGAATAATACCTCAAATCGATGGGAAGTTACAAGAACAAAATACATTGAAATATTTAAATTTTTTAATATAATTATTTTTTCTGTTAGCTTTACCTATACGCAACACCATTTTAGGTTCATGCTAACACACAACAAAATAACGGCCTTGTGTTACATGAAAGGCTGAGTATTACCAAACAAAAATAAATTATTAAAATATTATTATTTAAAATAATAACATATTACATAGACATTAAAATGGTCGTTAATAATAATATTAATAAGATTATGAAAATAGGTCATATTCATTAGTTACAAATTATTTAGAAATGAATATAAAAACAAATTGTATATAATATGATTTTTTTTATAAATACTATTTTAAGGCTCATATAGGAATTTATTATTAATAAATTAAATTAGTAACACTTGGTAAATGAGATTAATGAAATATATATTTTATATATACAGTCAAATATTTTTGACAATCATAGAAATTATTTAATTGGCCTAAGATAGTAACAAACCCAATAATACCCACAATAACAAATTTTTTTTATAAAGGTAGTTTTATCGCCATTTAATGGTGAACATATTTTAAATCCAATTTTTGACACATTTATATATTATATTTGAGTAAATTATGTTCTTCTAAATAGTAATATAAATGTTTTCTTTCATTTAAATTTTGTTAATTTTTTGATATGTTTCTTGTTTTGATGAATAGTGAAAAAGAAAAGAAAAATAATGAAAACAAATTTATCATTGAAATTTCTTTTGCTGTTAAATTATAGTTATGAATGGGTTTAGTGTATAATTAGTTTATTTTTTATCATTTAATATAATTTATGCTAATGGTATATGTTTTTCAATTATTTTTGATAGAACAACATTTTAATATGTTTCAGGTTTTAAAATATAAGCTGGTTTTCTCACACCTTCAATGGGATTATTTTAAAATTTTTTCTAAAATTTATGAGTTATGAATTCCAAAAAATGGATTATATATTAAAAAATCAATGGGTTGTAATTATGAAAATATGGTTTATTTTTATATGAATTGTAAATTTAGGAATAGTTTCATTAACACATTTAAATCTAAATCACGTAATTCAGGGTAAAATCAATATTATAACTATTAGATAATTATCCTAACACTTATCCTAGATTCATGTTATCAGTATGTGTTAACTAAAATCAAAATTAGGGTGATATTAAAACCATTGGAAGGAACATAGATTAGAGTATAAACTTTATTCTTTCATATTCAGTGAAATTTATAATTTAATGACCAGAAAATGATAGCAAGGATGGATGAACATATGGTGAAGTAGTAAAATCTAAAATTAGTTCTCCTAGATGGCTATGAGAAGAGTTTCATAATTAGAGTCCAAATATTTCTTCACTTGTGGATCATGATGGACACAACGATCTTTTTCTACTTACATCAAAGAAGCCCATTGTGGAGGATCACACTCCTCACAATGTCTCTGGTGTAGTGAAGAACATTATAGATGTTTTAAAATATAATATGATCCCTTATTTATCATATTTTGATCTTACCAATCATGAAAGAATCATTAAACTTGTTTGATTTCAAACATTTCAGCTGAATATAAGTTTTTGAATAAACGAGTGCATCTATGTCGACACTATATTACCACACTTGTTCTTGTGCAAAAAGGTGAATGGAGATGGATGTTCATGGTAATCATCATAATTATTGTTAAACTCAAGGGTTTTAGTGACTGAAAGATGAATGAAAAGGGTTATGGTAATTATCATATATTTTCTCTCAGATGAACTCAAGTGGGGAGCCAGGAGCTTGGTTCCTTTTCCTTGATGCCACCATTCCTACAAATTCGGTAATGGGAAAAGAATATTGAAATATATATATATATAATGTAATAAAAAAATAGACAAAATCCAATATTTGATTCAATAGATTGAAAAGGTTTTACTAGAATCCAAAGAGCCTATAGGGTTTATCCTAGGATGTAGGGAACTTGATTAGGATTGACAAAAAATTGAAGAACAATATTATGGATTCAATTATATGAAATTGGTGTAAGTGGACTTGTACAATACCCTCGTAGAAGAAGTTGGGCTAACTAAAAGGGTTAAAAACATGAATATAGAAATTCACTAGGAAAGGAATCTAAAATTATGTAATAGTGGCATGTTCATTGGCCCTAATTTTTCTATATTTATGTGAGATATGTAATGTAGTTTCTGTAATGTAAAGTGGAATGAAAATTATACATGTAAAAAGTGGTATGGAAAGGAGAAAATCATATCTACCTCTCCACATTATAGTTCCATATCTGACCTTTTTTTTAGAAAAGATGGGTAATCGGAATGTGGGGATCATTGTAAATGAAACATGTGAGAATCCAAGTAAAGGAATAAATTTTTGGAAAATTATTGAAGTTAAAAATGTGTCAACACATGTTGTAAATAAGACATGGGCTACACCTATTGAATAAAATAACGGAAAATCAGAGACCTTTCATTCTATCCATGGTGAAATGATTTTTCCTAATAAGGTTCTAGAGTCTAGAAATGTGATGCATGAAAAAGGGTGAGAATGACACTCATGAGATGAAATCCTCCAAATAGGGTGGAAACACATGATTATTGCACACAAATTTTGATGAAATGGATTTTGGTAACAATGATACATAAAAAAGAAACAATATATATATCTCATGGAAATCATAATATGAGAATAATCCTTTATTGTCCTCCTAGGAAACTTCCGGAGAAGGAACATTATAATCCAAATTTGAAGATTTCATGCATACCTTTTTTTGGAAGAATTTTCAAGATTAATCTTTCTACAATTCTAGGAAAGAGATGCACACCTACATTGTACAGACATGTATAGATAGTTATGTGTAGAATTTTTTTACAGTCCAGATTAAGTGAAGTGAATAGGAAATACCCAATGAATCTACCTATATTTTGGAATTAGTGTGGCATCAAAAAACGATATACAGTTCTATTTTGGTCATACCGACCAGTGGTGAAGGCACTTATTCAATAGTAAAACTAGCCTATTCTAGGAAGAATGATCATCAAACCCCTCAACCAAGGACATACCAATTCTAAGGGAATATTTCACCATGGTTCCTTCATATATTACATCCATAGACTAACATTAAAAAGAAAGGATCCAGAGACTATACAGACTAGAAACTCTTTCATTCCACTAGGAGGCATATTTTCGAGTGATGAGGTTGAGAGAAACAATCCCCTGTGTAATGTGAAGATAATGAGGAGAAGAATCATGAAGAAAAACCTTCATAGGAAACATCCTGTATTGAGGGTCCAATATTGGAAATAACCACAAGGAAATGAAAACAAGAAATGTAGGATGTTTAATGGTAAATTTCATCCTAAGATGGCATAAAATGAATGTCTTATGACAAAGTACCTGACCCTCATACAATTCATATCTTCTATTAGAATTTACATGTGGTAGGGAATCTAATTATGGAAAAACCATGTGGAATATTTTTGTGGCCAATAATCTAATTCTCATTAGGGTTTATAAAATGAAAATGTTCTTTGGTATCTGGTAGGAGATCAAATATGAATCTGTGGGATAATTTTTTTCCCAAAACCTTTACAACTATTGGATGGATATTATTCTTTTTTCTGGTATGAAACCACTCAAATTGTTAGATTCAAAAAGAAAGAGAATTGTGTGATTATCTTTATCACAATCTCAAGTCAAAATGAGTATATCTCTTTTGTATTTTATTCGACCTCATATATTATGAGAAGAAATATATTAAAGGTACTTCAGGAATTTTCTACGAATTTAGTTCACTAGTTGATTATTATGGGTTGTTATAACTTTATTTTGACACCTGATGAAATAATTAGTTCAATATTTAAGAGGTAATTAAATATAGAATTGGAATCCTTTATTGATCAATGAAATTTAATTTAGGTCCCAAATATTAGAGATTATTTTACATGGAATAAACATTATTTTAATTATTGGAAGGCTAGAACCCTTGATAGGTGTTTTGTATATTTTAATGATAGGAGAACTACTGATGGATGTTTTTGTCATGTTCCTCCCAAAAATCATTATGATCACAACCCCAAAAATGCAGATGTCTTCCCATTTAATAGGATCAACCGTCTACCCTTTTTCTTGAACATCTAATGGGTTCTTTCTCTAGGATGCAGGGAACCTATTTTAGAAGCATAGAACCTTGTTACATTGTGATTTCCACTTGATAGGTTTTTTGAGAAATTAATGAAAAATAAGAGGCTACTAAGGGAATGCAGTAAAAACACATTTTTAATTATTGATAATGAAACTAAGGATGCTAAAAAAACATCTTTCATGTATCCCAGATGAGAATCAGAGTTTGGATAACCTTTTTATGGATTATGTGAAAAGTCATTTAAAGATGGATGACCTTATTAACAGCAAACAGAGAATATAAATTAATTTTTTGAACATAAAATTATTTAAATAAGGTGACATTTACTATGGATTCTTTTAATGATATCCAAAGAAAGTGTGTTTTAAAATAAGGAAGAACTTTATCTGCATTAATTGATAGTTTCAGGCTTCTGATTATAAAATCTCCATGGTTTTTATTGAATATTTAAGAAGGATATATGAAGAATATGGGAATGATAACTCATTGATAAAGGCTGATAAATTTTTTCCCAATTTCAATGAGCAATAAAATTGAGGCCTTCTTTCTTCCCCAGAAAATGAAGATGTTAAAATAACTATTATATCATTTAAGATGGAATGTGATTCTAGAGCTGATGGATTCTGAAATAAGTTCAGTCTCATTGGGAAATTATATAGGAATACTTGATTAATGCAGTATGGGGAATTTACACTCAAACCTATATTACCTATATGATTAATTTAAATTTCATTAATTTAGTTATGAATAAAGATAATGATGTTGATTTAAATTATTTTATACTTCTAACCATTGGAATCATAGTTCCCAAAGTCATCTATAAAATCATAATGAACTGGAAGGGGGACTCATCAATGAACACATTACCCCTAATCAGTATGGTTTCAACCTTATCAGGTGAATCCATAATGGCATGTTTATAGCCTCATAATGGGTCAACATAATGAAGAGAAATACAATGAAAAGGAATTTTTGAAGGAATATTAACATATTGAAGGATTTTGAAACCCTCAAATGGATATTTTTTCATGATATTATTAAGGGATATGAATTTTCCTCAGTATTTTTTGAATTATTACTTCCATCCTATACACTGTAAGGTTGTCCATTATTATCAACTATCTGATAGGGGTTTATTTCAAATAATATAGGGTGTATGTTAAGGAGTTAAACTCTCATACATTCGTTTTACATTTTTGAAGACTAACATTGATGATTTATTAATGAAATATCTCTTGATTGGATTTATAACTGAATTAGATATGGTAGGGGTGAATCTATTCCCTCACACCTGTTAAATGCATATGGAATTTTCATTTTTATCCAGGCATCTCAGAGTAAAATATCATCTCCATAGACCCTTTTTACACTGTATGATGAAGTGGTATGGATATCTATCTATTGGGGTGAATATTTCATTGTGTTTATTGATGGGATCACTTTGGGAAGATAGAACATGTTTTCATGAAGTCTTTGAGGGTGAAAAGTATCTTTTCCCTTAAACTATAATGGTGTCCCAATTTTTTGGGGAAAATTTAAGAGATAATTTCTTATAGGAATGAGTTCATTAATTGTCAATGATATTTCCACAAAGAAGTGGAAATCAAGGTATCATGCTAGAAGGGTATGTATTTTGAATTTAGTCATCACCACCAAATTCTTATAATCTTTCCCGATATACATGTATCCAATGGGTGTCATTTTGTTGTTGTAAGGAATAATTTGGAACTTCATATTGAATGGATCATTACATGAAAGAAAACTAGGTATTGTCTCATAGATTGAATGCATTAAACACATCCAAATGGAAGGATATTGAATTAAATTACTAAAAATAGTAAATAATGGTCATATTGGAAAATTTTCATTCAAACATTTAACCTTTAATGAACCATCATGTGAATTTTTATCAATCATGTTTAGGATAATGTTTTTTTATGGCTTTTAATACTTTCATGGCACTATGATTTTTCTATCATTCAAACCATAATTCAATTATATCATGTGGAAGACCATAATTTTAGTATCTAAGAAATATGAACTGAATTTTAGGAGAACATGTTGTCTTGATATACCTCTCAATGAATATATTTTTATTCCTCCTAATAGTGTACAAATGAAAATTAATGAGTTTATGGTGACTTAAAATTACTTTTATATTATACCCTAATATGATTTGATGAGAATTAAACACCATTATTTGATGGAAAATTATACAATTTTTTGGAAGAAAATAACTAGTAGGTAGTTCAATATAATTGATTATTACAATATGGAAAGTCAGTTCTCTACTATGACTGCGTCATGAATGTAAAAATTCAATGTGAACCTCATTAATCTCTCATTATAGAAAAATAGTGTTCCAACCCATGATAAATTGGATAATTATATACATTTTATTATATTGACTTTCCACCTCCTCCTATGAGAAGCATAAACTATTCAACACCTATTCTTCTACAGTTAATTTTCATTGGAATTGTAAATCTATTCACATTGGGTGTTTTTCATGGGCATTATTTCCAGGTGGTGACTGGAGGACCTCTTGATCTTCATCTCTCAATTCTGATGCATTAAGTAGCATCTATAATGACTAACTAAATCTATGGCCTCAATTATTTCCTCAATATGGAAGGATAATAATAAAAGATATTTTTAGGATCATGTTCTATTTATCCATACTTTAATCCTTTCAATTCAAATTGAGGCCCATGTATATGAAAGGGAGAAAATAGGAGATAAAAAAACATCCTGGAATAATAGAATGATTTATGAATTCTGAGAGTGGTTGGAATATTAGAAAACCCTTAGTTCTTCTATCTATGTGATGGACAACACCAATTGACCCCTATATTATGTATATCATTTCTAGTTCCTATTCTAGAATTCAAGGAAAATCAGGATTTTGATGTAATTTTGTAACCAACCTTTGATTTATCAATGGTTTATTCAATAATTATATTAGAATTTGAATCATAGTTGAACCTGAGTTTTGGAAAATGATGTATTCTATCAAGAATTTTTTCCAACACAATTGGACTAACCTTTGGATTGAATATGACTTTGAAACTATAGTCCTGAATTTGAAGGCATGAACCCGTAATATAATATGGAATATTTTATGCATTAGATTAACTATATTGAACATGTCACTCAACTCACTCTGAATGTCTTGCATGTGTATAGGGAATCCAATAAAGTGGTGGAAGCTCTATCCAAAAGGGAAATCATGGAAACAAGTATATTGTTTTTTAAGCTCCTAGTTATTGAACATTATTGTTGGATGATGACTAACATAGGGTGGTTCAATCCAAGAATTTGTAACACCCTTTCAAGGACTAACATTGTATGTTTATTTTCGTTAATAATTTTGTGATTTTCTATGCTTGGATCTCAAATTTTCTTGGTGAAAGTCTTTTTTACCTCACATTTGTTATTAACAATAGATTTGTTTTTAATATGGAGTTATATAAAATATATTTATGACTATAAATAGTATTTATAAATATAAAATCATTACTTCCATAATGTAAATTTATTTAAAATAATTATGATTGAAATAATTAAATTAAATGGTAAAACATTGGTGATGTTGTAATTTCATAATTAATGGAATAAAAAAATGTTTTGAAAATAAAAAGAATAAATAAAATTTCATGGAGTTAATGTCATTGGAAAATTTTATTGAGTAATTTCACATGGTAATAATGTATTACTAGTATTTGTTTGAATTTAATATGATGTCTTGATTCTTGTAGAATAAAATATAATGAACAATTTTAAATTTTAGATTTATGTAAATATTAAAAAATATTGTTTTATTAGATGATAAAAAATATATAAAAATATAAAATTTGGATAACTAATTGGGATATGTCTCAAAATTTAATCAGTGATACATTTTTTTCCCTTTCGACATATTATTATAATTATAGATACCATTATTATATACCATACATGATATCATGGAAATAGTTGAAGTGAATATATGGGTTTAAAAAAATATAAGGATTAAAAATATAATAAAAAATTGTCTAAAAATTACTGGAGGAATAGTTTTTGGCCCTTATCACTTTTGGATTTAATTGGATTTGTAACATCTTGGTTCCGGAAGCCACCTAGAGGCACCCCATACCCAGTTGGTCACATAGCCTCAAGAACATTTCTCAAAATGTCAGAGGCTTCTGACTAGCAGTAATGGCATTTGGTGTGATAGTGGGGAAATTACGCCCTCATTGGCAGAGAACACAGAGGAAGTAAACAATAAGAAATAGCGGAAAAATTGCAATCCATACACGAGTAAAGAGCGGAAGACTAAAGTAGTAAACCGCTGGAGCACACACACATATATATGAAATGATGCATGATACATATGTCTAGGAAAGCTGCCAAACACGTCACAATGCTGGAAATACAATTGTGCCAAACGAAAGTACAAAAGAAAGGTAAAAAAGATAAACTCCTCAGCATCGCAAGCCATAGCTTGGTCCCATGATCTCCTGCTCCAAGAAATCATGTACCAAAAGTCGGAGGGCGCTTTCCCTTGTCTATATCTTCAACAAAATATTCTTTTTGGGCCCAAAAGCATGGCCCAAACAGGGTGGGAGACAAAATCTCAGTAAGCAACCACCTGAAGATCTGTTCCTAATAGTCAGTGAGTATATGGTAGGTAACAATACAAGAAGTAATAAAGAGTAACATAAAACAACAAGCAGTAACAGGAAGATATACGAAAATAATCAGTCCACAGATCAACAAGCACTAGTGAAGCAACCCGCTAATCACTAATAGGAAACCCTCAACGAAGTACTCGAAACCATCCCCTCTGGTCCTACCCAAGAAGTACCATGACCATCTAGGAAGTGCACTCAGCCTAACCCCTCTGGTTTGGTCGTACAAATTTATAAGACTCTCTGGAGAAGCTCAGTTGGTCAATTCCCATCATAGTCTAGGGTAGTCAGGGACTCTTTGAGGTAGATCACGTTGTCTAACCCTCATGGCCCCAAGGTCTAGAAACTCTCTGAGGAAGATCACTCTATCAATTCCACCTATATTTTCAGGTTTATCATATACTCTCTAAGGAAGCTCACTCGGTCAATTCCTTCTCTTGTCTATAAAAAAGGTTTTAAATCAAATCAACATGTATTGACTCTCTGAGGAAGCTCACTCGGTCTACCCTCCTATAGTGTATAAGATCTAAGGCACTTTGGGAAGCTCACTTGGTCTATCCCCTATAGCCTATAATGACAGGGACTCCCTAAGAAGCTCATTTGGTCTATCCCTTATAGTCTATAGTGCCAGGTTCTCATAGACCCGTGACAGTCAGTGCATAATAATGCTATAAGGCCAAAGTACACCTATAGAGCTACTTGGCTAAACATCCTATAGTAAACAAGCATGTTATCATCATCACACCATCCTACGATCACTAGGCATAGAAACAGGCAAAACACCCAAGGTTAATAATGTCCTGAAGGTTATAGAAAGAACAAATTATTGGAAAAACATCCAAGAACATATATTATCCACAAACATGATAAATTTACCTCTACACAAGCATGCAGGCAAGGCATGTATAACCGCAAGGGCAAAACGGTAATCATGCAATACTACATTCACAAGTATTGGTGAAAATTGCACATAAAACTCAAATACATCGAATGGTAAGCCACAAACCACCTATATGGATGCTATGAGATCAATATACTTGAGCAACGAAGATTGATTCTCCTTATAACATTTATGATCTAAGAAAATGTCCAAAACGTTCAACCGATGATAACTTGTGAATGAAGAGGAATTGGAAAACAAGGCTCTAGGGGAAGGAAGGACTCACCGGTGTCTTTCCAACACAATCAACAATGGTCTATTCAAAGAACGGATGACGGCACGGGGATTCAGAGATGTTCCATGGCCTTACAACGTCTCTTGGTCGAACAAGACCTAGAAGAAGATGTTTCTATCCATTAGGCATGACCCTGGTCTGTTTAATGAAAAAAGAAAATACTGAGTGTGTACTTATTTTGTACATGGTGTGTACTCTATTTTTCTATTCTCAGCTTTATGTGGCCTCCACATCATCCCTACACATCGTGTTTGTGGTCTGGACACGACCATCACACGACTTAGCGCAGCATGGGAGTACACGACTTGTACTCATAAAGTACACAGTGTGTACATAAAAAATTTCCAGAAATTAATATTTTCTCAAAAACATCATAAAATTAAAAAACAAGCCTAAAATGAAGATCTGGGTTCTTAAAAAATTCACCCCTTAAAGAAATTCATCCCCTAATTTCCGTAACAAGGCGTAGAAGAAGAAACCCTAAACAGCTACGGCTACTACGATCGCACATCGACCTCCCTCTCCTAAGTCTCATCCTGTACTCACCTATGCTGCCATAGCACCTATATTAGAGGAACAGACCGGCCTCGGAGAACCATCATACTGTGATCGACAATTCGGATAGGATGCTCCTCAAACGATGCATCTTCTTCGAGCTCAACCACCTCAGGTTCGAAGACATGAGACATGTCTGAAAAGTAATGTCTGGGTTGAGAAACGTGTAAGACGTTGTGGAAATCCCGGTACCTCTGATGTAACTACAGTCGATAGGCGACCGGCCCAACTCTCTCCAACACCTCAAATGGCCCAACGTACCTTCATGAAATCTAACCCTGTCTCTGAATACTCTTGTGTCCCAACCTCGGTGCAGCATGCAGGAAAACCGGATCCCCAACCATGAACCCTAGAGGTCGTCTCTACTGATTAGCATAAGACTGCTACCAAGACTTTGCTATATCCATCCTCTTTCGAATCAACTATATCTACTCAGAGGCCTCGTGAAGAAGACGAGGACCCAGTAATGCTGCCTCTCCTACCTCCAGCCAGCATAAGGGTGATCAGCATGGCCTACAGTTCAAAACCTCATAAGGTGCCATCTGAATAATCACCTGAAAACTATTTGTTGTAGGCAAACTACACTAAAGGGATATGATTCTCCCAAGAACTTCCAAAATCTAGAATGAAAGCTCTAAGAATATCCTCAATCACCTGGATCGTATGATCATATTGGCCATCAGTCTGGGGATGGTATGTTGTACTCAAAAGAACCTATGTCCCCATGGCCTTCTGAAGTCCCTTTCAGAACCATGAATTAAAACGCACATCCCTGTCTGAAACCATGTAGTGAGTAACTCCATTTAGGCATACAATCACTCAGATGTGAAACACTCCCAACTCAACAACATTGATGGTATCCTTAATTGGCAAAATGGAGCAACCTTCGTAATCCTATCGAAGACAACAAAAACAACATCACTTCCTCGGGGTGACCTCAACAACCCTGTCACAAAGTCCAATGCGAAGTCATTCCACTTCCACTCAGGAATGGGTAATTTTTTTAAAATTCAATCTAGTCTTTGATGCCCTGCTTTCGCCTGCTGACAAGTAGAACATATCATTACAAAACCAGCAACATCTCTCTTCATACCAGGCCACCAGTACTGGTGATGAGGATCCTGATATATCTTAGTGATGTCAGAATGAACTTCCCAAATAGAGGAATGAAAACCCCACAAAAAATCCTCACATATGTCTACTGGCACCCATACACCTCCCTGGAAACACAAGATCTTATCCTCGCCTACTGTCCATCCAGGAAGAGGGTCATATCCTGACACACTTTCCCGCAAGACTAAGCCTTTTGAGTCTGATAGTTTCCTCATCCATACCCGATCTAGAAGACCTGAGGCAACACCTACAAAAGAAAGGAAAGCATGTCCCTGTTTGTCGTGAACCCCCAAGTGCATCTCAGAGAATAGAGGCATAAGTTTCATCTCACTACTGGCCTCCTGAACAACCTGAATCTGGGTTCTCCTACTCAACACATCCACAACTGCATTTACCATTCCCGGTGTATAGGCAAGCTCGAAATCGAAAGACTGATGATACTCGACCCACCTGTGCTGTCTCAGATTCAGATCATGTTGAGTAAATATATACTTGAGACTCTTGTGGTCAGTGAAAAAAACAAATTTCTCTCCCAGAAGATAGTGTCTCCAATAGCGTAAGGCATAAACAACAGCTGCCAACTCCAGATCATGCGTCTGGTAGTTCCTCTCATGTGGCCTCAACTGTCGATACCCATAATCAACAAACCCATTTCCCTGTATAAGCATGACGCCCATCTAGATACCTAAATCATCACAATATACATTATAACTCTTTATTGGCTCTTGAAAGACTAGTATCGGTGCTGACATCAACCTTCCCTTTAGCTCATGAAAGGCTGACTCACAAGAATCTGACCATGAGAACGTTTCCCCGTTCTTGATCAGACCTGTCAATGGTTCTTCTAGGTGCGAAAAGTCTTCTATGAAGCACCTGTAGTATCCAGACAACCCTATGAAACACTGCATCTCAAAGATGTTCTTCAGCTACTCCCAGGAAACTACAACTCTAACTTTCTTTGGGTCGACCGATACTCTTGTATCTGAGACAACATGTCCCAGAAAGTGAATTTTATCCATCCAAAAGTAGAATTTCGAGAGTGTTGCATATAACTGATTCTCTCTCAATGTACTCAGAATGATCTCAAGATTTGTAGCATGGTCGTTCCGAGTGTGAGAGAACACCAAGATATCGTCCACGAAGCCCATGACGAAGGAATCCATGTAAAGATGGAACAATCAGTTCATCAGTGACATGAAAACTGTAGGCGCATTCGTGAGACCGAACGACATAACCGTATATTCATACAGAAAATACCTGCTAATGAATGCTGCAAGAGGTATATCAGATGGTCTAAAGCGCAACTGATTATAGCTGGATCTCAAATCAATCTTCGAGAATACTCTGACTCCTCGAAGCTGATATAAGAGATCATCGATCCTAAGTATGGGATATCAGTTCTTGACAGTCAACTGGTTCAACTTCCAATAATCCATGCAAAGCCTGAGGGTACCGACTACCTTATTCTCAAAAAGGACAGTCTAAACCAAAGGAGAAGTACTGGGTTGGATGAAACCATTTTCCAACAACTCCTCCAACTGCTTCTTGATCTCCTGCAACTCAGTTGTACCCATCTTATTGGGAGGAATGGACACCGGTGCCACTCTAGGCATGAGCTCAATCAAGAAGCCTACATCACGCTCTGGAGGAAGACCTGAAAAGTCCTTTGGAAAGAGGTCTCTAAAACGATCCACCACTGGAGGAAAGTCCAACTTTGAAGACCCCTGGTCATCCAGATAAAGACAAGCAGTTTGGGTTGTAACTCCTCTTAGACTATGATGCTTGAGTCCTGCTCGACTCGTCTGAACATCCCACTCACCTCTATGAAGAAAGTATTCACCCCTGTTGATAAGAAACACACCCTGTGATAATAATAGTCGATGACCGTCTGGAAGGTATCCAACCAGTCCATCCCGAGAATGACATCATAACATGTCATATATAGGACATAGAGATATCAGAAGAAACAATACCATGCAACCTCGAGAGTACACTCTCTGCACTGACGTACACTATAAGTCCTTTCTCCCAACGGTGTGTCAGGAGTCAAAATGTTGGAAGATGAAAAGATATAGAGCCCAAGGCTATCCACAACAGTAACAAAGAAAAAACATTGTGAAGCACCTGTATCGAAAAGATCTGAAGATAAAAACGAGGAAACTAAGATCGTACCTCGAAATGTTGAAGGTCCAGGATCCTGATCCAGATAGGTATGCTCCACAGAAAAATTATGTCCTACCCGGCAGCCCTATGACCCTGCCTGACCACTCTGAGCTGATCCACTCTGATGTCACTGGTAACTTGGTGACTTACCACCATGACCTCGACCTCCACCACGGCCCGAACGACCAGAAGAACTCCAGTTCCTAGACTGGGGAGAAACTGTCATAGCACCCCCAGAACACGATGTCATAGAGGATCCCCTACCACCAGAATATGGTGACAAGATCTGACAAAAGTGCTAAAGATGGCATATCTTTCCACAAGATCGGCACTCCATCGGATCTGTCTGGAATTGGTGCCTAGTATGCCCACTCCTACCGCACTGGTAGCACACAACCTGGCAGCCATAAGATACATCATGCGTTCCCTAATATCCTCGAGAAGACTCTTTGCGGCGCTTCCTACTATCCGTAGGAGGAAAACTAGCTCTGGATATCCAAATGCCCTGGCTCACTGCTCTAGAATCCATCAGATTGTGATCAGTGGTAAGTGCATGCTTGAAGATAGAGGATATAAAAGTAAAACTGAAGATATTAACCTAGGAACGTATCTCCAACCTAAGACCATCCTCAAACTTTCTAGTAAGGAACAACTCATCACCTTCTGGGATAGGTGTGAGACACTTTAGTTCAGTAAAGACGGATGAGTAATCTATAATAGAGAGAGTACCCTGATGTAGGCTCATAAACTTCCAGGCTCAATTAGCCCTCAGGGTCTCCTGATAGAATTAGTCATAGAAGGTATGTCGAAACTTGTCCCACAAAATTCACTGCTGGTGCCCTAACTGTGAGATCACCTCTCACCACCTCATGGCGGTGTCACAGAGCATATAGATGTCTAGCTTTACCCTCTTCTCTATGGGTATCTCCATATGTTCAAAGATAGTCAGTGTGGCCCCTAACCATTACTCGGAAGCCTGGGGTCCTCCATCCCATTATAAAGTAGGAGGATACAGATACTGAAAGACACCCGTCAATTCTGCCATAGACAGGGTAGAAGGCTGTGCTCCTTGAAAAGATTTCATCATCCTCAGGAAGTCCTCCATAAACTGCGTATCAGCTCCTGAAATGGGTATAACTACTGGTGCCAAGGATGGATTAAGAGGAGGATCTATAGGAGGAGCCTGATTGGCCATATCCAGTGTCTGATCACTGTCTGGCAACTAACATACAGCTGGAGGACATCTTGGAGCCATAGCTTTGAAAGATCAAAAGCACACCATAGATCAGGATTATCAATGACTGAGAACACAAGTGTAAAAAATGGGAACAAGAGAAGGAAACATTCATGTTTTACCAAGAAATACTAAACAGTGTGTATAAAAACTACACGATGTATTCTCTTAATCCATTCACATGGACATGTATTCTTGACACACTGGTCATGTAACAACCTAAACTACACGCCGTGTTATCCCCACACATGGCGTGTATATGAACTCTACTCCCCTGCCTGAGTCTCCTTACATGGCTAACCCACATGGTCCACATAAACTTGGACTACACGAAATGTTTCCCAAGGACACGGCGTGTACTAAAGAAGGTTTCGGAAACCCGTGTTGTTAGTTACACAGCCGTCTACATGGATGACCCTTACCTGGTGTGTTACGAACAAACACGGCGTGTATGGGAGAAGATAACACCGACTTGTGTTGTTCGTGACACATCTGGGTACATGGAACAAAACTAAATGGCGTGTTCCTACCAAACACGGTGTGTTCTACTCGAGCATCCATAGCCCGTGTTGTCAGTGACACGACTTGGTACACGGCTCACTACTAGACGGTGTATACCTACCGTACCCGGCGTGTTCTAGAATATTTTCCACAACACCGTGTTCCTTCTCACACAGTTAGTGACACAGTCTGAAATTACACGGTGTGTAGTCCTAAAGTACACACCGTGTATTCTGGGTTTTTCTGGGTAGTAGCTCAGAAACTACACGGAAGCCCAGAAACATAGAAAAACAAGGCATGAAGGTGACAAATTCTGATCAGTGAAGGCCTATACTCCCCACGAATCATATATTGGCATCCAATATATCATATAAAAAGGAAGAACATGCCAGTGATACACCAATTTTTGATTCAAGGGGGGCCATAATACCTCAAGAACCAAAATTTGGTGTTCATCCCAGCAAGTACAATACAATAGTCCTCTAAAAACCACATGGATTCTATCAAGCATCTATGAAAACAGCAGGCAAAATATCCACAAGTTTATCACAACAACATGGAATCTCTAACTATACCTAGATGGCATGGCAAGAATGCATGGTATGTGATTTATAACAGGTTTCTATATGGTTCATGAGATGGAATACCCTCATCTCATCGGGTTGTGATAGAAATAGAAACATAATAGAAAGAAAAATTACCACACAAGTCATTTGAATCACTCTAGGTGAAATCATATCAACTGTAACATGGAAAAACTAGAAAACAGAAATAAGTGGGGTAGATTGGCTTTTCCTTGTACACGACTTAGCTACTCCCGACCACATATTAACACCAAGTACTGAATCCGTCCTATCACTGACTAAGGCACCAAATAGTAATTCAAGAGAAAAGAACCCCTCTGATACCACTTTGAAACATCCTGGTTCTGGAAGCTGCCCAGAGGTTCCCCATACCTAGTTTGTCACATATCCTGAAGAACATTTCCTCAAATGATATAGGATACCCACTAGTAGTAAGTGCCTTGGGTGTGATAGTGGGGAAACTATGCCCTCATTGGCTGAGTACACAGTGGAAGTAAACAATAAGAAATAGAGGAAACATAACAATCCATGCACGAGTAAATAGCTGAAGACAAAAGCAGTAAACAGCTGGAGCAAATATATATATATATATATATGAAATGATGCATGATACATATGTCTAGAAAAGCTATCATACAAGTCACAATGCTGGAAATAGAATAGTACCAAACCAAAGTACAAAAGAACGGTAAACAGATAATCTCCTCATCATCGTTAGCCATAGCTTGGTCCCATGATCTCTTGCTCCAAGAAATCAAGTACCAGAAGTCGAAGGGTGCTTGCCCTTGTCTATAACTGCAACAACATAGTCTGCTTGGGACCAAAAGCATGGCCCGAACAGGATGTGAGACAAAATACCAATAGGAAACCCTTCCGAAGATCTGTTCCTAACAGTTAGTGAGTATATGGCAGGTAACAGTACAGGAAGCAGTAAATAGTAACAATGAACAACATGTAGTAACATGAAGTTATATGACAATAATCAGTCAACATAACAACAAGCAGTAGTGAAGCAACCAGCTATCCACTAACAGGAAACCCTCTGGGAAGTACTCGTAGCCATCCCCTCAGGTCCTAACCAAGAATTACCACAACCCTCTGGGTAGTGCACTCAGCCTAACCCATCTGGTTTGGTCGAACGAATTTATAAGACTCTCTGGGGAAGCTCACTTGGTCAATTCCCCTCATAGTCTAGTGTAGTATGGGACTCTCTGAGGAAGATCACGTGGTCTAACCCTCGTGGCCCCATGGTCAAGATTCTATTTGAGGAAGCTCACTCGGTCAATTACTCATGTAGTTTCAGGTCTATCATAGACTCTCTATGGATGTTCCTTCAGTCGATTCCTTCTCTAGTCTGGAAAAAAGGTTTCAAAGAAAATCAATAAGTAAATACTCTATGGGGAAGCTCCCTCGGTCAACCCTCTTATAGTCTGTATGATCTAAGGCACTCTAGGAAGCTCACTCGGTCTATCCCCTGTAGCTTATAATGTCAAGGACTCTCTAGGAAGCTCACTCAGTCTATCCCTTGTAGTCTATAACACCATTTTCGCACTGCCCATGCCAGTTACTGCATAATAATTCCATAAAGTCAAAGTATACCTATAGAGATACTTGGCTAACAAACGTACACCTATAGTGCTACATGGAAAAACACTCTATAGAAAACAAGCATGTTATCATCATTACACAATACTACAGTCACTAGGCATGGAAACTGGCAAAACGGCCAAGGAAAACAATGACCTGAAGGTTATAAATAGAACAAAGCATGGGAAAAACATCCTAGAACATAAATTATCTACAAACATGATCAATTTACCTCTACACAAGCATGAATTCAAGGAAGGTATAACCACAAGGGAAAAATGGTAAACTGGCAGTACCCCGTTCACGGGTATTGGTGGAAATTTCACATAAAACTTAAGACATCGAAAGGTAAAGAACAAAACACCTATCTGGATGCTAGGATATCAATATATTTAAGCCACAAAGATTGATTATCCTTAGAACGTAGAATATATTAGAAAACATCCAAAACATTCAACCGATGATAACTTCAGAAAGAAGAGGAATTGGAAAACAGGCCTCTAGGAGAAGGAAGGACACACCGCTGCAGTTCCAATGCAATTGACAGTGGTAGATTCGGAGAACAGATGAAGGTGTAAGGATTCGGAGATGTTCCACAGCCTTATGGCGTCTCTCGATCGAACGAGACCAAGAAGAGGATGTTTCTCTCTATTAGGCATGACCCCGTTCTGTTTAATGAAAAAAAGAAAATACACGACATGTACTTATTGAGTACACGACCTGTACTCTATTTTTATGTAATCTTCTTTAAGCGGCCTCCACTTCATCCCTACACACCGTGTGTGTGGCCCGAACACACCCAGTACACGTCTTGGCACAACAAGGGAGTATAAGGTGTGTACTCATAATGTACACGGCGTGTACATAAAAAATTTCAAAAAATTCCGCTTTTCTCAAAAACTTCAGGGAAAGGAAAAACATACCTAAAAGGAAGATCTAGGTTCTTACCGGATTTTTTAATGGTGTTCCATGAAAATAACATATATATTAGTTATGTCAACGATAGTTACAAAAATGTTTCTCTATTTGTCTTTAAAATCTTTTATGTATCCACATTGGGACAAAATCAAGATATGAAAGAACCAAAATGACTATTTTTATCTTTATGGAATTTTATTTATTTATTTATTTTAATTTTTAGAAATTATATAATTTCCTTAAAATATTATTCACTACTAAAAAAATATTTGAATAAATAACAAAAAAATAAAAAAAAATTGATTTAAAAATCTATAGTCATGATATAATTGGGATGAGTTAATTTTTATTAGTAATTTTATATATCTATATGATTTATTATAATTTTTTTATGTAAGTGGATTAAATTACATCTTATACTTGATCTATTTGAAGTAAAATGAAATGAATAGTATGAAATATGACAGTCGTGATATTTTATTGAATTAATATATAATCAAATTATTTAAAAAAACTAAAAATAATAAATGGGACAATATACGGTCATTAATGTCATGAACTATTAATTTATATTCCATTTGGAAGTCTTTTCCTCTTTGATATCTATATTATATTTTTATATTTTTAGGATTTCTGAAAATACCAATCACCGAAATTTTAAAAGTGAACCTCCTTCCTCACATCCTAAGACCACATTAATCATTCTAGCTCAACCAAAACCTTCTCAAATTATTTCTCAAAAAAACCAAATCAAATATGTGAAGCCTCAATTTGGGAATACATCCATCCAACAATTACCTTTTGTCAATAAAAAGGAGTTACCCAAAGAATAGTGAACATCTTTCTTCAAGGTCTTCAGTTTTATTTCCATTCTCCACCCCCTAAAATCACCATATTACATTATTATATAACTAAACCTCTATAAAAAATATAATGATATGATGTTATTATAAGGGATTTTTTCTAAAATTACACAAAACTATATCTAAATGGTAATGAATATACTGTATATGTTTACCATGAACTAACGTGTCAGGAAATGATTATTGTTATCTTTTTATTTCCTCATTTCATGGTTTAGAATTATTATAGAAAATATATTTATATATATTATAAATTATATTAATTTATATTAATTATTATATAATTATTTTATAACACATACCCTTTTGGTCTCCATTTTGAATAATTATGATAAAATGATTTGTGGAAGGGGGGACCACCGCCTCCTGAAAGTGGTGGGATTCATTCACACTATACATGGAATGTATAAAGGAAATTTTTAATAAAAATATGTGATATATATTAAATATATGTGATAATAAAATAAGAATAAAAATATATTAATTTCATTTTACTTCATTTAATATGGATAATAAATGAAAGAAGTGTTCATGTGTAAGTACGCTCTACCGTCTCCCTGAACAACACATTTAATTTACTATCTCCTAATTTTATAGACTATAATAAATAAATTCATACTAAATATATATGATATTGAAATAATTTTTTACATTATATAATTTATTAAATCATAATATATGTACTTGGAATAGAAAATAACAAGTCAAAACATACACGAGAAACTATGTAGTTACCATCCAAGATAGTGAAAATAACGAAAGAATGATTACAAATGGGTAATAAGATATTATAAGATTATATTATTTGATATCATAAGTATTAATATAGTTTATTAAAAAATTATTAACACTATTAAAACCATTATAACACATGTTAATGGATGAACACATAATAGGAACTACAGGGTATGATATATTTTCTTCAATTTACATTCTATTGGGACTTATTTTTTGTTATGCAGTAATTCACTTTTATATGTTTTATATACATTCCAATTACATGAAATATAATTAGTATAATTATTCATGTGATATTATATGTTTTTTATATTTTATTCTTTCATTGGTATTATTATTGAAATGTTTTAAAGTCATATGGGACACTTTGGAATGGTTACAGATAATTTTCATCCAAGAATGTTTTATTGGTCATTAAATGTTATTTCCAATAAACATAAATAAAAATTATTCTAAATTATCCTACACTTATACATTATTAATAAAATCATATTTTATATTTTGTACATTTATTTTTCTATAAGCCACATTTTTTAATTTAAATCGATTTTTATACATATAAGCAACATATTGGACTTCATATATCAAGGGTGGGGACAATTATAGCACCAAAAAGCATTGGAAAAAATGATGGGAAAGTATTGATATGGTTTTTTCCAAGGCTTTACAGATTTATTAGTTTCTTGACATAATTCCTGGTGAATATTATATTCTTGGAATGATTCTTTGAGAGTATCAGATTCCTAGAATGAATCATTCAACATATGTTTTAGATATCCATCATTATCAATTCCATTATTAAGTATTTAGTAATTTTTATTCAATTTGATTATTAAAATTATTATAATATACATGTTTAGATAAATTATCATATTATTGATTAAATGATTTTTTTTTTCAGTTATGAAATTCTCTATATAAATTTAATCTAATTGATTAATTATTGATTCTATGGTACATAGCCTTAATGAAATTTTCATATCACCCTTATTTTGTTTTCTCTTACAAGGTTATGAAGATGAATCCTTTGAATGATTTTAAAGGATTATTTTCCTTTATTTTAATTATATATCAGGTTTCTATTTCTTAATTCCTAATTTATTATTGGTTTTATTTATGTAACATGGCCTTCTAATATATCTAAAAATATCATGACTTCAATATCTTATTCATTGTAATCATTCAAATGTATGAAAATATTAAAACATCTTGGGGATTTTATGTTTCGAGGGTAATATTTGGTATCAAAGGATTTTTATTAGCGACCATGGAAACATGACTTAGAAAAAAATAGTGCTTGGAACATAACCCAAAGAAAATACATTAATGTTATGTATATAAAAACATCCTAGAATTTTGTTAAGGTAGAGATTGTGTTTGATTTTGATGAAATACCACTGTGTCTTTGAAACTAGTAGTTGGAATGGTAATAGAAAAGATATACTTATGGGTAATGATTCAGACATCATGCATTAGGTATAACTCAGTGTAACATGGTACAATATAATGGGATGTACTATGTACATGGATTGACACTCGGGGTTGATACGCTTAAGAAAATGTTTATTGTATTTAAAAACCATTATGATGTATTTGAATGTAAATATATATCCAAATAAACCATGCATATGAATATGAGATTAGTTTCCTATACAGTTTTCAATTTATGTTATATATTTGAAAAGATGTACGATTTTTCATTTGGTTTCATAAATATATAATTGAAACTAGCATATTAATTTTTATTGGAAATGTTTCTTAAAAGTAAAAATGTTATTAATAACCATGTATAATTTATAGATTTCCCTATTGAAGAAACTGATATTGTAGGTGTTGGAAATGATAAAATTATTACCATAAAATGGTAACATAATCATGTTATGGAAAATAAAATTTCTAAACTGGATAAACCTATTCCCAATACAAATTATCTAATGCTGGATTCCATTATAAGACAGTGGAACCCATTATTTAATGGGAATCATAATCTAATAGAATCTTGTAAATATATTATGTCTTTGGGGAAGATATTTATGGAATTTGGGTGTGGTGAAAAGGAAAAGGTTACACATGCAATTTATTTTCTCCATGGTGATGTGTATCAATTGTGGAAATTAATATAGAATAATATAGAGGAATAAGAAATAGAAATCAGGTAATTGAGATCATTTAAAGACACATACATTGATAAATACACATGTCATGATAAAAACATAGATGAAGATTATTTTCCTTATTTTAAAGAAAAATGATGAAGAATATGTTTCAGGGTATGATGTTACCATAAAAAGGTTTTTAATTTATGATATACATTTCAAATGAAACATGTAATGTATTATTGATCAATTATTTGATGGAGTTGATCCAAATCCCTAGATAACACTCATTTCATAGACATTTTCTTCATACGATGAAATAGTTTGATGTGATATCAAGAATGAAATGGAATTATCTATGTATAATTTCAAAAAAAGGAAGAAAAAAAATAAGATAAAGGAATAGGAAATAATGGATAATTGGAAAAGATAAGGATTGGTTTTCCAACATGTGATACATGTGGGAGGAAACACTATTGTACATTCATAAAAGGAAAATAATTTTCTTCAAGTGGAATTAAAAATGCCACCATGATCAGGATTCTAAGGGAATGAAATAATTTTATAATGTTGAATGATTCACCTATAAGGATAGAGGGGAAATGAAAATGAATTCCCTATGATTTTGGTGAACATAACATAGAATAAACTAAGGGATCAATGTAAATCTTATTCAATTTATATATCTAAAGTGAAATTATTAATATTTTACTATATTTAGTTCAATAAATAATTCTGTAAATGTATTCTATAGATTGTGGAATAAAATTAATAAGTTTAAAACACATAAGGATTGTACTTCATTACTAATTCATCAAGCATTTGAGAGTAATTTTTTATTAATACTGTTAAAAAAGAAAATTGATTCAAAAGAAAGTTAAATATTGTTTTAAACACATTTTTGATGGAATGATAAAATAAAATATGTTCTTGCTTATTAGATAATGATGTTAGATTAAGAGATAGATATATTATACCACCCTATGATGATACTTGTCTTAAGAGAATAAATAGAAATGGTTTAAGGCATAATTAAAAGTACATATTTTGATTATAGAAACATATATTTACATATATTTTTAGAGAGTGATTGAATTAATCAACTATTGGAATGGGGTCTTAGAAAAAAAATGTTGTATTATAATCACCATTTATTAGGATATAAGTTACCTTTATGGTCACCTCAATTTTATGGTTTTGTTGTAAAAATAATTCACATGAAATTTTTTATATCACTCTCCATTAGAAATGAGGGATAGATTTCTAATCCATAAATTTGTTTTAAATAAAATTTTCCTATTTAGAAACCCAGTTATGTGGTGAACTTCATATTTTATATTACCTTTTATAATGAAGATGTGTTATTAACCCTATTTTAGATGTGGTGTTTTTTAAAATTGTATATGTTAAAATATCAAAACGTTGATTACTAAGATGATGTTTAAATTGTTACGTTAAAATTCAACTAATGTGGAGAGAATGTAAAACCCCATGAATTTACAATTTTTTTATTTTTGAATAAATATTATTTTTTATTATCATTATTTATATGCCTTACCGTATTATTTCTACGCTACAGACAATAATGAGTGGTATTTCATTACATTCAAGGTCATGTTTTTCAAAATAAAAATATATATTTACAATAATATTATTTAATATAATAAGATATTACCTGGATGCTAAATTAGTGGTTATGGATAGAATTAACTATCTTATTCAAATAAATATTGAATTAATTTGTTAAATGTAATTATAAATGAATATAATAAACAATGAACTATATTGTGAATGTTTTTATAAAAAATATTCTTCTATCACATAAGGATTGTATCAAAATAAATTAAATTAATTATTATTAGATACATATATTAATGATATATATATATATTATATTTTAAATCCAATAATTTTTACATTCATCTAATATATTTGATTGAAAAAATAAAGGAAGAAACACAATATTACATAAAACATCCTATATTTTTAAAATGGTAGAATTATCACCTGTTGATACAGAACATATTTTAAATAAAATTTGTTACAATTTTATATATTATATATTAGAAAGAAAAAACTCTAATTTTATATTAAAATATTAAAAATTAGTTTTTTCTATTTTAGGTAATTTTCTATTAAGTTTCATGTTTTTTGGATTTGTCAAAAATACTAAATTTAAATTGAATACAATTTTTTATCAAAATAATTTAGTGTTTAATTATACTATCAAATTGTTTTAAATTATAATTATAATATATTATCATTTAATACAATATATGTAATTTTATCCAATTTTACATTGAATTTTTATATAAAAATTCTTCAATGATTTGTATTTTTAAAACATTAAACTCGTTTTCTCACCCCATCTATGAGATTAATTTTAAATTAATTTCTACAAATTTGGTGTCTTGAATTTTGAAAAATAGATTCCTAATTTAGAATCAATAAATAAAAATTATGTAAGTATATTTATTTTATTTTTCTTCATATGAATTTTAAATTTAATAAAATTTACATTAGCATGGTAAAGGGTAAACTTGTTTTGTAGAGGTAAACCCAATATTATAAAGTTTATAAAATTACACTAAAACTTGTCTTAATGTCATTGGATGAGTATTTGTAGACTAAAAGAATTCTTATACCTATATTAGAACGTTTGTATGGCACTTGTATGTGATTATCACAGTAATTATCCTCTATTCAAATAAAACTCAATTTTTTCACACTTTTTCTCTTGATAAGAGAAATATTTTTAATGTGTGGTTATGTAAAAGATATGTTCCACTATAAATAACCTTCATAAATATAAAATTTATAAATATATCATGGATTTTTACTTGTAATATTTAGGAAAGAAACAATTAAAATAAATGGAGACATAATTATGATGTAATAATAACATAATTTATAGATGAATCAAATAAATGATAATAAAAATATTATTTTTTAAATTGTTAATTTCATACCATATTTTAATTGTTTTATTTGATATGTAATAAATGTTTTGGAAGAATTTTTGAAGAATTTATCTAGTTGTTTATATTTTTTATACGGTATAATAATTCATACTATCAAAATATACATTATTGATAATCTAAAGTAAATAATATTTTATTAGATTATTTCAAGAAATATAAAAAACAAGAAAATGGAACACTAATTGGGTTAAGTGAAAAAATGTTTTCAATTACTCATTTGGTGGTTTTTTATAATTTTATAGTAATTATATTAAACCTCAATCTATAAAATGCATAATGTCACGGTTAGTGTCAAAGGGGTTAAATAAGGTGTTAAAACGAGAAGACTAGGAAAAATAAAATAATTATTAAAAACATGGAAAAAAAATATTGGATGAATATTATTTGACCATAATAACTTTTGGATCTAATTGTGGTTTTTAATGGACACTTGGTCTAGAAAATATCTTATATATAACTTAAGTTAATGATAGTTACAAAAATATCACTCTCTTTGTATTTAATATATTTTATTTGTCCACATAGGAACA
This sequence comes from Viscum album, assembly GCA_963277665.1. Lineage (NCBI taxonomy): Eukaryota > Viridiplantae > Streptophyta > Magnoliopsida > Santalales > Viscaceae > Viscum > Viscum album. The sequence goes on along the minus strand of CAUJRU010000065.1, from coordinate 1,572,464 downwards.
AAATAAAGTTATAAAAGAACATGAATTTATAATTCTGTACTAGAAAATTATCTTTATTAATAAATTTCATTTTTTAATTTATTAATATTTATAATTACATTAAAATCCTATTCATTGCTAAAAAATATTAAATGGGTTCATAGGAAAATAAAATTATTTATTGGAAAATTATTACTCGTGATATATTTGGGATGATTTAATGATTATTTTTTAATTTTTAGATCTATATAATGTCTTAGAGATGTTAAAAATTATTTTATTAGAATTACAAGTTTTCCATGATGTATTTTAAGTCATGTTAAATGATTTGAATCGATTTTTACAATAAAGTTGTTTTATTTAATTATTATATTAAGAAACTATTTACAATCCAAGAAAATTATAAATAATGACAAAAATGATGAGATGTGGATGATAATGTATTTCCATATTCATTTATAACCCATTTTTATGTCTTTGAATCTAGAATACATTTACCTTCATTCAATATTTTTATAATTTCTGATGAATAAAACTGTAGCCTCAGTTATAAAATGTTATATCCACCCTCACTTCCTCAAACCAAATTGATTCTTCTATATTGAATAAAACCTACCGAAATAAGTTCCCAGCTTCCCTCCCACAATCCTAGAATAATATATTTTGGAATAATTTCATCCATGGAAGCCCTTTGCTGCAAACCAAAAGGAGTTACCCAACAAATAGGTAACATCCTTCCTCATGATCTATAGTCTGATTTCAATTCTCCACCCCATCGACTGGAATTATTTCATTATTATATAAATAGAAATGTATCCCCAATATATGTGTTGTTTTTATTCTAAGGGTTTTACCAACACTTATACACAATTCCATTTAATGGGTAGTGAACATACTATTTACTTGTAAGGGAAATTACTCCATCACAAAATGATGATCGTTCTCTATTACATTACCACCTTTCAAGGTTCGTAATTATGATTGATAATATAATTATATATTTTAAATATTATATTTATTATTCATTAGAGATTATTTAATTCTATTATATCACATAACCTTATGCTTTAAATTTTACATAAATATAATAATATCTTTTGAGGAAGTGGGGATTACTACAATCTCAAAGCGAATTGATTTTTTCACACAATATATGAAACATATATTGGATGTTTTTTATAAGGCCCCAGCCTTAAACCTTACTTAATCTTGAGTTATTACAAGATTACACGTTGAGGATCTTTTCGGGTTTAGAGTTTTAGAGAATTAGATCATAAAACTTGCATTACATTCCACATATAAACAAAGAGGTTACATAAAGATAGCATTCTTCATTCCCATCAATGGAAACACATTTAAAATAAAACATGGATTATTTCTTGACACATCCTTGACTCTATCATCTTATCATGTACCTTTCCCTTGACCTGTGAAAAACATTTCAAAAACTTGGGATGAGCGTAAAAACTCAGTATGGGTTATAAAAACATGGAAAGGAAACATGAGTTCATATATACATAAGAATGAAATCATACTTTACCCATAAAACATAGGCACTTTAACATACCTCATAAAAACATGAATAAATCATATAAATCATAATACGTAAAGGTAACTTGAGGCATTCATAACATTCTTACGTAGGGGGTAACCCTCTTGGTTACGTTTGGAATACCCATCACAGTATATTCCCTAAAATCTCTTCGGAGAAACCTTAACGTTTCACTCCTTCACGTTACCCAATGCATTGGAGAGCTATAACGGGCTCACCCGCCCTTAGTTTATCACGGAACCACCCGTTCTTCATAATAATGCCCAAGAACCTCAACATAATCGTATCACATAAAACATGCATAAAGGAAACATAAAATTTCCACCATTCAATCACGAGATATCAATACCACACATTGATATAAAAATATTATGAAAACCATTTTCAATACCAAAATAAAAGAAAAGTAAAACATGGTATTTATTTTTCTTTTAAAAAGAAGGAATGGCTTGTAGAAGAAGCCGAAACTCAAATAACGGTTACGACGGTGGAGAAGTCGTTGTCGCCGCATACGTATGACAAAAACATTCCCTTTTGTCGTTTAGTAAACGCTTCGTATAAAAAAGATTCCTTTTGAATAAACATAAAAGTCAAAGGGGATTATACACCGTATAAAAGAAAGTTGTGTATAAAATAAAATATGCCTCAACGAAAGGAGATTGAGACGAAGTCCCATACAAAGATAATTTTTAAAATAAAATAGATACATTATGTGTATTCACTATAAGTACACATAAATAAAGTACAAATACAAGATACGACATAATAATATAATGACATAATTTGAAAGTAGGAGATTAACCCAAAGAATGGAAATTGGGTTAAGAAGTTCCCATACCTCGTATCTGACTTGACCCGACCGTTCTTTAAACTCCTGAATAATAAACTTTAGTTAATCTCTACTTGCTTAAGAACCTTTTTCAAGTTCATTATTCCTTTTATACCATGTTATTAACATCATGTAATTATTTAAGTTAATAATGTTTATTTTGTCGGTATTTGGTTCTTAAGTCAAAAATAGACTTCTTACACTTACATGTTGTTAATTTGGTCAATGTTTCATTATATCCAGAATGGTATTCATGATGTAGATATCATATATGTCATATATATCCAGTACATACATGTATTTAAAATATTACATAATCATTTAGAGGTAAGAAATGAAATGCACCGTTCATGGAGACGGTAAGCCGTACGTACGCATGAACGCTACTTTCATTTCTTTGTCATATTGATGGAATTAAAACTAAATGAGACTTATGTATATTTTAATTCCAGAATTATATTCATCATTTAGATATATCATTAATTATATATATCCATTATATACATGACCTTTTAATAATAAATTACATTTGGGGATAAGAAATGAAACGCACCGTTCATGGAGACGGTAGTCCGTACGTACGCATGAACGCTACTTTCATTTCTATCTCATACTTTAATGGAAATAAATGTTAATGATATATAGGTATATTATAATTCCAGTATAACATCATATATAATAACTTTAAATCCATCCTTTACACGTCCCACATATGGCATTAACGAATCACATCACTTTGAGGGGGCGGTAGTCCGCACTTCCTTAAATGAAGATATCGCGTATACCCATAATGGAAGTCATAAAGGTAAGACACAAATGAAAAATACAGAAGCATAAGTAAAACATAAACATATTACATATCATATATAAAAATAGTGAGATCATAATGGCCACCTTTGAAGGTGTTAAATGAGTATTGAACAATCATCGTTTCGGGAGGCAGAATTTCGCCATCCACGGAAACCGTATGTTCTTTAACCATTTGATGTAGTTGTGTGAGAGTGTAGATCAAATAAATCTTATAACAACATCCTAGTATATTGAAGATACTGGTGTTGTTACAAAAGAAGTAAATAAAAAGAGTTTAGGGGGTTGGAGAAGAAAAATAAAACAAATGAACATGAGAGAATGAATTACCTTTAAAAAGTGTAACTCCTTTTGAGTTGAGCCTAAAGGCTTCCTTTGAAAGGATTCTGCCCAAAGGGAATCCTCTAGGATGAGGATAGGGATGTGGAGAGAGCAAATGGGCAGGGGTTGGCCGAGCCAATGGCTTTAAGAGTGTGTGAAATGAGGTAGAGGTGGGGGCCTTTTATAAGGGGAGAGGAGGGGCACTTTTGGAAAGTAAAGAAACATTACTTTATTTGAAAATGTGATTCGGTTTTAAAAGGTCCCACATTGATAGAATTCGTGGATAAGGTGATAAGTCATCGAAATCCATTCATCCAATTGGTTTAGGACATGTGTAGTTCATAGATTTTATTTTATCTTTCCTTTTTATTTAAATCGTCAAATAATGATGTCATCGCTGCATCATTATTATGTCATAAATAATTAAATTTATTTAATGTCTAAAAATTATAAACAAATTACTATGATGTAGGAAATCTTTTTAGCTTTCCATTGAATATTTATAATCAAAATTTGGACTTGTATAACCCCACTTAAAAATTGTTTTCGCAAAACATATTATGTTTGTGTCATTTTCACTTTAACATTTAATAAAAAGTAATTTATGTCATTTCCCAACAAAAGTGGATCCATGGGGTCCCCAAGTTAGGCCATGACTTGTCTTGGTCGGCCATGACACAACGAATGAGGTTGGGACATGTGTCTAGGTCATTTTATATTATTAAAGCATTATTTATACATTAAACTACCCTAATTACCACTAATCGCGATTAAAAACTTAATAAGTTACTATTCACCAAAAAATTATTTTTATCCCATTGAACCACATTTTACTTCTTAATGACAACCATGTATGTCGGATTTTCAAAATTCAATACACATTAGTGGTAAAATTTCATTTAACTGAAAAATCAGTTTGCTTGATTACCACTTAGTGGTTTCACTATTCATCAAAAATTGAAGTTTTTCAAAAAATTACCAAAAATTTACTCTAAGCTATATTTGATATTCCGAATTCAAAAATGAAGTCCATTTTACAAAATTCAAATCATATAAGTCACATTAATTAATTCAATAATTAATTCCCGCTGCCAGAGCAAATAGCGTGTTTTTACAAAACAATAAGTATCAAAAGATTGACACCAGTTTAAGTCTAATTTCAAAGTGAAATTGATTCCAATGACCACCATTGGATAAAATGGTAAAAATATATTCATATTACACATTAAGACCAATTCAAAAGATAATCTAATCATATAAATAAATTAGATTAAAAAGCAGTTTTGATGTAAAATACAACATTTTACACTATTCATAAAAAAATGAACTTTATCATAAAGGTACCAAAAATTACACAAAGTAAAATTTGATGTCCCGATTCTTAATAAGAGTTTTATTTGGTCCAAAAGAATGTATAAGAGTGATCAAAACTATATTTAATGACGGTTCACCATTAAAAGGTGATAAGTGAACCTTTAGTGAAAATTAGAGTATAAAAGCCTAAAATTGAACTCTTTCCGTATTTTAAGCCTTTATCTTTTATTGGGTAAATGTAAAAACATCTAAAAATATATCTATTCATATTTTAGTTATTTCTATTCATTCCCGCCAGTACAACGACTACTTGTTAACTAACATTTTAAAAAAATATTATTTTATTACTAGTGTGCTACGTAAGTTTCAAAGAAACTCATCGTTGCGTATCGGGTACGCTATCGAACATAGCAACCCCTTTTAATTAAAATTCATATTTAATTCTCAAATATTAATAAATATGAAAATTATTTATTCTTTAATTACCTGGGATGTTACATCCTTCCCCCCTTTTGGGAATTGCGTCCTCGCAATTTTATTCACTTATCAAAATAAGTGGGGGTATTTATCCCTCATAGCATTTTCAGATTCCCATGTTGCCTCTTCAATCACATGGTTTTTCCACAAAACCTTTACCTGGTGAATCACCTTATTCTGTAACACTTGCTCCCTGTGGTCAAGAATCTGGACCGGTTTTTCCTCATAAGATAGGTTCTCTTCCAGCTGAACTACCTCTGGACTCAAAACATGAGATGGATCTGGCATATTCTTTCTCAACATCGAAACGTGAAAAACATTGTGTACCTGAGATAAACTCGGAGGTAAAGCCACTCGGTATGCAAATGATCCAACTCTCTCTAGAATTTCGTATGGTCCAATGAACCTTGGACTCAACTTTCCTTTCTTACCAAATCTCATCAAACTTTTCCAAGGAGAAACCTTGAGAAAAACATGATCACCTACCTCGAAAGATAGATCCTTCCTCCGGTTATCCGCATAACTCTTCTGCCTGCTCTGAGCTGTTCTCATGTGTTTCTGAATCAACTGAACTTTTTCTGCCATCTCTTCTACCAATTCTGGTCCCATCAACTTCCTTTCACCCACTTCATCCCAGAAAGCTGGAGTTCGACACCGCTTCCCATATAATGCCTGAAATGGTGCCATCTGTATACTAGAATGAAAACTGTTATTATATGAAAACTCAACCAAAGAAAGATGTTGGTCCCAACTTCCCTGATAATCCATAGAACAAGGTCGTAGCATATCCTCCAATGTCTGAATTGTTCGTTCTGACTGCCCATCTGATTGAGGATGAAAAGCTGTACTAAAATTTAATTCAGTACCCAACGACTTCTGAAGGCCTTTCCAAAAGTTAGAAGTAAACCTGGGATCACGATCCGATACAATGGAGAGAGGAACTCCATGTAACCTGACTATCTCTTTAAGATACAAATGGGAAAGTTGATCAAGAGATAAAGTATCTTGTATAGCAAGGAAATGAGCAGATTTGGTCAAGCGATCAACAATAACCCAGATTGCATTATTACCTCGAGATGTATTCGGTAATCCCACAACAAAGTCCATGGATATATTCTCCCATTTCCACTCTGGCACTGGTAAAGGCTGAAGCATCCCTTTCGGTAACTGCCGCTCAGCTTTAACCTGCTGACAAGTCAAACACTTCACAGTAAAATCAGCAATATCTCTTTTCATTCCATCCCACCAGTAATACTCCCGCAGATCTCTATACATCTTAGTACTGCCCGGATGAACTGAAAACGGAGAACTATGAGCTTCACATAACAACTCTCTCTTCAACTATGAATCACAAGGCACACATAACCTCTTCACAAACCTCAAAACACAAACACAAACTTATCCAAGAACTCATGGAAAATTTTATTAATAAGGTCCATGAATACAGTAGGTGCATTGGTTAACCCAAAAGGCATAAATAAAAATTCATAATGGCCATATCTAGTACGGAATGCAGTCTTCGGAACGTCTGCTTCTTTTACTTTCAACTGATGGTAGCCCGACCTCAAGTCAATATTCAAAAAATACTGAGCTCCCTGGAGCTGACACCACTTCATTAGATGGCCCAACATCTGCTGAAGTAGTTGCAAAGGATTTCACCACCCCTTTCTGCTTGTAGTCTAACTGCTTCCCATCACTCAAGCTCCTTGTCGGACACTCGTTTGCATAGTGACCCATCTCATTGCACTTATAACATTTCACTAACTGTAAATCAAATTTATTCTTACCTTCACCTTGATCCTTTTCAGTGCAATCACGAGCCTTATGTCCCATCTTACCACATCGGTAGCACTTTCCAGAATTCAGAAGACATTCCCCAGCATGCCTTTTTCCACATTTATCACAAACTGGAAACTTAGTTTTCTTACCATCAGACTTTTTTGAAGAATTCTTACCTTTCTCCTGCCACCTCGGTCTCTTCTTCTGCTGGTTGTTATAGAAAACTTGGTCATCGGCAAACTCCATTTCCACCTTCTCAGCACATCGAACAAGCTTTTCATAACTTTTAAACTCACGAGAAGCTAATGCCCTTCGATACTTTGGCTTTAATCCTGAGTAAAAACGATTGATTTTACTATCAAGGTCCCGGATAAAATTGGGAGCATACCTTGCCAATCGAGTGAACCTTTCTTCATAGGCAGCCACTGAGTCCTCCTCTTGCCTCAATTCCAAGAATTGCTTTTCCATCCTAAGTCGAACAGCCTTAGGAAAATACTTCTCAAGAAACATACCTTTGAATTCATCCCAGTCAAGAGCATCAATCTCATCGGCATCCCTGATATTTTTAACCATAGACCACCACTGATCTGCTTCACCCTCCAAACGGTAAATAGCAAGACTAACCTTTTGATTGTCTGAACACCCCATGACATCAAAAATCTTCTCCAGTGCTTTAATCCACCCTTCAGCTAGCACAGGGTCAGATGATCCTCTGAATGATGGGGGATGTTGCCTCATGAAATGTTCCACCACTGACATGTTCCTCTGCGGTTGATCTGGCTGATCTCGTGCATGGATACCACCACCATTTATAGCCTGTGTCAACTGTGCCATTACTGCAACAAACTGTTCAGTTCCGATTCCGACCATATCAGGTTGCTGATTTGGAAGGTTGTCTTCCTCCTGATGTCGTCCCAACATAGCTGCTTTGTTTCCCCTACGGAAAACCATTCTGAACATGGAAATATCTTAGGCGAAGCAACATGGTAATCCGTAAATGCTATATCATTTCAATCATATTATTATTTAACACCTTTCTAACTCCTAAAGTTGTCTAAACCGACCTCTGATACCAACTATAAGGCCCCAGCCTTAAACCTTACTTAATCTTGAGTTATTACAAGATTACACGTTGAGGATCTTTTCGGGTTTAGAGTTTTAGAGAATTAGATCATAAAACTTGCATTACATTCCACATATAAACAAAGAGGTTACATAAAGATAGCATTCTTCATTCCCATCAATGGAAACACATTTAAAATAAAACATGGATTATTTCTTGACACATCCTTGACTCTATCATCTTATCATGTACCTTTCCCTTGACCTGTGAAAAACATTTCAAAAACTTGGGATGAGCGTAAAAACTCAGTATGGGTTATAAAAACATGGAAAGGAAACATGAGTTCATATATACATAAGAATGAAATCAAACTTTACCCATAAAACATAGGCACTTTAACATACCTCATAAAAACATGAATAAATCATATAAATCATAATACGTAAAGGTAACTTGAGGCATTCATAACATTCTTACGTAGGGGGTAACCCTCTTGGTTACGTTTGGAATACCCATCACAGTATATTCCCTAAAATCTCTTCGGAGAAACCTTAACGTTTCACTCCTTCGCGTTACCCAATGCATTGGAGAGCTATAACGGGCTCACCCGCCCTTAGTTTATCACGGAACCACCCGTTCTTCATAATAATGCCCAAGAACCTCAACATAATCGTATCACATAAAACATGCATAAAGGAAACATAAAATTTCCACCATTCAATCACGAGATATCAATACCACACATTGATATAAAAATATTATGAAAACCATTTTCAATACCAAAATAAAAGAAAAGTAAAACATGGTATTTATTTTTCTTTTAAAAAGAAGGAATGGCTTGTAGAAGAAGCCGAAACTCAAATAACGGTTACGACGGTGGAGAAGTCGTTGTCGCCGCATACGTATGACAAAAACATTCCCTTTTGTCGTTTAGTAAATGCTTCGTATAAAAAAGATTCCTTTTGAATAAACATAAAAGTCAAAGGGGATTATACACCGTATAAAAGAAAGTTGTGTATAAAATAAAATATGCCTCAACGAAAGGAGATTGAGACGAAGTCCCATACAAAGATAATTTTTAAAATAAAATAGATACATTATGTGTATTCACTATAAGTACACATAAATAAAGTACAAATACAAGATACGACATAATAATATAATGACATAATTTGAAAGTAGGAGATTAACCCAAAGAATGGAAATTGGGTTAAGAAGTTCCCATACCTCGTATCTGACTTGACCCGACCGTTCTTTAAACTCCTGAATAATAAACTTTAGTTAATCTCTACTTGCTTAAGAACCTTTTTCAAGTTCATTATTCCTTTTATACCATGTTATTAACATCATGTAATTATTTAAGTTAATAATGTTTATTTTGTCGGTATTTGGTTCTTAAGTCAAAAATAGACTTCTTACACTTACATGTTGTTAATTTGGTCAATGTTTCATTATATCCAGAATGGTATTCATGATGTAGATATCATATATGTCATATATATCCAGTACATACATGTATTTAAAATATTACATAATCATTTAGAGGTAAGAAATGAAATGCACCGTTCATGGAGACGGTAAGCCGTACGTACGCATGAACGCTACTTTCATTTCTTTGTCATATTGATGGAATTAAAACTAAATGAGACTTATGTATATTTTAATTCCAGAATTATATTCATCATTTAGATATATCATTAATTATATATATCCATTATATACATGTACTTTTAATAATAAATTACATTTGGGGATAAGAAATGAAACGCACCGTTCATGGAGACGGTAGTCCGTACGTACGCATGAACGCTACTTTCATTTCTATCTCATACTTTAATGGAAATAAATGTTAATGATATATAGGTATATTATAATTCCAGTATAACATCATATATAATAACTTTAAATCCATCCTTTACACGTCCCACATATGGCATTAACGAATCACATCACTTTGAGGGGGCGGTAGTCCGCACTTCCTTAAATGAAGATATCGCGTATACCCATAATGGAAGCCATAAAGGTAAGACACAAATGAAAAATACAGAAGCATAAGTAAAACATAAACATATTACATATCATATATAAAAATAGTGACATCATAATGGCCACCTTTGAAGGTGTTAAATGAGTATTGAACAATCATCGTTTCGGGAGGCAGAATTTCGCCATCCACGGAAACCGTATGTTCTTTAACCATTTGATGTAGTTGTGTGAGAGTGTAGATCAAATAAATCTTATAACAACATCCTAGTATATTGAAGATACTGGTGTTGTTACAAAAGAAGTAAATAAAAAGAGTTTAGGGGGTTGGAGAAGAAAAATAAAACAAATGAACATGAGAGAATGAATTACCTTTAAAAAGTGTAACTCCTTTTGAGTTGAGCCTAAAGGCTTCCTTTGAAAGGCTTCTGCCCAAAGGGAATCCTCTAGGATGAGGAGAGGGATGTGGAGAGAGCAAATGGGCAGGGGTTGGCCGAGCCAATGGCTTTAAGAGTGTGTGAAATGAGGTAGAGGTGGGGGCCTTTTATAAGGGGAGAGGAGGGGCACTTTTGGAAAGTAAAGAAACATTACTTTATTTGAAAATGTGATTCGGTTTTAAAAGGTCCCACATTGATAGAATTCGTGGATAAGGTGATAAGTCATCGAAATCCATTCATCCAATTGGTTTAGGACATGTGTAGTTCATAGATTTTATTTTATCTTTCCTTTTTATTTAAATCGTCAAATAATGATGTCATCGCTGCATCATTATTATGTCATAAATAATTAAATTTATTTAATGTCTAAAAATTATAAACAAATTACTATGATGTAGGAAATCTTTTTAGCTTTCCATTGAATATTTATAATCAAATTTTGGACTTGTATAACCCCACTTAAAAATTGTTTTCGCAAAACATATTATGTTTGTGTCATTTTCACTTTAACATTTAATAAAAAGTAATTTATGTCATTTCCCAACAAAAGTGGATCCATGGGGTCCCCAAGTTAGGCCATGACTTGTCTTGGTCGGCCATGACACAACCAATGAGGTTGGGACATGTGTCTAGGTCATTTTATATTATTAAAGCATTATTTATACATTAAACTACCCTAATTACCACTAATCGCGATTAAAAACTTAATAAGTTACTATTCACCAAAAAATTATTTTTATCCCATTGAACCACATTTTACTTCTTAATGACAACCATGTATGTCGGATTTTCAAAATTCAATACACATTAGTGGTAAAATTTCATTTAACTGAAAAATCAGTTTGCTTGATTACCACTTAGTGGTTTCACTATTCATCAAAAATTGAAGTTTTTCAAAAAATTACCAAAAATTTACTCTAAGCTATATTTGATATTCCGAATTCAAAAATGAAGTCCATTTTACAAAATTCAAATCATATAAGTCACATTAATTAATTCAATAATTAATTCCCGCTGCCAGAGCAAATAGCGTGTTTTTACAAAACAATAAGTATCAAAAGATTGACACCAGTTTAAGTCTAATTTCAATGTGAAATTGATTCCAATGACCACCATTGGATAAAATGGTAAAAATATATTCATATTACACATTAAGACCAATTCAAAAGATAATCTAATCATATAAATAAATTAGATTAAAAAGCAGTTTTGATGTAAAATACAACATTTTACACTATTCATAAAAAAAATGAACTTTATCATAAAGGTACCAAAAATTACACAAAGTAAAATTTGATGTCCCGATTCTTAATAAGAGTTTTATTTGGTCCAAAAGAATGTATAAGAGTGATCAAAACTATATTTAATGACGGTTCACCATTAAAAGGTGATAAGTGAACCTTTAGTGAAAATTAGAGTATAAAAGCCTAAAATTGAACTCTTTCCGTATTTTAAGCCTTTATCTTTTATTGGGTAAATGTAAAAACATCTAAAAATATATCTATTCATATTTTAGTTATTTCTATTCATTCCCGCCAGTACAACGACTACTTGTTAACTAACATTTTAAAAAAATATTATTTTATTACTAGTGTGCTACGTAAGTTTCAAAGAAACTCATCGTTGCGTATCGGGTACGCTATCGAACATAGCAACCCCTTTTAATTAAAATTCATATTTAATTCTCAAATATTAATAAATATGAAAATTATTTATTCTTTAATTACCTGGGATGTTACATTTTTAGTCATAATATTTGATATATATGAAATATATATGATTCAGAAATTATTATATACATGTATATCATTTAATTTTAATTTATTTAATATGGAAAACCATCGAAATTATTGTTCATGAGTTCTTATAACCAACATTCTCCATGAATATTTAAGTTCATATACTTTTTACATAATATATATTGTTATTAAAATATATTTAAATAATATATATGTTATTTTAATAATTTTTTATATTTTTTTAATGAAAAATAATGATCAATATAGTTTGGAAAAAAATAACATGTCAAAACATACCTGAGAAACTAAGAATCTAACACAACTTGTAGTGAAAATAACAAAAGATTGTTAGAAATAAAGTAATAATATTTTATAATATGATCATATATAATTTCATAAATATTTATTTAGTTTTGTAATAAATATTTAATACTATCAAAACTGTTATATAGTATTTTAAATGATGACCCCCAAAATGGAACCACATGGTATAAGATTTCATCTAAATTCACATTCTATTATGTCTTATTGGTTGTTATGGACCAATTCACTTTTATATATTATATATACTACCCTTTGACTACATTATTCTTGAATATAATCAGTCTCATGATATTATAAGTTTCATATAATTTTTTTTCATTCATTTTTATTATGATTTAAATATTTAAATGTGGTATGGTACAATTTAGAACGTTTAATGAATATTTCCCCCCTTAATGATTTAATGATCATTAAATGGTATTTCCATTAAAAATCACCAAACCTTGTTTTTTGTGTTCATTAAAATTTACTTGTTTATAAAACCATATTATTTATTCAATGTGTATCTTTCAGAAAATGTAAAATTGTTTATTAATTTATTCTATTATTTATTACATAAAGAATGAATTGGATTTCTTATGTGTCGAGAGGTCCACTCCATATCCCATAAATGCATGGGTAGGTTTCATGGGAAAAAGTAGATATGGTTTTGTATGAGGCCTTACCCATTTGATAGATTCTTGTAATGAATAAATACGAATATTATATTCTTATCTTGAATATATGAAATTATTAGATTCATGGCATGAAGCCTCATTGATATGTTTTAGATATCCGTCATTATGTATTCCATCATTTTATATTATGTTATTATTAGTTCATGTGATTATTAAGTTCGTTATAAAATCATTGTTCCATTTTATACTAATAAAATTTATTAAATGGAAAGTGTTTCATTTATCTAAAAATCCATATTTATTTATTCTCATTGATTCATTATTGAATATGTTGTACTTACCATTATAGGGAATTTTATCTCACCCTTATTATCATCCATTTTCGTAGGTTATGAAGGGAAATCCATTGAATTAGTTTCAAGTGTTTTGATTACTTATTTTAATTATATATCTTATTTTTATTCCTTATTTCCCAATTTATTATGGGTATCATGTATGTAATTTGGATTTTCAATAATGCTAAATTTGTTGGTCTTTCAGGATTTTATTCATTATAGTAATTTCAATATAATAGAATAACTTAATTTCTCCTAGATTCTAGGGATTTTGAATTGAATAATATGTCATATGTGTGGGTAAAAGGGTTATGGAGAGATATATTTTCAGGTATCTCAATGTATTATCAATGGATAACATTGGCATCACTAATCTCAATGCCCTGACCTAATAATTTACCTTTGGACCAATGAAGGACCAATAATATGCCAATAATTTTATTTTAATGATTAATGTATTTATGAATTTGGAATCAATATTTTTGAAATATATAATGAATGATAATTTTTATTTTTTCGTAAAGTATTTGGGAGAATATGTTTAACATAAATGATAATATAGAAATTTTTTTTAGTGACAAGGAAATCAATTATGGGATAAAAATCATGATTAGTGGAGGGTAACCCTTAATATTTTTCTAATGATGATAAAATATTGTTAAATTTGGAAAATCATATGTTAGATAACAATAAATTAAATTTGAAATTATTTATAAACTGATAACAGATAATATATTTGTTGAAAAAGTTGTTTTTTTAATTTATAAACATTACCACATATTTTTTAATTAAATATTGTATCTAATAATTAGTATAATGAAAAAGGAATAATATATATTTTCATTATGTATTTATTATAATTCATGTAAGTAACATTTTTCAAGAGATAACATATTTAAACATTCACATATTTTTTATATGACAATAAATATTTATTTATGAAATATATATCGTATCAATCTTATGTAGATTTGGAGAGATTATTTATAATGTATTGTATTATCATAATTTGGAATTTTCAAAATGAAAACCATTTATAAAAGGGTTTATATTGAAAATTTAATGTTGTTTTATGGGTTAATATATTATTTTACCATATGAAGATTTATTTAATTTGGATAATATGTTCTGACAACATTGTTTTGGGGATAACAGATGATTGACAGAACAACATATCATTAAACATATGAATCTTATGATCCTTTTGTTTATTAAGAGTTAAATAATATAGTTCATTTCTTAGAGTAATATATTAAGTGTAAATTGATCATGTAATAACCAGTGGGTAAGATAGTGAATGTGAAATTGAATAAAATGAAGTAAGTGTACTTCCTTGTGAAAATTTGTCATCTTCTGGAAAATGACATGGTTTTGTTATCATCATTTTGATCTTATGAATGTCCTCTTCAAGACAAACTGGGTTATGGTTTTACATTGTATAACCTTTTCTAGATCAGAAAATTTATTATGATCGATGATTTTTATCACTCTTTATATTTATTTATAATTTTCTTACATGTCCAATTCTGCATGTTCAACCAATGTTCTTCTATGATGAATCCTTATTTGGTGTTGCTTTGGGTAACCATAATGTTTTCAATATTCCATTTTTAAGGGAAGATTAATTATTTATTTTTATGATGTGGGTTTCTATGAAATAACCATTCAATTATTATCGTTTTAGTGAACCATAAATGTATTGATTGAGAAATTTAATTTTACTAGGATAAATTTTAACACCATGAGTTTTTATAAATTAATTATTTTGAATAAATTAATTATCTATGGTGGCATGCATTTCAGGCTACACTATGTTATGGTTTCATTATATGAAAGCCTACATTATTATTCCACTACATTAATCAATTAGACTATCATGTGGTATACAAAGCCCTATGTTTTTCTTATGTTACACAGAATACTAAGTTCCTTCAATAGCTGGCGTTACATCGAAGAATGAGTATTTCAGAACTACAATTCAAAGGTAAAATTATTATTAAAATATTATTATAGTTACCACCTAGTAGTTTGAATGATATATAAAAATATTATTAATTAATTTATGAAACTCTATTTTAGATATGTTTTTTGAATGAAATTGTTGGTACTTAAATTATTATAAATAAAAAATAAAAAATGAATATAAAATATGTGTTTTGATGATAAAACTATTTTCATGCCCAAATCAGAGTTGTATAATAATTAAACACTAGTTGATAAGCTAATTAATTAAATTTATATATTATATATTCAATAAAATATTTTTAATTTCATCTAATATGTTTTCATGGAATTAAATAAAAAAATACAGATTTTTTGGTATAAAAATCCATACTATTCTAAAAGTATGTTTTTCCAATTTTAATGGAATTATTATTTTAAAACTACTTTTGAAATATTAAAAAATTTAAATAAAAAAACATAACTTCTGAATAATAATATAAAAATATTCTTTTTGTAAATTTTATTAAATTTTCAGAGAAGTTTATTTTTTGATTAATAGTGAAAACACTAAATTTTAATTGAAAACTACATTTCTATCAAAATTATTTAAATATATAAAATTTATTTAAAATTTGTTTCAAAGTATAATTAGTTAAATTATAAATCATTAAATCAAATTTATGCAATTGGAATCAATTTCACATTGAAATTTTAAATAAAAACAATTCAACCGTTTGAAATTTTAAATTAAAAACCCATTGTTACATCTGGTTTGTGAGATTTATTTTAAAAAACATTCATCCACATATGTTACTGAAAAATTATTAAATAGATATACTATTTAGAAAAATAATATTATATTATTCATATTAATTGAGAATTATTTTTTATCAAAAATATTAATGAATGATATTAAAATTAACTCCAAAGATTAAGGTAAAATGAATTTACTAACTGGTTAAACAATAATCATATCAGAAACAATGACCTATATAACTATACAAAACCCATTTTATGGATATATTTCGACAATTTCCCATCTTTACCATAACATTTTTCTGCATTGGATGCACATGATGTTAGGTAGACCTCCCAATATTGATTACCTTCTAGTACTTACAATAATGCCACTCCTCCTGCATTATTACATGTCATTACTCTTCCCCCATATTAAAAATTGTCAAGAAATTTAGATCATAAAAAAGCCATATAATACCCAAACACACCTCATATAATAATAGGATCCTCACTTCAGGATGAAATAATCCCAAGGATATCCATTGGTGAAAACCAAAAGTGTTACCCAAATAATATGTAACGTCTTCCCACATGCAGTTCTAATTATTTCATTCCCCACCAATTAAATTCTTTGAATATATTAATTATATAATAACATAATTATAATAAATATTCAAATATGTTATTATGTTAATCCTATGGCCTAAAATATCATGCACATAAATCAAATGGGACAAAAAAATCTTTATTTGTATGTACGACAGACTACCGCTACGCGAGCTGATGTCATTCATTAATCCATTACCTACTATAAATGTTCTTTTTAATGATGGATTCTTGTTTTATATGTGATATATATGATATATATGATTTATTTATTTATTTTTTATTTTTATATTACACATAAATATTTTATTTCTATTTTCTGAGAATACGATAACATCCTTTGTGGACGTGTGAACAATTGCCTCCTTAAAGTCGTGAGATTTGTTCATGTTTAAATACAATTTATTAAACATAGGTTTAATAAAATTATTATATATATATGGTGTAAAATTATATTTAACCATATATATATATATATATTATTTTCTTTAAATATCCGAAGAAAATGGAAACGGCGTTCTTGTGTACATTTGGACTACCATCCCATGGAATAGTGTTTAAAATCATTAAATTTTTAAGTCATGATCAATGTAAGGGAATCAAACACCAACGATCTTGTACCCTAGTGGTACAAGATCTTTCTTTTCATCCAAAAGACCTAGGATCAAATCTGGGTTGGGGAGAATATCTGGGGTACTGTAGCAGTACTATAATAGGGCACTGTAATAGTACTGTAGCAGCAGTAGAACTGTTGCAGCGACGGCACTGTAGTGGCGGTGGAACTGTAGTAGGTACAGTAGTAGTGACTGTACTGTAGTAGTAACTATACTAGCACAGGTAATATATAAGTTATATTCACCGAGGGGTACTTTGGGCCAATATATAGGCTTCCAATCCTGGTATTCAGGCCACTTGACCTTGGGCCTTCGAGCTATGTAATGGGTCTCATCTACCCAGTCTAAAGAGTTATTTTCTTTAAATAATAAATTTAGGCTTTGGTCCCAACCTTTAAAAAATGTAATAGGATCAAAAATAAAATATCAAAACATATACGAAAAAAATATTCTTATATGAAACGTAACATTACCATGGAATTGATAAAAAAAATGATAATATAAAGTCATAATAAAATCATATATGGTATTATATATTTGAATATGGTTCTGTTTTATATGTAAAATAATTTATATTTTTTATATTGGATGTATGAATGTGTTTGGAGGGAGTCAATACATAAAAAATAGGGATTTGGGGACTCACTTTTATTTCTACGAGTCTTATGCCACATTCAAAAAATATATTTTTTTGGTGTAAATACTACCCTATTAAATGTTCTATCTTAAATTTACATTATTTTAGGATTTTATATTTTAAATTTATTTAATTCGTTCAAATGGTTTATCATTGAAAAGGAACTCAAGTTGTAAGGGATTTCCATATCCCTTTTATTTTACATGGGATACAATCCATGATCACCATCTATTTATTGTACATGGGGTGTATAATGAACATGAATGTTTATTATTATTATTATACTGAAAAATATTGGTATTTACATATACATTTTATTAAATGTCGTTCATGTGGTTTACAATTCAAAGTTTACCAAGATGGTAAAAGATATTTTTCACAATTTTCATTATTTGAACCTTATTTCATGATATGCACAAATATTCATTAATGATGTGTAGATACAAAACCATTTCCAGGTAATTTAATTAGTTTTTATTTCATCAGGATTTTTTATATTTAATTTTAATCCACTATTTCTCATTTTTTATGATTCGTAGTAACCATGTTGGAAGGATTTTAAATCAATAATATAATCATTTATCCAGATTATTTATGATTATTCATCCATTGATTATATATTATGATATATCCATAAATAATCTAAGTAATTTTCTCCTCCTATGTGGTTTTTTGATATCATATTGTAATGGTTAAATTTTTCCACCCCAAGTTACATTGGATATCTATGAAAATGTTTTCAATAAAATCTCACATTGTTCATATCTTTGTTTAGAAATCAATTTTATTCAAAAACTATTGTTCTATAAAATTATTTTTTAATGTTTTCATATAAAATTTTAATATCATATTTAAGGAATATGATTTCAATCATCTAATGTGTTTAAAATGGTTTTCTATTCTTGTTTTATAATTTTTCAATGTTAATTTTCAATGAAAAATATTTTAAATATGTTTTATGTTCAAAATGTGTTTTAAATTCATATCAAATAATAAAATATTATTTTTAAAAGGATAAATTCAATGATAATGATTAACAAAATATTTGATCAACCGAAGTATTTTCAATGATTTTACATGATTACATTATTAATTTTCAATGGTTCTTCACAATTAAGTGGTATTAAAAAGTGTTTTACCCTTTTAAATTCTTAAATAATTTTATAAGATTCAATTTTAGATTTTCAAAGGTAATTTTAAATGAATAGGATTTCAATGATTTAAAAGCTTCCATTATATGTTTTTTATTCTATTTTCAAATAAAAATTCTGTCAAAATTTTTTATTTAATAAAAATAAAATTTACAAGTGGAAATAAAATCATCCTAATGTAATGTATTATTTTTTTAAAGTATACTTCATATGTTTACAAAATGGGTTTTAATTTAAATGTATCTAAAAATGTTTTATGTCTTAAAATATGATTTGCAATTCAAGTTTATTTTAATTAAAACTAATAAAATTTATCATTGAAAAGTCATATACATATAAGATTAAATCCTTAGATATAGCTTATAATTCACTAATTATATGAATATTGGATGTCATTATTATATTTTACTTGAATGGTTTATTTTAAAGATGAACTATTTTTTTATGACACTGGTTTCTCTACCAAATGTTATTCCAAAAAAACCTATGAGCCCAACATCCTTTCTTGAGTTATTATTAAATGAAATTATTAGAAAACCTATCTATTTTCCATTTGTTATTAAATGGGGAAATGATTATTTTTACCATCTAATTTCATCTGTTATGATAAGAGATTTAAGAAACTGATCTCTGTTTAAGGGTTAATATTTGATGAATGTTTTATTATCTTGTGGAACATGTAGTTATGACTTTATTTTGTGATGGGGGGGGAATATATCTCTCTTGAATGGATTGGGTAATGATTTATATCACATAATATAGACATGAATGAAATGGGGAGTGAACCTTGTTCAATAAGGGGATTTTTCTACTATGATGGTCATGGTAGTAAACCTTGACAACTAAGTGGTGCATGGGTGTGATCATTGACTTCTAATATGGTTTTGTGATTGAACCCTAATAGTTTCAATGGTTTGGTGAATGAACCCATTACACAAATATGTCCATGTAAGAAAGGCACTAATACTATATAGATAATTTAATATCTCTGGGTTTTTTCGATTAAATACATGTCTTATTCTGATGGTATGATGTCCTAGATTATAATCATTATACCCTTATGATTAAGGTCTTCTTATCAGTCCATGTTTCTGTCGTTACTCCAGTATATGATCCTCTATATGCATGTTATGATAAAAAAATGTTACTCTCACGATCTGAAACATTTATGTTGATGTATTTCTTATGTATCTCATTTATTTACCATTAGTGGTAAATTGAGATCACCCTTTATTATGTTTTCATTGTATTGGTTTTAAAGAATCGTTTTAGGTAGAAGTACCTAATGGTAATATTTGTAACACCCCAAGCTTCCACGGTACGATTCTCTTTAAATAATACGTTAGTGTGTGATATACGCAACTTCGAGTTCTAACACACACCACAACCTATCAAACTATGAATTATGAATAGTAATACCAACATTTTGAAATTTTATAAATTTTATCTTTCAAAATGGACTTAATTTTTGGATTTGGAATTTCGTAATTACCTTACTGTGAATTTTTGGTATTTTTCAAAAAACATTCAATTTTTTATGAATAGTGAAAAAACACTGAGTTATAGTTTAAATCCGAATTTTTATTTGAATAATTATTTATTTTATTTAAATTTAATTAAGGTTAAAATATATACAAAATACCTATATAAGTTCAATGTAATTCATTGGACTTAGTTTAGAATAATTGTAGATAAATAGAAATTTTATTGAACTTTTCTCCATCTTTTACCCACCTCCTAGGAGAATTTGGAAATTCACATAAAACGTAATTTTACCACTTCTGTGAGTGGAATTTCAAAAATCTAAAAGAAATGGTTAATTTCATGGAGTAAAATGTTGTTTAATAAGATAAAAACAATTTTTGGTGAATAGTAACTTTTTACTTTTATTTACCACGGTTAAAAGTAAATAGGGTAATTAAGGGTCAAAATGATATTAATATTACCCTAACACATGTCTTAATTCTGTTGGACCAGTGTATCTCGGCCAAAAACAACCTTAGGAATAAAATATTATCATTTAGGCCCACATTGATTAGATTAGGACATTTATTATTATTTAATACAAAGAAGAGTTAAAAGAGTTAAAATGAAAGTTCAATAACTAAAACATTTTTAATATAGTGCAATACATAAGATAAATTCTATTATAAATATTAATTATAAATCTAAAACTATTTCATACATAATTATATTATATTTATAATTTTTAGACATGAAATAATTTAATTTATTTATGACACAATGGTGATGCATTAATTACCTAATTAATGAAATATTAAAATAACTGATATTATAAAAATCAAAATAAATGTAATTTGAGACTTTTTATGAATTCACTATTTTTCTAGGTTAATATGACATATTATGATTTTTATATAAATTTCTTTTGATGTAAAAATTCTGTTATGAAATTATCAAAAATAACATACCCAATAGTGTCAAAATTGACATAAAATAGTTTTTTAAAAATATATTATATTATTAATTGATATTCTATTCTTAAAAATATAAGGATTGACCAAAATACTTATATAAAGATATTTGTATCATTAATGGACCACTTAGGGGTCTCTTGTAGGTATATAGTATGATTATTAACAATATAATATAAGAATACAAAGAGACATTGTAAATGTCATACTATTTAACGAAGAGTTAAATATAAATGATAACGTTAATATAGTGACCCAAACCTGTCTAAAATCTATTGGATGAAAGGATTTAGACAAATATCTACTTTAACCATTTAATAATCTACTTTGGATCCATTATAAACTGAATATGAATTTATTATAAAATAATATAACCAGCTTTACCAAAGATGCCCCTCACCCCTCTTATAAAAGGGATCTTCCCATTCCCTCTAATTCACACATTCAAAGCCTTTTGGCTCAGTGAAACCCTTACCAAATATTCTCTAAACTTCCCTCAATTCTACTTAGAGGCCTTAGTTTGATCAGAAATCCAACCTAAGCACCCCTTTTTATCAAATCAAAAGGAAGAACCTGAAGAAGAGGTAATGTTTTCTCCACCTTCTTTCAATTTCCATTCTTCTTCAACTTATTCTTTCTTTGTTATTTCCATTCTATAATAATAAATCCAGTTTAATATATATACTATTATCTTATTATAAATATTGTATATCCATATTCATTATTCTATCCATCCTTTGAATGTCATGTCCCCATAAGTGTGTACGTACAGCTTATCGTCTCTACATCCTGGTGTAAATGTTATTCAATGCATTATTATTTTGATGGGTATGATAATGATGTGTAATTGATGAAAATAATAAATATAACATTATAATTATTTTGTATATATGATATAACATCCATTTATATATTATTTTATTATCAAAACAATGATATTGTCACTCGTCTGTACGTACGGACTACCGTCTCCACGAACGTGATGAGATTCATTCCCCATCGTATCCATTCAAGTATAATTCTCATTTGATGATTAAATTTTTTTTTAATGACTTGATATCATTATGTATATTAATATGTTACAACCTATCCATAACAAAAATGACTTATGTAACAAAAAATATAAAAGAAAATGAGTAAGTTAACACCCAAAACGACGATAATACTAAGATATTATTAACAGATCAATGTTAAAATATCATATATGATATCATAAGATTCTTTTATAATTTAATAACCATTATTTTACCATTATATAGGAGGTTAAATGACTCTAAACTGACAGAAATTACAAGGTAAGGGTTTATTTCAAAATCTCTTCATTATCTAAGGTTTTTTATATGTAATTATCTATTCGGACCTCTTTATTATCCACATCCATGTTTCATAAAAATGTATTTCAAATCATTATTAAAATTTTATGGTCTATCGTTTAAAGTCATTTATACCCTTTTTGAATTTTTATAATATGTTTATAATGTAATCTTTCTGTCGTTTTCCAGATAAAGTCCATTTTAACCTTTTCGACAGAATTAAGGTAAGATTGTATTTTTTAACTTATACGGCGGGTGTAGATATTTTCTTCCATTATAAAATCTTTGAAGATTCCCTTACATGAATATAAGGATATTTTCAATGTAAATGTTTTATTTTAAAATTATGTGACTTTTTATTGATTTTAAAAAAAGAGGTATTTCTCTCAAATAGATTGGATTTCATCTATATCAACATTCTTTGATGGATTTTAATCTTATATGAAGTTGATTTATAATGATACAAAACTTCCATATTATATTGAAGGTTTTGTGATATGTTTGACTATAAATGTGTTATTTTTATACCATTCATGGTTTATAGAGTAAGTATTGACATTTCTTATGCCAGTTTTAATATGAATTTTTATGTTATGTTTAAACCTATTCATATAAGGAGTGCATTGGAATGAGTAAGTGACGTGTGGAGCCCTCTATAGCTCTCTGATGCATCGATAGGTCTCAAGAGACAAACTAGTTTCTTTTCGTAAGGCATTAACAAAATCTTATTTTTAGTCTTGGAACAAGGCCTTGACTATGTGGTTATGATAGTCCAGCATTATGCAGTCCATCATTATGAAAGTGGTTATTCATATTGGATGTGATTATTCAACTAATAGAATATCCGTGTGAATAAGTAAATGGAATTATTTCATTTTATTTCCACCATATTATGCTAATGTTAAAATTTATATGGCTTTTGTCTTTGTTAGGCATTGCCTTAAATGTTTATTCTTATTTATGAAATATTACACTATATAGTTATCCTTATTAGGCATCTTAACTCACCAATTTCTATGTTTTATTTTAACCATGATGTGAATAAGTATTTTATGAATGACCTGTAGGGATAGTATGAGGGGATATGAGTGTGAACTATAGAGACTATGTTGTTGTAGTTCTCATTTTATGATGCAATGTAAACTTTATTAATTTATCTAGTGTTTCCAAGGCTTCTAAACTAATTGGTATTTTGAGAAATGATCTTTTGTGATCATGCCAATGTTATATAATAATGCACCGTCTTTGGATAATTGGGCTTGAGGCATTACAGTTGGTATCAAAGGATATTTAGTACAAACATTGAAAACTAGATTTATATAAACTCCAATGAGATCCCATATACATAATATGGAATTTGAGGATTAGTATAGAATAACTTCCTAGAATTTTGGTATTGTAGATATTTTGTGTGTTTTCTGAGAAATACATCCCTATCTAGATATGAGCAGGTAGAGGTAGCTCTGGCACAGATATACCTGGGGGTAAAACCTTAAAAAACCTCTTTGAGCTAGACTCGAATGAGAACTGGTGCACGACAATAGGCATTGCTACACTCTTGGTTACGACACTCCCGAGAATATGCTTAGGATAATTCTCATTTTCTTTACAAACCATTATGAAGGTTTTATGAGTATATACTTCCTCAAAGAAAACATTTTTATGATTATGGATTATATCCATAAATTGTTTAATGTATGGTAAGTGTTTTACATGTCTGGATTTATGTATTGTGATTCATAAACTAATCTTGTGTATGCCATTGTTTAGAAATGGCACCTAGTGGATGAAATGGAAACCTTATCAAGGCATGCACTCAATTTAGGGATTTAACTCTTTCTCAATATAATTATAGTGGAGCTGGTGATGCAACTGGTGCTGATCAGAAAATCACCATACTAGGTCAACTCACTTAGGTAATGAATAATAACCTTACCCATATATAGCACCCTGATCTGTAGCGTGGAGGATCAATGTTATATCACTTCATGAGGAAACAACCGCCAACATTCATTGGGAGTATAAATCCCTTAGTTTCTGACCAATGGATAAATTCCTTAGAGAAAATATTTTAGGCTTTGGGGAGTAGTGAAAGGGAAAAAGTTATCATTACAGTTTATCACGACACTGGAGATGTTGATCAATGGTGGTCATTGATTCAAAAATCAAAGGAAGATGATAAATTTTAAAATATATAACTTAGATAGTTCAAATATATTTAGATAGAAAAATACATTGCTCGTGACCATCGAGCAGATATGGAATTGAAATTTCTGAGTCTGAGAAAAAAGGAGGATGATAATGTAGCAAAGTTGAAGGATAACATTACAAGGGTAGCAAGGTATGTTGGAGATTATATAAGTAACCCAATAAGTAAGATTTATCATTTATTTGATGGGTTAAAACCATTTATTCATCGAGCGTGATTGTCACAATCCTTCTCATCGTACGAAGATATTGTCTCATGTGCTATCAAGACAAAAAAGAATTATCTATGTCTTATGACTTTAAAGAAAAGAATGAGAAGAAGAGATTTGTTGATCTCTCTAGAAATGGAAATAAAAGAATGAAGGGAAAAGAGGATAATCCATCTTATATTAAATGTGGGTGGAAACACCCCGGTACTAACTTGGATGGAATGAGAGTCTGTTACAAGTGTGGTGAAAAAGTCCACCATGCTCGTCATTGCAAGGGGAAGAAAGAAGATACTGATGTTCAGTGATACAAGTGAAGGGAGATGGGACATTATGCAAATGAATTCCCTATGTGTTAGGAAAACATACCTCAGAAAAGTACAAGGGATCAATGCCAAGATTATACTATCATTACTATTGAGGTATAAGCTCTGAAAGACGTGGTGGCAGGTAATTTAATGGTTTCCTCATGTTTAGAAAATGGATTATTTTATTCTAGATCATTGCATTGTTTCAAATCTTCCCAGTTTTATAAGAAAATTTTATATTTACAATTTGATTTAACAAGGAAATTAATAGTTAAAACTCCTATGGTATGTATCATTGCTACAAAGTTCTATAGATCCGTTCTCATTAGGGCATATAAATGTTCTTCATCTGCTGATCACATCATCATACCCATGAATGATTTTGATATAATTCACTGTATGGGTTGGCATTAAGACCAAGATGCAAAAAGTTATTTTAATAATAAGGATGTTAATATTTTTGATGATGATGATAAAAAACACCTTATATTTAGAGAAGAATCATCACCACCTGATTCTTATCTAGATCCACCTCTAGTAGCTCAACTAAATTAAATTATCGGTGAGGAAGAGAATGAAATAACTGTGGGTGAGGAAAGGAATATTCTAATTTGAGATGTACCTATTGTGAGAGAATATATTGATATGATTGCAGAAGATTTACCTGGACATCCTACAGAATGAGAAATTGAGTTTTCTATTGATTTAATTCCCTGATCAAGGCCCATATCAATTACCCCTTATAGAATGGCCAATGTGGAATTAGTGGAACTAAAGAAACAACTAGTGGAATTGGGTAATAAGGGATTTATTCTCCCTAGTTTTTCTCCATGGAGATCCCCTATCCTTTTTGTTAAGAAGAAATATGTATCTATGAGGTTATGTATCAACTACAAGAAGATCAATGCAATAACAATAAAGAACAAGTATCTTATACCTCGCATTGATGATTTATTTGACCAACTTCATGGAGCTCAATACTTTTCAAAGATTGACCTTTGATCTGGATACCATCAGTTGTGAGTGATGAAGGAAGTCATTCTGAAAACAACATTTCAAACTAGGTATGGGCATTACGATTTTACAGTAATGCCTTTTGGGATGAGTAATGCACCCTCTATTTTCATGGATCTAATGAACATAGTTTTCAAGGAGTATCTCGATGATTTTGTAGAGGTATTTATTGATGATATCTTGGTATATTCCAAAATCTACGACGACCATGAAAATCACTTGTGCATTATCCTAATGAATCTTAAAAGACATGAATTATATGGGAGGTTTAGCAAGTGTGAATTCTGGCTCTAGTAGATCTCTTTTCTTGGCCATATTGTCTCAAAAAATGGAATCTCTGTTGATCCTTCTATGACCAAAGCAATCCATGAATTGCCAGCCCCAATGAGTATAACTAATGAACATAGTTTTATTGGTTTAGCAGGTTATTATCAATATTTCGTCCCGAATTTTTCTCGATTGGATAACCCATTAACGAAGCTCACATATAAAGGAGTTAAATTTGTTTGGTAAAAATAGTGTGAATAATTTTTTGAAGAACTGAAGAGATGATTAGTCAATGCCCCTATATTGTCTCTACAAATAGGTAATGATGGGTTCATTATTTATAGTGATGCATCGAAGAAAGGACTTGGTTGTGTCCTTATGCAGAATGATAGGGCTATTTCCTATGCATCAAGACAGTTTAAAATTCATGAGAAAAAATATCCTACTCATGATCTTGAGTTAGCTGTGGTAATCCTTACATTTAAGATATGTAGACATTATCTATATGGTGGAAAATGTTATATTTATACTGATCACAAGAGTTTGAAAAATATTTTCTCACAAAAAGAACTCAACAATAGGCAAATTCAATGGCTTGAACTACTCAAGGATTATGATTGCATGATACAATACCACCCGGGGAAGGCAAATAAAGTGAAATATGATTTGAGTAGAAAGGATCATGGAGTTTTGAACACGATGAGGGTTAAAAGGGATCCTATATACATGGATCTAGTAAATATGGATATGGTAATCACCATGGAAGGTGAAAAATTAATGCTTTTTCAAATGGTTTCAAAACCATCATTATTAGAAATGATAAAGAGTTATCAGACCAGTGATGAAGTTTTTCAAAAGAAGATTAAAGATATAAATGGTGGAAGATTGAGTGTCTTTGCGTATGAAGATGGAATTATTAATTTTAGGAAGAGACTTTGGGTTCCAAATATACCTTATATAATAAGATAATTGTTGGATGATGCTCATAGTTCCAATTTCTCTATACACCCTGGGAGCACCAAAATGTATTGGGATTTGAAGGAACATTTTTTGTGGGAAAACATGAATAGGGAGAGGGCTGATTTTGGGTCAAGATGTATGGTTTGTCAACAAGTGAAAGCAGGAAGGTAACATCCCAGAGGAGTCATGCAACCTTTTCCCATACCGGAGTGGAAATGGGATAATATCACGATGGACTTTGTCATGGGACTACCAAAGAATCCTAGAA
Organism: Viscum album; assembly: GCA_963277665.1. NCBI lineage: Eukaryota > Viridiplantae > Streptophyta > Magnoliopsida > Santalales > Viscaceae > Viscum > Viscum album. The sequence goes on along the minus strand of CAUJRU010000065.1, from coordinate 1,544,239 downwards.
AGAATGATATAATATGGGTCATTGTTGATCGTATTACCAAGACATCACATTTTCATTCTATAATGGAGGATATACCACATGAAAATCTAGAAAGACAATATATTAAAGATGTTTTAAGACTTGGATTAGATTAGGACATTTATTATTATTTAATTCAAAGAAGAGTTAAAAGAGTTACAATCTATGTTTAATGACTAAAACATTTTTAATATAAAGTTATACATAAGATAAATTAGATTATAAATATTACTTAGAAATCTAGAACAATTTAATACATAATGGTATTTTATTTATAATTTTTAGACATTAAATATTAAAATTTATTTACGACACAATGGTTATGCGGTAATTACCTAATTAATGAAATATTAAAATAATTGATATTATAAATATAAAAACATATGTAATTTGAGACTTTTTATAAATTACACTAATTTTATAGGTTAATATGACATATTAGTTTTTGTTATATAAATTATTTTGAAGTAATAATGCTGTTATGAAATTATCAAAAACAAAATACCCAATAGTGTCAAAATTTATATAAAAGAGTTTTTAAAACAAATATTATATTATTAAGTGATATTCTATTCCTAAAAATCTAAGGATAGGCCAAAGGACTTGTATAAATATATTTTTATCATTAATGGACAAATTTGGGTCACTTTGAGGTATATATTATGTTGATTAACTATATAATATAAAAATACAAAAAGACATTGTAAATGTCAAACTATTTAACTAAGAGTTAAATATGAATGATAAGTTTAATATAGTGACCCAAACGTGTCTAAAATCTATTGGTTGAAAATATTTAGACCCATCCCCACCTAAAAATTTAAATAATCCACTTTGGAGACTTATAAACCAAAAATGTATTAATTATAAAATGATATTTCTATCTTTTCCAAAGGTGCCCCTCACCCCTCTTTTAAAAAGGAACATCCCCTTCACTATATTTAACACCATAAAAGCTTTTTGGCTCAGCCCAAACCTACCCAAATATTCTCTAAACATCCCTCACTTCAATCTAGAGGACTTAGTTTGATCATAAAGCCATCCTAAGGAGCCCTTTTGATCAAATCAAAAGGAAGAACCCGAAGAAGAGGTAATGTTTTCACCACCCTCTTTCAAGTTCCTTTCTTCTTCAACATCTTCATTCATTGTTATTTCCATTATAAATTAATTATTCATGTATAATATATAAACTATGATGTTATTATAAATATGTTTCATCCATATTAATTATTCTATCAATCCTTTTAACGACATGTCACCATACATGCATACGTATGGCTTACCATCTCCACGTCGTGGTATAATTTTTATTCAAAACATTATTATTTTGATGGGTATGATAATGATGTGTAATTTATGTAAATAATAAATATAACATGATAGTTATTATATATATATGATATAACATCCATTTATATATTGTATTAATATCAAAAGAATGATATTGTTGCTCGTGCGTACGTACGGATTAACGTCTCCACAAACGAGATGAGATTCATTCCCCATCATATCCATTCAATTGTAATTGTAATTTGATGATTAAAAATAATGTTTAAGGATTTGATATCATTATGTATATGAATAAGATAAAACATATCCATAATAAACATGACTTATTTTACAAAACATATAAAAGAAAATGAGTAAGTTAACACCTGAAACAATGATAATACTAAGATATTATTAACAAAGCATTGTTAAAAGATCATATATGATATCATATGATTCGTGTATAATTTAATAAAAAAAATTCACCATTATACAGGATGTTAACCTATCCCCAACCAACAGTAAGTACAAGGTAAGTCTTTATTTCCCAATCTCTTCATTATTTGTGGTTGTTTATATGTAATTATCTACTAAGACCTCTTTATCATCCACATCCATGTTTATTAAAATTGTATTTCAAATGATTCTTACTATTTTATAGACTATGGGTTAATGTCATTATACCCTTGTTGACTTTTTATATGATGTTTATAAAGGAATATTTCTGTCATTTTCCAAACAAGGACCTTTTTAACCTTTTCGAAAAAATTAAGCTAAGAATGTCTTTTTAACTTATATGGTGGGTGCGGCTATTTTCCCCCATTATAAAATCTTCGAAGCTTCCCTTACAAGCTTATTATTATGTGACTTTTAAATTATTTCAAAAAAAGAGATATTTCTCTCAAATAGTTTTTATTTCATCTATTTCAAAATCCATTGATGGATTTTAAGATTATTAGAAGTTGATTTATTATGATACAATTCTTACATATTGTATTATTTGTTATGTGATATGTTTGACTGTGGATGTTTTATTTTTATACCATTTATAGTTTATGGAGAAATTATTGACATTTTGTATGCTACTTTTAATACGAATGTTTATGTTATGTTTATACCTGTTCAAATGAGGAATGCATTGGACTTAATAAGTGAGGGGTGGATCCCACTATATCCCCTAGATGCATCGGTACGTCTCATGAGACAAACTACTGTTTTGGCACAAGGCCTTGAAAAAATATTATTTGTAGTCTTGGCATAATGCCTTGACTATGTGGTTATGATAGTCTGGCATTTTTCATTCCATTATTATGAATGTGATTATTGATATTACATGTGATTATTCGACTAGTAGAATATCCATGTGAATAAGTAAATGGAATTATTTAATTTTATTTTTTCCATATTATGCCAAAGTTCATGTTTATAATGATTTTATTTTAATTATGCATTTCCTTAAATGATTATGCTTATTTATGAAAGTTTTCATTATATTGTTATCCTTACTGGGCATCTGAGCTCACCCCTTTCTATGCTTTATTTTTTCCAAGATGTGAAAAGTTATTCTATGAATGACCTACAGGGATAGTATGAGGGTATATGAGTGTGGACAATGGAGACTATGTTGTTGTTGTTTTCATTTTATTATTTAATGTAAAATTTATGAAAGTATTTATTGATTCCAAGGCTACTAAATTAATTGGTCTTTCGTGACTTGATCTTTTGTGATCATTCCAATGTTATGTAATAATGCACCGACTCTAGGTATCTGGGCTTGGGGTGTTACAATATTTTTTTATGAAACCTAGAAGAATATTCAATGATTTTGAAGATTATGTTTCAATGATTCCAATGGCACAAAAAATCCATATTCCTCAGTCATGAACTTTTATAATGCAATTAATATTCATAAAAAATAATATAATATTCATGTATGTTATAATTGGGTTGTTATATTTTAACCCATAGTAAAATTGTATTTAACATGACCATAGTGAATAATTTTTATTATTGTAACTATTAATTACGACAAAAAATAAATTTTACAACATTAGATAATATAATTTAATTGGAGCCTATATATTATATTCATTTTTTTAAATTAACTTATATAAGTGGTATAATTTAATTTAATATTAATCCTACAGCCGTGTGAAAAACCATAGTTTTTCAAGAACTAATTTTATAAGATAGACAAAAATAAAATATTTACTCTATAAAAAATAATCATAAATATATGAATTTAAAATTTTTATTAATAGATAAACTATACATTTAATTTAAATTGTTCCTTGTTAGTGTAATTTCAAATATATAAAATGGAGAAACATTATGGACAATAAAATTGTCTTAAAAAGTAGTTTCAAAGCCTAATAGTTATATTATATTGAAATATAGTATAAAGATGATTAAAATATTATTAAATTTATTAAATATAATTATAAAAACATTTACTATAGTTATATGAAAATTAAAATTAATAATGGTGCTTAATTTATTAAAAAAAATTAAAATTTTATAAAAAATTGTATTATTCATTAATCTCTGAAAATTTTATAGTGACTTATAAATCCTAAATATTCACCTGATTTAAATATCTATATAATAATTTCAAAAAACAGGGAAGATTTATAAAATAACATTTATAAAATCCTAAATATTTTCTATAATATTTTCTAACAAAATGTAATAAATGTCACCTTTTGAGGAAATCAAATTTTTAATCAATAATATATCATTTTCTTAAAATTTAGTATTTAATTAATTAGAATTTATAAATAAATTTATGTTGCGTAAGATGTTTATGAATATTTAATAATGTATACAATCAGGTCAATAACTATCAAATTGATATCTGTGTTATAATAGTTGAATTTTAAATACCCTAATATGTGTGGGATCAGTGTTCAATGTCACATATGCTGTCGATCATAGCTTCCATATAAAAACTTGGGGTGTTAAACTCTTCCATATTTAAATATTTCTCTATTACATTATTATAAAAAACTATGTTTAAAATTATTAAGGGTACATATATTTTATTTTTACTAATAGTTCCTTGTTCTTTCCTTAAACATGTGGTTCTTTCACAATACGTTTACCATGTGAGCCATCATGGTTTTTAGAACATTGTTACAATGATCAAAGATCAATATAAAAATATCCTTGTATTAATGGTATTTTTAAAATGGTATAACATTTGGATTCATAATATGTGAGGATTCTATTATGTGTTTCTTTATGATAGATTCATGGAATATATATTGTGCTTATGATAGGTTATGTTTGAATTGTTGTCTATAGTCCAACAATAAAATGTGTCCAAGGATATTGGGGGTGTTAATTTATCAAGGAATAATATTTATCTTATTAAAATAACTCAATAATTTCCTCTACAATTATATATAGAGAAACACCTTATCTAGGAACTCATAGTACAGGTCCCATTGATGACTGTCTGCATGGGTTTTCTATTGAATTTTCAAGGATTTAACATGACACTAAATAGAGTTAAAATTATCATCCATATTATGTAAAATATTAGGTCCCAATATCTTCTTCTTCACAAAACCATCAAAGAATGTCATTTGATGTCACTACTTCTCATTAAAATCCTCATACTGTTTTTATTGAGTGATTAAATGTAAGTTGTTATTATATGAGAACTCTATAAGGGGATATTTCTAATTTCAACATCCTAGGAAGTCTATTAAACAAGATGTAATTATATCCTCTAGAAAATGGATGGTTCATAGACCATACATGTTATGGTGATATGAACTATTGAAGTTAATTTCTATACCCAATGATTATATAATTCATATATGAAGAACTAAAGTAAAACTAAGATCATGATTGGATATAACTGAGGGTGGAACTCCATATAATCAAACCATTTCCCTTATATATATCCTAGAGAGTTGGTTAAAAGAGAAATGTTCCTTCATGGAAATTAAATCTTATGAAATTGTGTGGTGATAAAAAGAAACCTAAATGGGATTGTTGACTTAAAGAGTCCTGTATATTCTAATGATGAAATATTTGGTTATTTTTCAAATTTCAATTTTGATATTGGATGGGGTTTCATCAAATCATTATACTTATACCAGTCATCATTGACTTGTTGGAATAGAAATCATCATTATAAAAAATTATTGATCTCCTTCTTTAAGATAACCCACAATGATATTTTCTTTAGATGCCAATATATCTTAGTTCTTCCAAGATGAATAAAGAAAGATGAAATATGGACATCATCTAGAAACTCCCTCATCCCCTTTAGTTATTATTGGAAACATCTAAGCTCCAAGACATAGAAACCCATTTTAAGAATAGTTGATGTTCTGAATATTTAATAACTTTTTTTCTTGTACCTTTACCTCATTCTAGGAATCCTTAATCTTTTCAATAATGGATTGTCGATCTTTTATTGGACTAATCTTGGATATATATTAATTTATTATTCCTATATCTAAACTTTTCATTTCAAAGAATATTGTTCCTTCAAAATTAAAATCGTTGATTAAATCATCAGATATTTTCAACTTAGAACATCATCTATATTGTTTTATATAATAAAATAGTAATGGATTAAGTTGTCATAATCATTGATTAGATCTAACCAAATTCACAAGTTTGTATTTATTTACATTTTTTGAATATTTATTTGAGGATCCTATAATCCATATATTTTTTATACTTCTCCTCCTAGAGATTTTGTCTATACATCCTTAGTGAGAATATCACTATATACAATTCTAGTTCATGAGTCAGATTGTTCTACTCATTAAAATTCAGCTGTATTTAGGTTCTTATTAAAATATTATCATTCTTCATTATTATATAACTAAAATACATTATTTAATAACCACATCTTATAACAACTAGTTCCCCACATGAGGGAAGTGTGACTACTAGTATAGTAATAATCCTCTTCATAAAAACCATAAATCTGCATTCACAATATTTTGTTAGTAAAATTATTAACCAATTAGATGGTACCACATTTAGTGGGTTTACAATAATAATATTTTTTACCAAAATCATCGGTAATACTGATATACTACAATGAAACAACATATATCTACTATATATATGTTGGTCTTATCTGGTAAATGATTTCATTTTTCATAGAAGAGTTCACATATATCCATTATCTGATAATAATAGGCACTAAAAATGATACAAACATCATCCAAATATCAAATTAACTATAAATTATATAATGATTTTAAATTTATATGTTCATTATAACTATATTAAAATGATCCTCAACTCCTCCTTTATTTATGTGTAAAAAATAATATCATTTATAAATACTTGAAAAAAAAATTCAAGGAAATATCTAAATAATCTGTTCATAATTTCCATAAATATTTTTCGATAATTATTTATTTTTAATAGAATTAATATCTACTCATAGTTTCCCTAAATGTTTTGTAAATTAGTTTTGGGATTAACTTCTTTATTCTCATTTATTTGGGGTTATCCCTTTCGAATGTCCACCATAAATAAATATTGATCCCCATATTGTTGATAAAATAATTAATTTATCCAAAGAAGTTGATACATGTAAATTATCATGATTTTTTTGATATTATGATATTCTATGTCAATTATTATTTTCACATCCTCATTGCTTATGGACATGAGTGGTGTCCCCCAAGGTGAAACATGTGGCTGTATAAACCGTTTATCTAGAATCTTCATTATTTTCTGTTTCATCGTCTCATGTGGAACAATGGCCATTCCAAATAGATTCTTGTTTACAATCAAATATTTATCTATAATATCAATTTAAAATTCAACCACTTGTCTAAGATGAATACTAGTAAACTCCTTCAGAAATACATAATATTATTTTCTCAAAATAAGAAGTTCCCAAAAACAAATCATTACATTAGTCTTAGTCATTTGTAATTGTTATGCTTTCTATTAAAAGAAAAATATACCCACATTAGATGATAATACCAATGAAGATTTATCATCCTCCATTCACTTGTATAGAATCATATTGATATTCACCATTCAAAGGGTTGATTTACTATATTGGAATTTTATGATGGCACAATATAATGAAATCCAACCTATGCCCCATAAAATATCAAATTACACTATAGAAATCATGAAAGGTTTTGTGGGGATGTTCAACCTAAATTGATTAATATAGGATTAGTTATATACTTTGGCTTCAATAAATAACCCAATTACTATAAAATTGATAACTAACATCCGTATTTTGATGAAGTTCATAAATTTTTAAGACATCTTGCATGATAATAAGGTTTTTGTCAGACCGAAATAAAAAAGAACATTCACTATTTGTATATGATGAACTAGAGTACTTATCACGACATCCTTTTTAGGATCCAGCACTACAACATTTATGGCATTCTTTCATCCTTTCACTATATTCCATAGGGGTTTTGTCATTAGTTTTCATTGAAAATACATAGCTTAGTGAAATTTTCATGATGTATCCTTGTACCTTGAAGTTTTAACATTCAGAACTTTCTAACGGTTGTGTTTCCGATGCTTTTATGCCAGTGCGCGTGCGTCCGTCCGTCACGCATGGGAGGACGTACAACTTGTTTCCCTGCATTACCGCTTTCCAATGGCATGCGGCATCCGTTCCTTGTTCAGGTACGTCTGCTCCTTGATTGAAACCGGGATGATGGGATGTCAAATCTTCCTTCCGTGGATTCCTCCTCGGAGATCATCACCTAGGTTGGGTCTCCCTCATAGATTTAATACTGGTTCGTGAAGCTCGTTCCTAGTGCCATATCTTCATGGACGCCAGTTAATTACCCTGCTTCCGTCAAGATGCTCCAAGTGGTCTTGTCGGGGAAGCAACATTCGGTGAGGAGAATGCTCATGTTGGGGAGTCGCTGGCATGTCTTGATATTGGGGATTGGAATGTATGTCTTATGTCCCTTATCACAGGGCTTCTTGAGGGCGCGGAAGCCCGAGGCATCCCATGTCGAACGTGGGGATAGTGTACCATCTAAGGTTTTCCTCATCATCCCATGTTTAACACGGGATATGCTGGGAGTTTAATGTCTTGCAGAGATGGATCGGACTGATAGGAACACTGATAGTGGATCAAATTGAAGGACCCCCTAGGGGGAACACTGATATTGGGGCCAGCACATGGGCGGCTTCCCGACTACCATGGAATGGGATGGGGTGGCATGATCTCACCTGGATGTGGCGGCCCGGGTAATGATCAGGATGGATGATGGACTGATGAGCTTGAACCTCATGGAGGCTTTCTACATATTTATAACAACCCATACTTTACATACATTGTTAATACTTCAAAATTGAAGCACACTTATTACAACATATGACAAAACCACAAAGCACCATATAGGTATAGTGTTTTTAGAAACTGGGAAACATAAACAACTGGTTCATAAATCTTCTACAGTGTCTCCCATTTATTTCATCATATCTAGGGTCCCTTTTAGCATATTCTACTTAATATCCATCTTCCTGACCTGGGGAAAAGAAAACATAAAAGGGTGAGCTCAAATGCTCAGCAAGGGAAAATAAAGGAAATAAAAATCATATCATATCTTTTTGAAAATCATAACCTGCAAAAGAGATCATAATATCTTAACATGGAACAAATCATAGAAGTGAAAATGAGATCCCCATAATCATAACATAAAACTTGAAACTTTGTGGCATGCACACATAATCTTGTAAAATCATTTCTTGTTAGTCATGACTCATTGCCAAGACTATCTTAGTGGACAAAGTCCCTTTCTGATCCGAGTTCACTCCTCGTTTCAGTCCTGTATCACTGAACCGAAATAACCTTCCGTTCCATCCATGTCTATCTCATGAGATATAAAATCTTTACCCAATGCATTGGAGGGAGATATAGGTCCCACCCATCTTATAATGAATCCTTTCTTATGTGTGCCACATAATCATAAAACATACATCATCGCATAACACATGTAACAAAAATGGGATTCTTGAAACATCATGACACCATAAATCAATTCATATAAGATAAAGGAATTCAACATGATCAGATCAATGTAATAATAGGGATAAAAACAGAACCCTTTATTATCTTAGATGGAAAATAATTTTGATAAAACACTTGAACTCCATTCTTGAGGAAAATATCCTTTCTTCGTCAAAAACATTTTTCCTTTCATAACATGTCATACAACTTTAAAATAAAAGAAGTTGATTAAAAATAAACATGAAAACTTGTAAAGGAAGCTTCTTGGAAATAATGTTTTAAAAATCCATTCATGCCGTATAAGTTAAAAAAACATTCTTCGTACTTTTTTCGGAAAAGTCAAAAAGTACCTCGTACGGAAAAACGACAAAAGATTCCTTTCATATTCTTTACTAAAAACGTACCTAAGGGTAAAATTGGATTTAAACTATTGCAAGTGGATGGAAACAATATTACATATTGAGGGAACATGGATGTGGATGATAAAATACACCCCAGTAAATACTTACGAATAAACAATCTCAGATAAAAATGAGATTGTGATATTTCCCTTACCTTAGGTTTGATTTGCTTTGTACGTGTCCGAAGCTCCTGTATAATGGTTTAAATAATGTTATTGACTTATTCCAGAATCATACATATTGATATCATATCATATATGGTCATATTCTTAGCTTCTTGTTAGTAATATTTCATTGTTACTTGTTACTCGTGTCTTTATTGCCTTTTGTTCTTATGCGTGTTTTGCCAAATAAATTCTTATTCTTCTTTTAAGGTTATAAATACCTTATATCCAGAATGGTATTAGTGTAACATATATCATATTTATTCATTCAATTCATTTATATAATTATTATGTAATGATGATCATGTAGAACGAGTCGCTTCACATCGTGGAGACGGTATTCCGTACGTACGCACGAGTGATGATATCGTTCCTATGATCGTGGAATTGTATTAAAGTATATATATATATTATTTCAGTATCAATATAACTTTATAATAATCATAAATAGTAACTCATTACACCATTATACCCATCCTTTTAAAGTGATGGTGGAAAAATAGATTACACCACGGCGTGGAGACGGTATTCCGTACGTACGCACGCGCGGTGATTTCATTTTTCCGTAGGATGGATAGAAGGTGAATTAGGGTTGTTTCATATTTATAATAACATATAAGTATGTAAGTAATACTGATGTTATTACTTTATCATGAAACAACTAAAGTAGAAGAAGTTGAAGAAAAAAGTAATTGAAAAGATCGGTAATGGATATTATCTCTTCCTTGGAAAGCCTCTTTGAATCCTCCACTTAGGGAACTATGATTGGTCTTTGAAGAAGACCAGGACCTCTAGGATTATTCTAGGGAAGTGGAGAGGAGAAAATGGAAGGGGATGGCCGAGCTTGAGTGCTCAATTTGGTGCGAGAAGGAGGGGGAGGAGGTGCCCTTTTATAAGGGAGGAGAGGGGCACCTTAGGAATATCTCAAAATATTATTTTATATTAAAGTCAAAATCAGTTTATAATGGTTCCAAAGGGTCTTATTTCGAAGCTAAAGTGGGTATGGGTCGAAATCCTATCAACCAATAGGATTTAGACATGTTTAGGGTATTATGTTAACCTTATCAATTAGATTTAACTCTAAGTTAAATAATTTAACTTTTACCATGTCTTTTTGTTTTCTTTCACTATATGGTTAATACACTTACTATAACATGCCAAACGAACCCCAAATTGTTTATTATTAATATATATATCCTTATCTAAGTCATTTGGCCGATCCTTAGATTTTTAGGAATAAAATAAAAATTAATAATATAATATTTTATTTAAAAACTATTTTGTGTCAATTTTGACACTATTTGATTTCTGATTTTTGTGAAAGTCATAACAGAATTATATGTTCGAACCAAGTTGATTAAATAAACACTAATATATCATAGTAACCTAGAAAATTAGTGGAATTCATAAAAAGTCTTAAATTACATTTATTTTGGTATTTATATTATCAATTATGTCAATATTTCATTAATAAGATAATTACTACATCATCTTTGTGTCATAAATAAATTAAATTATTTGATGTCTAAAAATTACAAATAAAATACCATCATGTAGGAAATCTTTTTAGATTTCTAATGAATAATTACAATTGAATTTATATTATGCATAACCCCATATTAAAAATGATTTACTTATTAAACTTTGATTTTAACTATTTTAACCCTTCTTTAAATAAATTAATAATAAATGTCCTAATCGAATCCAAGTGGGCCTAAATGGTCATATTTTATTCCTAAGTTTGTTTTTGGTCGAATTACACTTTTCCAATAGAATTAGGACATGTGTTAGGGTAATAATAATATCAAAATTACCCTTAGTTACCCTATTTACTATTAACTGAGGTAAAAATAGTAAAAAGTTATTATTCACCAAAAAATTATTTTTATCTCATTGAACCACATTTTACTTACTGATATCAACTGTGTCTGTCGGATTTTTGAAATTTCATTCACAGAAGCGGTAAAATTATGTTTTATGCAAAATTCAGTTTTTAACCCACCACTTAGTGGTTTCACTATTCATCAAAAATTGAAAGTTTTCAGAAAAATACCAAAATTTCACCTTAGGCTAATTTCGATATTCTGAGTCCAAAAATGAAGTCTATATTGAAAAATAATATTTATAAAATTTCAAAAAGTGGTTATTACTATTCATAACGGCTAGTTTTAATAGCATATTGTTGTTTAGTGAAACTCGGTATTGCGTACGACGCAAGCTATCGAGGAAGGTCGCGATTGCGTGTAAAGCAAGCCAAGCAAGTGTTGTGTAGAAAAAGATTCCTTTGATGATTTATATAACATAAAAGTCTCGGGTGTTACATTCTACCCCCCTTAAAAAGAATTTCGCCCTCGAAATTCGTCACTTTGTAACAAAGAGATGAGGATACTTCTCCCTCATCATATCCTCAATCTCCCATGTAGCTTCTTCAAGTTGGTGGTTCCTCCATAAAACTTTCACCAATCGAGTGGTCTTGTTTCGTAGGACTTTTTCACTACGATCCAGAATCTCTATCGGCTGTTCTTCATAAGAAAGATCTTGCTCCAGCGGTACAACTTCTGAGTTGAGTACATGTGAAGGATCTGGTATGTACTTTCTCAGGAGAGATACATGGAACACATCGTGAACTTGAGAGAGATTCGGTGGAAGCGCCAATCGGTAAGCTACCTTCCCAACACGATCCAGTATTTCGAAAGGACCGATATATCTTGGGCTCAACTTCCCCTTCTTTCCAAATCTCATAACCCTCTTCCAGGGAGATATTCGTAAGAACACTTTATCACCCACATCAAACTCTAGGTCTTTTCTTCGGTTGTCGGCATAACTTTTCTGTCGACTCTGAGCTGCGCTTATGTGTTGTTGAATAGATCTGACCTTTTCTGCCATTTCATCAACGAGATCAGGTCCTAATAGCTTTTTTTCCCCAACTTCATCCCAGCAAGTAGGAGTCCTGCATTTCTTTCCATAGAGAGCTTCATAAGGAGCCATCTGAATACTGGAGTGAAAGCTATTATTATAAAAAAAATCCACCAAAGGTAGGTGTTGATCCCAACATCCTTTGAAATCCATAGAGCAAGCTCTCAACATATCTTCTAGGGTTTGAATTGTTCTCTCAGACTGACCGTCTGTCTGGGGATGATAAGCAGTGCTGAAACTCAACTCTGTATCCAGAGTATGCTGAAGACTTCGCCAGAACATCGAGGTAAATCTCGGATCCCGATCAGATATTATAGAAAGTGGTACTCCATGCAATCTTACCACTTCCTTTACATATATCCTGGCAAGCTGATCTAGAGAGAAATCGTCTCTAATAGGAATGAAGTGTGCAGACTTTGTAAGACGATCAACTATGACCCAGACAACATTATTGCCTTTGGATGTTTTAGGAAGTCCTGTGACAAAGTCCATAGTGATGTTTTCCCATTTCCATTCGGGTATGGGTAATGGTTGTAACATCCCCTTAGACTTTTGTCTCTCAGCTTTAACTTGTTGACAAACCAAGCATCGAGAGACATATTCAGCAATATCTCTTTTCATGCCATCCCACCAGAAGTACTCTTTCAGGTCCCTATACATCTTCGTGCTTCCAGGATGAATAGAGAATGAAGAACTATGAGCATCATCCAGCAGCTCCTTCTTTAATTCGGGGATGGAAGGAACACAAACCCAATTCCTGAACTTTATTATCCCATCACAATCAAGGTTGAATTCAGGAACATTTCTCACCTTCTTTTTTAACTCGACATTTTCATTCTGTGCCTCTTTAATCTTCACATTTATAGATGGTTGAACATTCATTTGAGAAAGATAAGATTTTTCCCCTTCCATTATAATTCCAAGATCCATCCTTTGTAAATCCATAAATATTGGATCCTTTGTGATCATCATCATGGATAAACTAGCATGGTCTTGTCGACTTAATGCATCTTCCACCTTGTTTTCTTTCCCAGGGTGGTAATGGATTGAGCAGTCATAATCCTTAATCAGCACCAACCATCTTCTTTGACGCATATTCAACTCCTTTTGTGTGAAAATATACTTTAAACTTTTATGATCAGTATAAATATCACACCTTTAACCATAAATGTAATGCCTCCGAATCTTTAATGCAAAGATTACCGCAGCTAACTCCAAATCATGTGTTGGGTAATTTTTCTCATGGATTTTCAACTGTCGTGAGGCATAAGCTATCACCATATCATTTTGCATAAGTACACACCCCAATCCCTTCTTGGATGCATCACTGTAGATCACAAACCTTTCTCCACTACAAGGCAGTGTGAGCACAGGTGCACTGGATAACCTTCTTTTCAACTCCTTGAAATTCTCTTCACATTCCTCTGTCCAAACAAACTTAACTCCTTTCCGAGTCAACTTGGTGAGTGGATTAGATAATCGTGAAAAATCCTTTACAAAACGTTGATAATATCCAACCAAAACAAGAAAACTTCGGATCTCAGTTACTGTTGTTGGTCTCGACCATCTTTCAATAACCTCTGTTTTTGCTGGATCCACAGATATCCCCTCTTTTGAGATTATGTGACCCAAAAATACAACTTTTTGAAGCCAAAATTCACACTTGGTAAATTTGGCATAAAGCTTCTCCTTTCTCAGGGTCTTCAATATAATTCTCAAGTGATCTTCATGCTCTTCCTTGCTCTTTGAATAGACAAAAATATCGTCTATAAAGACTACCACAAATTGATCAAGATAGTCTCTAAAGACTCTATTCATTAGATCCATGAAGATAGCAGGGGCATTGGTAAGACCAAATGGCATCACTATAAATTCATAGTGTCCATACCTTGTACGGAAAGTCGTCTTTGGTATATCCTCCCTTTTGACCCTTAATTGATGATACCCTGAACGGAGATCAATCTTGGAAAAGTATTGAGCTCCGCGTAGTTGGTCAAATAAGTCATCAATGCATGGGAGATGATATTTGTTCTTGATAGTGATCTTGTTAAGTTCTCGATAATCAATGCAGAGTCTCATTGATCCATCTTTCTTCTTAACAAATAGAACAGGTGCTCCCCAAGGTGACGTACTAGGGCGTATGAGTCCCTTATCAAGATTCTCTTGGAGTTGCTTCTTCAATTCCTGCAACTCAATTGGGGCCATTCTATAAGGTGTCTTTGAAATTGGCAAAGCGCCCGGTATGAGTTCTATTGAAAACTCAACTTCACGATTTGGTGGAAGACCCGGTAATTCCTCCGGAAATACATCATCAAACTCCCGTACAATGGGCATATTCTTTATTGTGAGTTTCTCACCAACCATTTGAGATAAATAACCTTCATTTAATGGAATCAATACCCATAAGATGGAATAAATTTCCACTGGAAGGTTATGTTCATCCTTGCATTGATAGACGATCGTAGATTGATCAGGAATATGAAATGTTACTTCCCTTCTTTGGCAATTGATATGAGCTCCATGTAGAGAAAGCCAATCCATGCCAAGAATCACATCAAATTCCACTAAAGGAAGGATCACAAGATTTGCAGGAAGCACTTTCCCAAAAACTTCGATCGGAGAAGAATTATAAACTTTTGATGCGACTGTTGTGCCATTAGGTGTTGTCACAGCTAACTCAACATCTAATTGTTGAGGTAGTACGGTGATACCCTTAGAAAATTTTTCAGAAATAAAAGAGTGGGTGGATCCAGAATCAAATAAAACATTTGCTACTTTAGAGTGGATGGTAAGTGTACCTTTCACCACTTCATTATCGTACTCCACATCGTTGATAGAAATTGCATGTGACTTTCCTTTGTCTTTAGCCTTAATATTTTGTTGACTTCGACCATCATCATCAAACTTTGGATTTGGGAATTGATTGGCATAATGCCCCATCTCCTTGCACTTGAAACATTGAAGTGTAGTAGGTTCATTCTGTGTATCCCTTCCTTTGTTTGCGTCATTTGACATCTTCTTCCCATTATCACGACATTCAAATGCCCGATGACCTTCCTTTCCACATTTAAAACATTTACTTGTCCCTTTAAGACAACTCCCTCCATGTTTCTTTCCACACTTTGAGCATAAGGAAAAGCTCATCTTCTTTTTCGTGTTCTCTTTAGATTTTTCTTTCAATTCCATCTTCCTCTTCTTACCAATCCCATGTGACTGATGGGTTATTCCAATCTCCATCTCGACTATGAGAGCACATCGAACAATTTCCTCATAGCTATTGAAGTCCCTTATGGCTAAAGCCCTTCGAAGACTTGGTTTTAAGCCACTAAAGAATCGATCGATCTTACTCTCAGGTTGGATAATAATACCAGAAGCATACCTTGAAAGTCTTGTAAAATTTGCTTCATAGGTACCAACAGATTCATCATCCCTTTTCTTCAGTTCAAGAAACTCTTTCTCCATATTTGTTCAGAGAATACGAGGGAAGTACTTATTGAAAAATATGTTCTTGAACTCGTCCCATTCCATAGACTCAATTTCATCCCTTTGCCTCGTAATCTTAATAAGATTCCACCATTGATCAGCATCTCCTTCCAAATGATACACTGCTAGGATGACTTTATCATGTTCAGAACATTGAAGAATTGAAAATATCTTTTCAGTAGTACTAATCCATTGTTCAGCAACTAATGGATCAGTAGACCCACTGAAAGAAGGTGGACGCTGCCTCATGAAGGATTCAACAGAATGTTGCTCCTTCCTTTGCTCGTTTGGAAGTCCTGCATGATTCATATATTGAGAAAGTTGTGTGATCATGGCTACAAGATTTTGCATTCCAGCTCCCATATCGTTTGGTTGCTCTGGGGGACAATCATTGCATTTCCCATCGCATTCCGTATTAACACGGTTCCTTCGGGTTCCAACCATTGACTAAAACCAAGAAGAATAGTGTGAGCAACACTAATTATAATAGGAAAACCACATAATTCAAGAGTAAAATTTTCATGCTTAAGGTCTTATCCTAGGTTATTCAAGGCCATTTCTAAAACACTAAGATTGTGTTCTATGCTTAGACTTATACTTAGGGTTCTTACTAAGGCTTTCACATCCTAGTTTCCAAAGGTTGACTATACCTTTCCTCTGATACCAACTATAACAACCCATACTTTACATACATTGTTAATACTTCAAAATTGAAGCACACTTATTACAACATATGACAAAACCACAAAGGACCGTATAGGTATAGTGTCTTTAGAAACTGGGAAACATAAACACCTGGTTCATAAATCTTCTACAGTGTCTCCCATTTATTTCATCATATTTAGGGTCCCTTTTTGCATATTCTACTTAATATCCATCTTCCTGACCTGGGGAAAAGAAAACATAAAAGGGTGAGCTCAAATGCTCAGCAAGGGCAAATAAAGGAAATAATAATCATATCATATCTTTTTGAAAATCATTACCTGCAAAAGAGATCATAATATCTTAACATGGAACAAATCATAGAAGTGAAAATGAGATCCCCATAATCATAACATAAAACTTGAAACATTGTGGCATGCACACATAATCTTGGAAAATCATTTCTTGTTAGCCATGACTCATTGCCAAGACTATCTTAGTGAACAAAGTCCCTTTCTGAACCGAGTTCACTCCTCGTTTCAGTCCTGTATCACTAAACCGAAATAACCTTCCGTTCCAGCCATGTCTATCTCATGAGATATAAAATCTTTACCCAATGCATTGGAGGGAGATATAGGTCCCACCCATCTTATAATGAATCCTTTCTTATGTGTGCCACATAATCATAAAACATACATCATCGCATAACACATGTAACAAAAATGGGATTCTTGAAACATCATGACATCATAAATCAATTTATATAAGATAAAGGAATTCATCACGATCAAATCAATGTAATAATAGGGATAAAAACAGAACCCTTTATTATCTTAGATGGAAAATAATTTTGATAAAACACTTGAACTCCATTCTTGAGGAAAATATCCTTTCTTCATCAAAAACATTTTTCCTTTCATAACATGTCATAAAACTTTAAAATAAAAGAAGTTGATTAATAATAAACTTGAAAACTTGTAAAGGAAGCTTCTTGGAAATAATGTTTTAAAAATCCATTCATTCCGTATAAGTTAAAAAACATTCTTCGTACTTTTGTCGGAAAAGTCAAAAAGTACCTCATACGGAAAAACGACAAAAGATTCCTTTCATATTCATTACTAAAGACGCACCTAAGGGTAAAATTGGATTTAAACTATTGCAAGTGGATGGAAACAATATTACATATTGAGGGAACATGGATGTGGATGATAAAATACACCCCAGTAAATACTTACGAATAAACAATCTCGGATAAAAATGAGATTGTGATATTTCCCTTACCTTAGGTTCGATTTGCTTTGTACGTGTCCGAAGATCCTGTATAATGGTTTAAATAATGTTATTGACTTATTCCAGAATCATACATATTGATATCATATCATATATGGTCATATTCTTAGCTTCTTGTTAGTAATATTTCATTGTTACTTGTTACTCGGGTCTTTATTGCCTTTTGTTCTTATGCGTGTTTTGCCGAATAAATTATTATACTTATTTTAAGGTAATAAATACCTTATATCCAGAATGGTATTAGTGTAACATATATCATATTTATTCATTCAATTAATTTATATAATTATTATGTAATGATGATCATGTAGAACGAGTCACTTCACATCGTGGAGACGGTATTCCGTACGTACGCACGAGTGATGATATCGTTCCTATGATCGTGGAATTGTATTAAAGTATATATATATATATATTATTTCAGTATCAATATTACTTTATAATTATCATAAATAGTTACTCATTACACCATTATACCCATCCTTGTAAAGTGATGGTGGAAAAATAGATTACACCACGGCGTGGAGACGTATTCCGTACGTACGCACGCGCGGTGATTTCATTTTTCCGTAGGATGGATAGAATGTGAATTAGGGTTGTTTCATATTTATAATAACATATCAGTATATAAGTAATACTGATGTTATTACTTTATCATGAAACAACTAAATGAGAAGAAGTTTAAGAAGAAAGAAATTGAAAAGATCGGTAATGGATATTACCTCTTCTTTGGAACGCCTCTTTGAATCCTCCACTTAGGGAACTAAGATTGGTCTTTGAAGAAGACTAGGACCACTAGGATTATTCTAGGGAAGTGGAGAGGACAAAATGGCAGGGGTTGGCCGAGATTGAGTTCTCCATTTGGTGTGAGGAGGAGGGGGAGGAGGTTCCCTTTTATAAGGGAGGAGAGGGGCGCCTTAGGAATATCTCAAAATTTTATTTTATATTAAAGTCAAAATCGGTTAATAATGGTTCCAAAGGGTCTTATTTCGAAGCTAAAGTGGGGATGGGTCGAGATCCTATCAACCAATAGGATTTAGACCTGTTTAGGGTATTATTTTAACCTTATCAATTAGATTTAACTCTAAGTTAAATAATGTAACTTTTACCATGTCTTTTTGTTTTCTTTAACTATATGGTTAATACACTTACTATAACATGCCAAACGAACCCCAAATTGTTTATTATTAATATATATATCCTTATCTAAGTCATTTGGCCGAACCATAGATTTTTAGGAATAAAATAAAAATTAATAATATAATATTTGATTTAAAAACTATTTTGTGTCAATTTTGACACTATTTGATTTATGATTTTTGTGAAAGTCATAACAGAATTATATGTTCGAACCAAGTTTATTAAATAAACAATACTATATCATAGTAACCTAGAAAATTATTGTAATTCATAAAAAGTCTTAAATTACATTTATTTTGGTATTTATATTATCAATTATGTCAATATTTCATTAATAAGATAATTAATGCATCATTTTTGTGTCATCAATAAATTAAATTATTTGATGTCTAAAAATTACAAATAAAATACCATCATGTAGGAAATATATTTATCTATCTAATGAATATTTACAATCGAATTTATCTTATGTATAACCCCATATTAAAAATGATTTACTTATTAAACATTGATTTTAACTATTTTAACCCTTCTTTAAATAAATTAATAATAAATGTCCTAATCTAATCCAAGTGGGCATAAATGGTCATATTTTATTCCTAAGTTTGTTTTGGGTCGAATTACACTGTTACAATAGAATTAGGACATGTTTTAGGGTAATAATAATATCATATTTACCCTTAGTTACCCTATTTACTATTAACCGCGGTAAAAATAGTAAAAAGTTACTATTCACCAAAAAATTATTTTTATCTCATTGAACCACATTTTACTTACTGATATCAACCGTGTCTGTCGGATTTTTGAAATTCCATTCACAGAAGCGGTAAAATTAAGTTTTATACAAAATTCAGTTTTTAACCTACCACTTAGTGGTTTCACTATTCATCAAAAATTGAAAGTTTTCAGAAAAATACTAAAATTTCACCCTAGGCTAATTTCGATATTCTGAGTCCAAAAATGAAGTCCATTATGAAAACTAAAATTTATAAAATTTCAAAAAGTTGTTATTACTATTCATAACGGCTAGTTTTAATAGCATATCGTTGTTTTAGTGAAACTCGATATTGCGTACGACGCAAGCTATCGAGGAAGGTCGCGATTGCGTGTAAAGCAAGCCAAGCAAGTGTTGTGTAGAAAAAGATTCCTTTGATGATTTATATAACATAAAAGTCTCGGGTGTTACAATATCCCCATGGCATGGAATCAAAGTCTGCGTAGTTCAGTGATATGGTGGGACACCTGAAGAGGCGACCCATGAGAATGAACGCATGGATTGGTGCTTGGAAGAAGTAAGATCTCCGGGCTAGGGCATGAGCTTCACAAGGCGTGTGGGATCGAGGGGGAAGTCAGAATGAGATGTGGGTGCGAGACATGGGGCTTACGCTCTGAGACGGCCCAAGAGGGGGAATATGGGGCTTACGCTATGATGTGGCCCATAATAGTGCTGGTGAACCAACGCTAAGAGGTCGGAACAACTGACTAATGGGCATGATCCTTATAGAGGTTTCCTACGTACCATGCGTTAGAACGGATTAAAGTCCATGTAGTTCAGGGCATACAGTTTAACGTCATACGGGACGAAAGCATTTGGGGCATAAGCTCTGAGGCGGCCCAGAGTGGATATGGGACTTACGCTCTAAGGCGGCCCATGGTGGTCGGGGAACCGATGTGAAGAGGTTGGAATGACCGAGGGGTGGGCTTGAACCTCATGGAGGCTTCTTACATACCATGTGTTAACATCGATCAAAGTCCACGTAGTTCGCTGGGATGGGTCTTACGCTCTAAGGCGGCCCTTGGAGGATGTCCTGATCGATGCACACTATAATCCCACATCATTCATGCTCAGTGTGAAAAAACAAGAGATAGCAAGGACCAGATGATCACGCCGCAAAGGGTGCATCCATGAGAAGCGAAAAGGGGCATACGCATTGAGCAACCCAAAGAGGAAACATGGGCTTATGCGTGGTTAGTGGCCCTTAGTGTCAGGGATTACTCTAGGATGGAGGCCCGTGGTGTGACAAAGCACAGTGGGAAAGGGACTCCACTGGCCTTGGCAGGGTGGAGTACGGAGGTTCATGGGTGCAACCTTCCGCAAGAGAGGATAGGGGATTACGCTCTGAGGCAGCACTTACCCCGTGGACAAACTCCACTCCAACAAGGAGGATCTCATTCCATGTTAGGAAGAATCCATTAATGTGAAGATGAGTGGGCGTAAAGAATGTCCAAGCTGGGGGGACACTGCGTGCGAAGCACGGGGTCAGACAAAAGTTTAAAGTCATGTTTTAAGGATGAGGTGCTTAGTAGTTTAACGCCCTGAATCTTGGACGAGGTGGGTTCGCTCCACACCCCTAGGGAATACATTCCCAAATCCCTCTACCCCTTGTGGTAGGGAAGGCATCAGCAAGAACATAGTGAAAGGGGGCCGTAGGGCGAACCATTGAGGGGTCCACGTTAGTGTGGCTATGCGAAGAAGCAATAGCCGTTAGCTTGCCTCTGCGGAGAAGCATAAGGCAAAGAAACGCAATAGGAAACACCACCCAAGGGACCTTGAGGTTACTTCGTACGATCCTAGAAGGCTGTACGGGAAAAAACGCATGGAACGCATGCCCGGCAGAGTAGACATCAGGTGTCGGCTTGGGTGGTAACCAATGGGAGTCAAGGGGTCATGGGTGTTGGGCGCAAAAAGAATGTTTGCATGCAAAACACCGTGATGGTGCACAATAGGACCATAGGATTGTGCTGATAAGTGATTGCGCGCAAAGTATTGGGATTTCATGCACAGAAAGGGATTTCATGCATGGGGCAAGGATTGCGCGCAAGGGAAGAACCCGGAGGAGTGGGAAAATTCACTTAAGCTAGTGGAGTTGCACGCAAAGGTGAACCCAGGGGCAAGGTTGCACGAAAAGAGGAGTTACCTAGAAGTAATATTGCATGTGGGGGAGTCTGAATTGTGCACACGGTATCCGTTCTGAATTCTGCAACCCCAAACCATTTGGGGTCGCCTTCTATTTATAGGTACCTGCCGGCGCGGAATCTAGGCGGTGCGTGAAATTTTCCGCCCCGGGAACCGTCGGCACGCAAAGCTTCACCGTGCGGAATTGGGGCAAACAAAATTGCGCACACCACCAGCTCGATTACATGAATCTCGAGGATGCATCGTGCACACAACATTATTTCATGCAAGTCTTCCATTGTTTCGAGCACCACATCCCGAGCCTCCAGTCTAGGCCTATGATTCCGAATATGACTTCACTTTGTCATTATAAAACTTCTTCTGGGAGTTACGGACTTTTTTGGCGTCTACAAATTCCCCCCGCCCCACTCAGAATTGGATCGGCGAGAGGTCGCAATGATCGGATTCTGAGAGAAACGTCGAAATGCCGAATCAGGGACTCTCCGGGGCACTAAGAGCACAAAAAAATCGACGCGGCACACAAAACAATAGATCCGGGTGGAATTCTCTTTCTGAGCGGTGTGAAAGCCTGGCCTCACCTATAAAAAGTGGAATTGGGCCCCGAATCAGTACTCATGATTTTCCACGTGATAGGCTTACCACTCTCGTGCATGAAATGGCTCCCACCACTGTGCGTAAAAATGCTCTGGCATCACATAATTTCTTACGAAATTTGGCCGCACTTGCGCACCTACTCGGGATATTCCATGCATAGCATGCCGATTGCGTGCCCAACTCCTAGATTTCACGCCGACACTTCATATTTCGCGCAGCACTCTCTGATTCAGTGCACTACATCCTGGTTTCCTGCAACTCCTGAGATATTCGAGATGGCCGCAAACCGAGTTGATGAGTGGGAAGTCGCCGCTAGTAGGACCAAAATGGAAGCGAACGAGGGGATTTATGGCACCAAGGTGATCGTTTATGACAACCTAACCTTGTTCAATCTGCTGACTCCATCCTAAGAGATGTATCCCCTGTTAGAAAACCTCCCGCTCTGGAATTTTGGCATCCTGGAGGAGGATCCCCTACTAGGCTTCGAGGTGGACACACTGCAGTCATGGGTGACCTGGGAGGATGAGCTTCCTCATGACAACATCACCAACAACGGTCGTCCTGACAGGGAAACCAGATATATGGATGTATATGTCCTGAACCCTAGGATCAGGACCATTACCAGGAATGATCTTGTTACAGATAATTCTACGGCCCTCTACGCGAGCACGTTCTGTCAGAGCGTCACAGATGACACAAAGGGCTTGCTAAAGGATTGGGACCTGCGGTCCGGGGGAGACTTCACTAGCGAGTGGGCCTGGGCATTCTGGGTTCTCTATACTTGCGACCAGTTTGGGGATGAACTGCAACATATTGGCATGTTCGAGGTGGTATGGATGTCGCAGTTCCACTTCCACCATCAAACTGATCTTGGGCCGGAGCTATTCACCCGGTGGTCTCTTAATACCAACACATTCCACATTCACCATGGGGAAGTTGGCAGCAGTCTCTGGGACGTTCACTGCATTAGAGTTATCCCATTGGAGGGCTACCAATAAGACGAGTTCGTTCCTCCAATGAACACCTGAGAAGATAGGTCACAGACGCCCATGCTGACGTGCCACCTATTAGAGCTGGCCAAATAGAGGCCGGGGGTCAAGGACATCCTAAAGGACATTTCCTACAAGGGCTGGTTCAGCCAGTTCCTTGAGAAGGATCCAGCCATCAAGATGCCGGGATGGGGTAAACGGTGCCCAACTGCGGCTCAGAGGAGCAGGGATGGTTCATACTGGAGGACCTTGGTGGCGGGGCAATAACAATCATGGGGCTACCGCGTCATTGCGGCCCAGGACCTGAATGTCCGGTACGCCGGGTTCCTTGCCGTCTTCCTATGTGGGTGACTCCTGCCGGTGTGGGACAAGAGTATGGGCATCCGTCCATTATCACTGGTGATGGCGGGCTACATGGCAGCCAACAAACTGTTCAACTTGGGGGTCCCCGTTCTGGCCAAGCTCTATGCCATCCTGGGACACATCTCAAAATGGGGGTCGACTCAGATAGTATGTGGCCCCTTTTAGATCATCCAAGGCTGGGAGGTGGATCATCTCAGTGGGTACACTATCCCATCTCCATCCGTCCTCCGGGCAATGGCATGCGACCATCCCTGCTGAACATCTCCGGGGTGGTGCTGATGTCGCTCAATGAGGAGGGCATGAGAATCTGCATTGGAAACCCCAAAAAATTCCAATTTAGCCCATTCCCCACCGCGGTAGGCCAGATGGTGGACAATGGTCAAGGCTCTCTAGAACAACAAGAGTATTTCCAGAGCATTCGGGGTGGGGTGCTCGTGGCTCGGATCGACGAGAAGGTGATCTGCAAGCCTTACATGCCATCCTGATTCAACAGGAAATTCAGGCACCTACAACGAATGTCAAAGAAGGTATTCACGGCTATCTGGCAGGAGAAGAATCCCTGTATTCTGCGCTAGATGTGGTTGATGTTTACCACTTTTGGCTCTGGCGACGTCATTACTCTTTCTCCCACCGGGGTGGATGTTGGCCTATCCACCGAGTATTTCGAGCACTAAACCATCGCGTACCCTGATGGGATTTTATACAAGAGAGTCTGATACCTCGAGGATACTCGCATGGAAACCGGGTGACAGCGAAGAAGGAAAGGTGCTGTTGGAAGGGGGGAACTAGGGGTGCATCAGGCAGCGAGCCCCGTGCAGGCCGAGACTTCAGCAGCGGGAACATCATACAGCACCGCCGTGACCTCTTTGCCCATAGGGAGGTCTCACGAGGCTTACAGGGAGCTTCCTAAGAATCAGATAAGATACATGCTCGAACCTTCCCAAGATGAAATCCTCTCAGCACTGTGGTCGGCCTGGATGACCCTATGGAAATCACTGATAATTGAAGCCATCTGGGAGAAGATAATGCAAAACGAGATCCAGTTGCTACAGTTCAGGCTCGTTCGAGTTACTGACCAGGTAAATTTCCATCAGCGGTATGCTTATCTGATGGCCATGGACACGTACGCATGCCAAAGGGGTCAGCATGCAGAGCCACCTTTCCTAGTGAAAGTGATGCTCTTCCAGGAGCACGATCAGGAAGTGATGCCATCGGGAGAAGGCGACAGTGACGAGGAGTCGGAGGGGGAGGAGGAGACTGAAGAAGATGAAGGTGAAGGAGAAGATGATGAAGAAGGAGAAAACAAAGTTGAGGGGTCACAGGGGGTGACCTACCAATGGAGTCTATGGGAGAGCGGCGAGATTATTGGCTCTGATCTCAATATAACCGAGATACTTGAGGTCTGTCTCTATCTTCATTCATTTTCCTTCTTCATCCATTCTCCTTTTCTGTTTCTAAAACATCTCTCTACCTCACTCAGGAGCGTCTTAGTGTTGGTCCGGCATCCCCACTAGTGTAGGGAGGAGAGGAACTGGTGGGACATGATGGGGATCTGACGCCCATCATTGAATTGACAAGCGCAGAGCGGTATCCCATCATGGCGGCTCCTGCAGCGGCCGGAAGACTGGAGGCCGACACTCTAGATTCCTGTAAGTCTCACGATTCACTATTGACGCTGGTATCAAAAGATCCCAACTAATCAGCACAGGCCTTGTGCATTGATCTCAACATTGGAGGCTCGTTAGGCCGCCAAGCCCGGGTCATCCGTTAGAAGACTAGTGGCGGACATACCACCACATTCAGAACTTGCTCCCTACACTGAGTCAGCCCTGGCAATGGGGGAGCAGGGGGCAGTAGACATCAGTGACATTGTTCTTGAGGCGAGGTCGGGAGCTGACGGAGGCACTGTAGCTGTTGGGGCAAGAGAGGAAGGTCGCCTGGACATCAAGGATCATATTCCTCACGAAGACATCCCTGATGTAGATCCTCATGCTGATCTGTTGGCTACCTTCCCTATGTACCGACCCGCTGACCCTGAGGAGAAAGATGACTCGGACTCAATGACAGCCAAGGAGAGTAGGATTACATGGCGCAAAGGGTGTAAGTGTATCCAGCGCTTTCTCAGACAACCCCATTCGGATTGGCTGAGGTGGATGGGATCACTCCAGACCTGGATGTGCTTCCTGTCCGCCAGAGGGGAGGACGCTCAGTGCCTTCATCTGACGGTCCATGATTACATGGATGAGAAGATATGCAAGAGCAGCCGGTGCACTGACGTTTCCGAGTTTCGAGAATGATCGGTGAGAGATCGAGCATTACTAAGGGCAGAGTGTGAGGTCTGGCACCTCGAAGGGCAGGCGACAGATAAGGAGGCCTTCATAGCGACTTGCTATGATCTTTTGGAGCAACTAACGTCCCAAATGGCTGATGCGCATGAACAATTGATAGAGCTGAGTCACTAGATGACCGTACTTTGAACTGAGTGGGTGCAGGCACAAGATAGGATTAGAGAGTTGTGATCTGCAGCGGTTGATAAAGAGAGAGTCTTCAAGGATCGAGAAGCAGTCCGGGAGGCAACCAGCCAAAAGGTAGCAGCGTTGGAAAGAGTGAATCAGCATGTTGATCCATAAGGTCTTTGTTTTTTCCATATCATGAACTTCTTTCTTGTACTGCTCATCATGTCAATCCAATACATGGACAAATCCATTCATTTGTACCCTTGGTTTTATATGCTCTACCATAATTCTGAAATGAATAACAACTCATCCCTAAGCTCTTGTGGGTCACACCCAATGCAAGAGGCAAAGGATACCAGTGCTATCATTTCGTCCAATTATGGGGAATTGACCAAGCTTCAGGCACCCAAAATTGGGCCTGGATTTCTAAGGAGAAGACCTCAGACCAATTGATATATAACCTTCTCAATGTGCTCTGACACATGAGCTAGGTAATGCAGGGGGAACTAAAATCCATCCGAACACAGGGATATGGAAAGGAAAGGTGAATCACGATACCAAAATTTGGAACACTCTGGGGCGCAATTATGGAGGATAACAGTTAACCGTGACTGAAACTCAACATCCATATAATGTTGGCCTAGGATGGGGACAATAAATGAGGGCAGAACGCTGACCATGTTCACAACACGGGGCCTATCTCAAATATCGCCGATCAGTTTTACAGAACGATGGCCCAGGATGGAAGGTAGACTATAGGTCTATCATCCATATTGCTACAATAGGTGGACCAAAGGTCTATCATCCATATTGTGGTAGCAGGTGACCAATGTCTATCATACATACTGTTAGGGGGTCCCGTCAAACATGACCAGTCCTCTGGAACGTTGGCCCAGGACAGTAGGTGGACCATAGGTCTTTCATCCGTACTATTAGGGGGTCCTGTCGAACATGAAAGAGAATGAGGATATAAATAAAGGTGGACACAAAGCATGGAAAGTGGAGCTGTGGTTTGTTCTAACAGAGTCCAACACTCGCAAAATTGCACCACCGTGGCGGAGGCTCATTAGGCGTACGTACCAACCTAATCACTGATCATCCCAATTTCCGGAAGGACCTCTATGGTGAGGTAACAACTGCTTACCATTATTACTATGGGGAATCTTGAACTTATTCATGGTAGATGTCATGATTACACCACTTCCCAAGAAGTCAGGTTGAGGGGCCGACAATAAGGAGGGATGGGATTTGGTAATCCCTGGGGCTGGATCCAAGAGGAAATGTCCGGGCATTCCTATGTATCTCATTAGGATGAGAATCAAACCACTCGTAGTTCATGAAGCATAGTTTAACATCATGTTGGCCAGAATATAGTTTAACATCGTGCAGGACGGGGGGACACATCTCATCTGGGGATAGGCACGACACGTCGAGTAACCAGACGTGAATGAGGACATATTCACGCGCCACACCGTACAATCCCACAAGAGAGACCGAGTTGTGGAAATCTAAAGAAAGGATCCTAGTTTTAGGTCATAAAACTCAGACCAAAGGATAAGGGGAATGGGAGACACATGATAAATCAGTTGCAAAACCAAATGTGAATGGGGCAAAGCCCTGCTTACTATGTGCTCCTTGGGACGCATTTAGGTCGAGAGACCAAACTCAAAAAGTTAGGCTGGGCCAATGAGGAAGTTCCCAGGCACTCCTACGTATCTCATAAGGATGAGAATAAATCTAGACGTAGTTATTGAAAGGCAGCATGGCACGATATGGTGCCTGCACAAAAGACAGAGGAGTCGTGCGGGTTTATCCCTAGCATCAAAAGAAGCGGCATTTGATATATCTTGTTTGTTGTTGAAGGTAAATGGTTTTTCTTTTGTGGGGAGACTGGCCTAGGGTAGAAGTTCTGGGAATCTCCACAATAATCAAGCCATAACAGGCATTGACAAGCAGTATGGAAATCGACGAATACCTGGCGTGATGCCCCCCATGGTGAGGCCATCAAAATGCAGTACCATTTTTCGTCATGAGGCCAGGACAAAATCATCACAGTTTAGGGTCGTGTGGTAGGACCAACTGCACAGTTTAAGGTAATATGGTTTGGATCTAGGAGAACACACACAATATGATAAAGCATACATGATAAGGGTGAAGGCGTAATCCCATAACATCACCGCGCGCCATTCCGAGAGAGGAGCCTTAGGCCAATGGGGCCTATGAGGGTTCAACAATCAGGAGGGGGGAAGGAGATGCTAGTTGCCAGCTACGCTAGGCCCAAAATGCAATGTA
This sequence comes from Viscum album, assembly GCA_963277665.1. Lineage (NCBI taxonomy): Eukaryota > Viridiplantae > Streptophyta > Magnoliopsida > Santalales > Viscaceae > Viscum > Viscum album. The sequence goes on along the minus strand of CAUJRU010000065.1, from coordinate 1,515,324 downwards.
CGGGCGACTCCTCATTCCCCATGTGGATGAGGGTCAAGCTGCACACAACCTGTAAAGAAGAAACCCAAGCAGATACTCTAGCACTCAGATCATAGGATCCCCGAGAGACACCACTACGCAGCATGGATTGTCTAATGTGTGGGGGTGTACTAAGGGTTTGTACAAGGAGTGTTGAGATTCCACCTTGACACGGTAGAGCGGAGCATAATATGAATCATACAACCAACATTCAGGGCTCGAGGAAGCCAGCGTGATGATTGAGGATTACTGCTGACCATGTTTGGAATATAGCATCCTGTCGAGTTAGCCTAGAGGTAGGGGAAAATAAATGTGCATAAACTTCTAACCACATTCACATCATAGGATTTGTATCAATTTGTTTCCCAAAACCCTCGGAGGCGTTGGTCCGTGATGGTAGGAGAGCCCTTAGGTGTTGTATCTAGGACGTTCTTGGGGGACCCTCCGGGTGTGAAAGATGGTGGGGCCTAAATGAAGGGGAATAAGAAGCTTTAAAAGTCGACAAAAACTTTCCTAAGTCGAATATGACACTCCAGGTCCTAGACCAGAGTACTCTGAACACATTAGCAGACCACTGGAAAGGGTCGAAGGGCTCAGTCCAAGAGTTGCCAAAATATTGCGGATCCCTGGGAGAAGGGGGCATAATGCCAAAAGCCCTATACCACACCTATATATCTCATCCATGGGGAGGGATAGGCCAAGAGGCCGAGGTGACCGAGAGATCGTTGGATCTCTTAAGAGATGGGGCTGGACCTGACATCTAGGTGTTCAGGCGGTCTTACGTATCCCATAAAGATGGGAATCAAGCCACACTTAATTCTGGACGCACTATTTAACGTCATGTAGGACGAAAAAGGATCTTAGTTTTAGGTCTTAGAACTTAGACCAAGGTGCAGTTTAGGGTCATGCGGGACCGTACAGTTTAAGGTCATGCAGGACCAGAGAGACTAGATTTAGGGAAAAATGTATTTTAAGGTCATGCGGGACTATGTAAGGATTATCGTTTTAGGTCTTAGAACTTGGACCAAGGTGCAGTTGAGGGTCGTGCAGGACCGTACAGTTTATGGTCATGCCGGACCAAGGAGCCCAGATGTAGGAAAAAATGTAGTTTAAGGTCATGCTGGACAATGTAAGGATCTTAGTTTTAGGTCTTAGAACTCGGATTAAGGTGCAGTTTAGGGTCATACGGGACCGTATAGTTTATGTTCATGTAGGACCAAGGATCCCAGATGTAGGGTAAATGAAGTTTAAGGTCATGCTGGACCATATAAGGATCATTGTTTTAGGTCATAGAACTTGGACCAAGGTGTAGTTTAGGGTCGTGCGGGAACGTACAATTTACAGTCATGCAGGACCAAGGAGCTTAGGCAAGGTACTGCTTGAGGAACCTGGCGTTAGTGGGATGAGTTACGCACTCACCATCCACATTCACCAGGGAATACGCACTATTGGGATAGACCTTATGGACAATGAAAGGCCCCTCCTATTTGGGCTCCAACCTGGGTGGTTTCTTGCCAGGAATCATTGGCGCTCTGAGAGCCAGCACCAGGTCACCTTACAGGAAGGAGCAGAGGTGAACCTTCTTATAGAATTCTTGAGCCATCCTACTCTGATGCCTTTAGAAGTTATGTAAAGCGTGAAGCCTACATTCATCCAGCACTTCAAATTCGGCTAGACGGATTTCGGCTACTCTATCAGGTTCTTGCTAGTCGTAAACTGCCATGCGCAATGAGGGAAACTGGATCTCAATGGGCAGGATGACATCAGCTCCGTATACCAGGGAATACAGAGTCACCTGGGTTGAGTTTCAGGTCGTCGTCTTATAAGCCCATAGGGCATTGGGGAGCTTGTCCGGCCAACATTTCTTGTTCTGACCAACCATCTTTTGGAGAATGTTAGAGAGGGTTTTGTTAAACACCTCGATCTGTCCACTCGCATGTGCATGATAGAGGGAGGCGTGGTTAGAGAGAATGTTGTACTTGGCGTACAATTTCTTTAGCTCAGTTGCTCGAAAGTTGGTTCCGTTATCCGTGAGTATAGCGTGAGGTACTCCAAACTGATAGATGATATTGGAGCACACGAAGTTAGTGATAGAACATGACTTGACTTCCCTGAGTGGGATTGCCTCTTCCCACTTCGAGAAGAAGTCATTAGCGGTAAAGATGAACCGACACTGGAGGTATGTCGCCGGCGGGTAAGGCCCGACGTCATCCAACACCTAGACTACAAAGGGCCAAGAATACTTGGTAGTATGGAGTGGCTCTGGTGGTCGATGCACAAAGATAGCATGAACATGGCACGCATGACACCTCTTGGCATACTCGATGTAGTTGTGGATCATGGAGGGCCAGAAGTATCCCAGCCTCGGAATCTAGTGGGACAACTTCAACTCGGCCTGGTGGGCGCCACCAGAACCAGCGTGCACTTCTTGCATGAACTGTGGGATCTCGACTCCTTGAAGGCAACAGAGGAGAACACCATCAAATCTGCACCTGTAAAGGAGCTGCTCAAGACTGGGACCGCTCTGAAGGGTGGAATGCGGTGCACGACATCAGATTCACTCTCGCTCGGCTCGGTCTGGTGGAATTTTGTCGTGCTGGAGATATTCAACCAATGGCATCCTCTAGTTAGGAGCTGTCTCGATTTCTGCACCTGAAGCCCCCGAGGATCCTGACATAGGGGCACCAGTGGTGAGATGGTTCACTCGTGGGCCACGATCGCCCTTCAGAATAATATGGGCAATGAATCTCTAGTGCGCCACATGGATGATTAGGTCATCCTGTCCAGGCTCCACAAGTGATGCGGCCAGGATCGCCCAAGCATCTGCTCGACTTTTTTGCGACTGGGGAATGTGGACGACCTATTGCAGAGAGGGGTTCTTAGCCATTAGACGGAGGGTGAACTCCAGCAATGGCACGAGTTCTGGATTTCTGACAGCATAGTCACCATTGACCTACTTGATGACTAGCTCAGAGTCCACTTTTACAAGCAGATGGGGTATGTCAATCTCGAAAGCCAACTCGAGGCCAGTGATGAGGGAATGATATTCTGCCTCATTGTTGGTGCATAGTTCTGACAACAGGAATGGATACAGAAGAACATCTTGTTCCAGGGTGATGAAGACGATACCCAGGCCCACAATGTTGAGACTAGGATCGTTGAGACTTCTACCAGTGGGGCTCCAGGAGGCATCGTCAAAGTGCATCTGCCAGCATGCGATGGCATGATTGACTGAGAGGATTTCCACATCAGGAAAGCCTAGATCTAGTCGCTAGTCCACCGAGGTTGGGTAGGCAGCTAAAAAGTCTCCCAACTCTTGTCCTTTGACGACCTTATGAGTTACGAACCTGATGTCGAACTGTTGGAGAATCACTACACAGCGCGCCAATCGGCCGGTCAACATAGGTTGGTTCAAGATGTATTTCAACGAGTCTACCTGGGAGACCAACTGTACCTCGTGGTGTAGCATGTAGTGCTGCAATTTCTTCATGGCAAATACTAGCACCAGGAAACTCTTATCGATTGAAGAATATATAATTTCCACATCGAGGAGCATGAAGCTGAGGTAGTATAGACTATTCTCTGTTCCCTCATTCTTCTTCTGGGCAAGAAGTGCGCCGAGGGATTTCTCTAGGGCGGTCACGTAAAGGACCAGCGGCATTCTAGAAACAAGTGGCATCAAGACCGGAGGTTGAATCAGATACTTCTTGATTTCCTCAAAAGTGATCTGACACTCTTCGTCCCATTCATAGGTGGTGCCTTTCTTCATGAGATGAGAAAAAGGGCTTACACTTTCCAGTCAGATTCGCAATGAATCGGCGTATATAGGCTAAGTGGACTTAGAGGCCTCGAAGCTCACGGATTTTATTCATGGGAGGCATCTGACTGATGGCCTTGATCCTCTCTGGGTCGTTCTTGATGCATCGATACCTAACAATTAATCTGAGAAACTTTCCAGATGTGACCCCAAAGGCACACTTTAATGGGTTCATCTTCATGTGGCGAGACCGGAGGAAGCTGGACACTTTCTCAAGGTCTTTGAGATGGTCCTGGCACTGATGAGATTTAAATACCAGGTTTTCCACGTAGCATTCCACCAATGTCATGAGAATTAGCTTGAATATGTGATGCATAGAACATTGATAGGTGGCACCCACATTCTTCAGGCCGAAGGGCATAACCTGGTAGCAGAAAGTACCCTGGGGGGCCCTGAAGGTTGTGAACTCTTCATCCTTGGGGGCCATCCAGATTTGGTTGTACCCGGAGTACCCATCCATGAAGGAGAGGGCTTTGAACCCGGTCGTGGCATCGATCAACAACTCTGTCATAGGAAGGGGAAAATCATCCTTTGGACAGTGGTGATTGAGATCATGGAAGTCAATACAGACCCTAATCTACCCTTTCTTCTTCGTGACTAGAACAATGTTGGCTACCCACCTGGGGTAATGGACTTCCTTGATGAAGTTGGCCTTGATGAGATTATCAACATTAGCCTCAAACATGTTACCCTGGGAGGGGTGCATCTTTTTGGGAGGCTGCTTGAACCCGCGATGGTTTGCTGGAAGGCCGAGGCGGTGGACAGCTACCGGGGGATCTAGTCCTGGAATCTCGTCATAACTCCAGGAGAACACATCATAGTGTTGTCTAAGGAAGTATACATACTGTTGCCATTCCTCGGGGGGTAAAACGGCGCAGACTATTGTGGGTCTCAGGTCAGCCTTGCTACCGAGGTTCACCTGCACTAACTCTTCAACCGTGTTGGTGATGCCTTCATCAAATACAGGAGGAGAATCTTTCATGTCCTCCTCTTCACTTATGGAGGGATCATCCATGAGGGGAGATGTTTCCGGGCTGCCAGACCCTAATGGGAGGCTGGTTCCGTCTTGGGCGGTAGAGGTCATCACATCAGGAGACTCATGCACTGGGGAGATCATGGACACAAAGGTGGTTGATTCAATCCCATCTGGGCTTCGGACCAAGGGGCTACGCTTTTTGACATCAAAGAAGTAGTGGCGCATTGGCTTGAGCCGGTCGATTCCGGCCTGGCGAAACAGACACGTATGACGTACTGTCATTTCCATGAGCCTAACGTCCCGATATCATACTGGGTTAGGAGGCTCGGGGATCACTTGAGCCTGGTTGGTGTAAGAGAACGAAGTGATTTCCCACCGTCACTTGGACCTGGAAATATGCCACCCTCTGGTACCCGAAACAACAAAGCACAACCCCATGTCGGGGGTCATGGCCTCTAACTGATGGATTGGGAAGACATATGTGTCGTCCAAACCTTCCCAGGGATCACTCGTGACAGTGGTGGGAACAAACTCACCTTCCAGGATCTGCTTGTCCTTGCTCTTGTAATAGTCAACGTCTAGATAACGGGATTCACAAGGGAAAAAAGGGGATGTATCTTCTTGTAGCACTCCCACTCGACCCTTAAGTGAGTATTTGAGGCACTAGTGATACGATGAGGGGACCTCTACGTGAATGTTGTGCCACGACCTACCCATCAACGCATTGTAGGATGTTTCCTGAGAGAAAACCATGAATTCGGTATTGGTAATTAGGCCATTGAACTGGGTCTTCAAAAGAATCATGGAAAGTGGAGTTTTCTCTGTTTTGTCATACCCCTAGATCCTGAGGTCAGAGGGAGTTAAATCATCCTCAGACAAACCCAGTTTCCGCAGTGTCCCAGTTGGGATAAGTTTAATCTATGAACCCGTGTCAACAGGACAGCGGAAGACATTCACGCCATTGAACTGGCTTGTGATGTACAGTGGGAGAATGTTCCCTTATATGGGAAGGTCATCATCTTCACCAGAAAACGAGATAACTACCTGGTATTTGGTGTTCTCAATTGCCTCGGTGTGGAAGGCTTCTGTAGACACCACCTCCATCTCAAACTGGAGGGGTCTCTTTAGAGCCTCAGCGAGTGCCTCATGCATTTCGGATGATAGGAGAAGGGCCTCAAGGATACAAATACTTACCGGAATGCCGTCCAGGTGCTTTAGAACATCATACTTTCAAGACAAACGCGAGATTTTGCTTACATGAGGCCGCTCTGCGATTGGAGGCATGATGGGCCCTGCTGGTAGGACCGGTGACTGACTGGTACTAGGCACGTCTCGCTGTTCACTAGTCGAAGCCCAAGAGGTGGCTGCCATGTTAGGAACAGAAGGCTGTAGTCGGCCGGTGTCAGGGCAGGGCTGGTTGTGACACGGCCGAGGTGGTCCCGCCTGATCCAGAAACACTAATGGTGGTGGAGGCGAACCTATCGTCACCGGGTGAGGGGGCCGCGTGTGCTGATATCTATATCGGGCCTGCTACCTAGTCTCAGTAGCATACATGACCTGACTAGAGGTGACGACTGCCATGCCCCAGCGATTCAAGTAGTCACGGCTCCACCGACGTTGGCGACGGCTGGGGACATTGGTGAGGTCCACCTGGCATTCCTCATCGTCGGGAGTCAAAAAGGGATTTACCATCTCTACGGTGTTAACCAAAGCGTACCACGGGCTTTCACTCGAGTAGTCATCCACTATCGAACGGAGTCTCTGAGGGATCCCCATATTTGGGGGAATAAAATCGCCAAGACTGCAGGAAGATGACAACACCGGCAGGGCACATTCTTTCTTTTTGCGCTGCCACTTGTTCTTCTCGGAAGAGGTTGGCTGGGATGATGATGCCAAAGCGGCGCTCGCAGATTCTGAGGTCTCTGGCAGACTCAGGCAGGCACGAAAGATTCCATGGGCACGAGCGACTGTTCTGCAGGCCATACAGTCGTTATACTTCTGGTACCCACGGTTGGAAACCTATTTCCACTCATCCTTGTTTCCACTGTTGCCATCTGATCTCACGAAGACACCTGCCACTTGGGCCAGGGCCATGCCTAACATGACTATGTTGTTGTCAATCTGGTCTTGGAGCCAGTCCTTGAACACATAGCATTGCTGGAAGGTGTGACCCAGGATCCGGTGATAAGGGCAGTAGTTAAGGTGATCGGTGAGATGCGCCGCTTCTGGCTTTCGACACTCAGGTAGCCACACGATCCTATGATCCATGGTGCTATGGAAATAACCGGGGACCTGGGCCTCTTCAAACAAGTACGTTCTATTCCATCTATCTATAAAGGAGGATCTTGGAGGCTGACCGTGACTAGTGGTCTGAGGGGAATTCCGAAGTGACAGAGCTTGATTATCTCACCTGGGTGGTGGCAGTGCGTTACGCGGAGTCACCTGCCATTTTTGAGGCGGTCGCTGCTGGGCCAGAGGATGCGCCTGTGGGGGTGGACCCTTATTGGGGATGCTGAGCTAGCCTTTATGGTAGCAAATTTATCTATCTGGGGGCCTCTCCTTGCGCCATAGTAGCAGGCACGGCTCTGGCGGCTCTCCTCGCAGGGATTACAAGAGGCAGCGGGTGTGCCTGACTGGCCTGTTTTAGGGCATCTTCGAGCCACTGAGCCTTGTCTGACAAGTCCCGGAACCCTCCGGGGTAATTCTGAGTGATCCGATAAGGAACCAACTCTGCCTTGACATTCCATACACACATTGTCTGTAATTTATCCTGAGTTAGTGGCTTTTAAAGGGAGTACGTGAGCCCCTTCCCCAGGGCGACGAAGTCCATGACTTGCTCATCGGGCCTTTTTTGCACCTGAAGAGGTCTGCAATGTTTGTCTTCCGAGTTGTGGAATTAAACTGGTAGAGAAATTTCTAGTGAAGGTCCTCCAAACTAGCCACAGATCCAACAGGGAGATGGCTATACCAGACGAATGCTGGTCCTTCCAGCATCTGAATGAAGCAATGGAGCTTGGCGTCCTCCTGCTGTGCCAGAGTCCCTAACATATGCCTGCACCTAGAGTTGATGTGGGCCAGGTGTTGTGGTGGGTCTAGGGTCCCATTAAAGGGGGTGAATGTGGGGTTCCCATATCCTGGCGAGGCCGACATATCATCCACCCAAGCTGGGTATGCCTTACCGTCCCGTGGGATTGCCACCTACCGAGTTTCCAGGGCCTCCATGAGGGCGATGAGTACTTCCATTAGAGCATCCTGGTGTGGATTCCTATCCTGACAGGGATCTCTAACTACAAGAACATTTCTAGGCTCTTCAATCCGGTAGTCAAGCCTAGCAGCTTGTGGGGCTTGTGGTGGAGCGACACTCGAGGCAGTGGGAGGAAACTGAGCAAGGCCACCTAGGTGATGATGCCGCTCAGGAGGGTTCGCCGAAACATATCGTGCCCTCTTGTCATGGGCTCCATACTCTAACCTTTAGGCGAACGCAACATGGTCACGGTTGCCCAGGGGGATCTCGTCAAGGGGTAGGTTCTCCTGCCCCTGCTGTCCTAGCCTAGTATTACCGTAGTCAGGCCGCCGCTCTACAATGCGTCCGGTCAAGAGCTCATCAACTGCCTCATTTGCTCAGTATGCTTCTGGTGTAGTGTGGCCTTCTTAGGATATTGATCTCCCTTCTGCAACAAGGCAAATGGGTTGGCATGCTTGACAGCCCCGACATGCTCTTTACCCTTTCCAATGTTTTGGCTTAGTGTCAATGTCTCAGTGGGTGTGGGGAGACAAAGGAGGCTCCTATGGTGGTGAGTAATCCTCCCAGACGGGTCCAGTAGTGGCTTTTCCTCAGGGGGTGAGACCCCATAGAGGATCTCCACACCATTTCCCTCATTTGAAAGGTCATCCATGTTGACCTCCACAACCTTTGGCGACATTCCCTCAGGGCCGCCCAGTGAATCGGGCTGTCGGCTGATCGCACAGAAAATAAGGGCAGCGTACTTCCCCATCCACGGACATGTGCGTGGGGTGTGGCTTCCTCAATAACCTTCCGAAGTACTTGAAAACTCTGGATGCATTGATACTAGAGGGTCCTGTGGTGCCCAGGTGACTCGTGGAGCCGAACCGCGGGGAGCGAAGCCAGGTCGACCCGACGACACTGCTCAACAATATCCTCGAGATGTGCTTGACTCTCGGGATAAGGTGCTAGCTGATGGTGAAGATGTTAGTGAGTCACCCGAAGAGTCTGGCAGAAACATTCAAACTCTCCCAGGGTGAGTGACTCTGGCGTATCAAAATCAGATCCTGTGACTGACCAATACTTCTCGGGTAAGTGGCCTGCTGCAAGGACAGTCCAGAAGCTCCATGACTCTGGTTCGGGGTCTGGACCTTGCTGCCCCTACTCTTCAAACGAGAATTGCTGGGGACCTGGAAACGACACCGAGGTTGGCCACCTGGCTGGTGGGCTGGCCAGTGGGGAATACGACGAACATTTCGATTGGCCACCGATCCCTGAGTCGTCCTCCAAGGGTTTCAGTGCCCTGGCTGCCACGTCGTGATAGGATGGGCCAACCAATGGGCCCCCTGTCATAGCGTCAGTGCTCCCTGAGGGTGCGTCACCTTGCGACTCTTCCGTCGGCCCCCAGAAAAGTTCCCCACCCTCCCTGACTGAGGGGGAAGGTGCTTCCGGGGAGGCCAGTGGTTACTGCGGTTTTGACCCCTGGGGGTACGCGAAGTCGTCATCCTCATGGATATACCTTCAGAGGGAGGAGTGCATCATACAGATCTCGTATTCCGGGAGTTCGAGACTGACATGCTGCATCCCCATCCATGCCCCGACGTAAAGTGTTGGGGTGAAGGTTCCATCGTCGAGTCGTACTCCGCCTCAGAGTCTGAGAAATGGAATGGTCTGATTTCCATTCGGACTGCCCAGAGATTCCTCTTACGGCGACGACACCCCACCTTGCTGCCACTGGGTGGCTCCTCAGGGTATGGTTGATTTCCATCAAGGATTCCCCTGGACGCAATAGCGCTAGGGAAGAGGGGACTAAAGGTTGGGGTGTGAGAAGCATCGAGACAGATGTCTAAAGGGGCATGAGGAGGACCTCCACGTGAGTGAGCGATCAGATACACAACAGCTCCATACTCGCAGCCAATAGTAGTGGGAGTGAACTCATACCTAGTGTAGTGGGTACTGGAAAGACTCATACCTGAAGCATAGCTGTCTCGAAGAAGCCTTCGTCTTTCTAGATCAGTGGAACGGAATGCACCTTCATGGTGGGTGGCACTATCGCGGATTGGTCTGTGATGTCCATTGCCTATGCCAGTGACTGCGAGAGTCGACACAACCTGCCTGTAAGGTAGTCGGGGCCTAGATCGCAGTTGGGCATGTGACTGCCCCTACTCAATGTGTGCGGGGGTCTATTATCAGGAGTCAGCAGTGGCTCGGGTCATAGTGGTTGCTGATGTTGGTGCCCTAGGACGATCATTCTCTTCCGCTCGTGCCCGAAACTGGCATCTGGTCAGATGGGTTAGAGCCGGTGGTGCGGGCATGAAGATTGCATACTCCTCATCCCGGGGAGTCGGGAGATGATGTCAACGCAGCCCGACGGAGGTTCTTGATGTTAACTCCTAGGACGGGCCTTCGATCGGGTGGACCCAGACATCCCCCACCTCATTGGAGTAGGGGAGGGATGTGTCAAGGCACTCCGGGGATAGGCTCCCGAAGTTGTTGAATGTCGGAGCGTGGAGCGGCGGCTCCTTGCGCGGCCCTCGGGGGGCAGCGATGATGGTGAGGCACAACCGCCTCTAGATCCAAACGGGTCATGCCCCTGGTGGGTATGATCCCTTACTATTAGTACCTATGAACTAGGTCATTGATCACCCTTTATTGGATGATTCCAATGAGGAGAGGAGGCGTGAGCACCTGACAGTCATAGTAATCGGAGCTGGAGTGACTATGGGAAAGCCAGGACCGTATAGGGTAGCCGCGTCTGTACTGCCCCTACCCCTGCGCTAGTGGGTAGGTGGAGATCGAGCTCCGGATGCAGTGATCTGATTCCTAGAAGCAGGGAGATAAACCCATTAGTACTAACAGGAAAAGAAATAAACATCCAATAGCCCAACATCATTCCTTCTTCCGTGGTCGGCGAGAGGGATCCACGCTGATGATGTCACAGAACGGAGTGCTTGACATCCTGACTGCCTCAACCCCTCACGGGTTTCACATCCCGGTGATAGGTACCCGGACCTGGTGACATGCTAATCATCCGACACCCTAAATGCAACCCTTCTTCATATTGAGGAAAATAGATTCACATTGGGTTCACCATTTTCTGTTTCAGAAGATTTTACGACAGGGCGAACACGTACGTCCATCACACATTGGAGGACGCGTGGCTTGTGGCCCCACATTACAGCTTTCCAAAGGTGGGAGACATCCATTCATTGTTCAGGGACGTCTCCTCCTTGATTGAAACCGGGATGATGGGATGTTGGTTCTCCTTTGCATGGATTCCCCCTCAGAGCTCATCACCTAGTCCGGGTCCCCCTCATAGATTTAAGGCAGGGTTGTGAAGCTTGTTCCCGACACCATATCAACATGGATGCCAGTTAATTACGCTGCTTCCATCGAGACACTCAAAGGGGTCTTGTTGGGGTAGCAACTTTCAATGAAAAGAATGGTCATGTTGGGGAGTCATTGGAATGTCTTGAAACTGGGGATTGACATGTCTGTCTTCTGTCCCTTATCACAGGGCTTCTCGAGGGCACGGAAGCCCGAGGCATTCCACGTTGAACGCGTGGATTGTGCACCATCTAAGGTTTTCCTCAGCATCCCATGTTTAACACGGGGTATGCCACGTGTTTAAAGTCTTGTGGATATGGATCAGACTAATCGGAATAGTGAGAGTGGATCATATTGAAGGACCCCCTAGGGGGAACACCGATGCTGGGGCCAGAACATGGGTGGCTTCCTGGCTACCATGGAGTGGGATGGGGTGGCATTATCTCACCAGGATTTGATGGACCGGATAAGGATCAGGATGGAAGATGGAGTGACGGGCTTGAACCTTGTGGAGGATTCCTACGCATCCCCATGGTAGGGAATCAAAGTCCACGTAGTTCAGTGATACGGTGGGACACCTGAAGTGGTGACCCGTGAGATTGAATGCATGGATTGGATCCAGGAATAAGTAAGATATATGGGCTAGAGTATGAGCTCCCCAAGGCATGTGGGCTCGAGGGGGAAGTCAGGATGAGACGTGGGTGCGATACATGGGGCATACGCTCTGAGATGGCCCAAGAGGGGGAATACGTGGCTTACGCTCTGAGGCGGCCCATAATGGTGCTGGTGAACCGACGCGAAGAGGTTGGAACTACTGAGCGATGGGATTGAGCCTCGTGGAGGCTTCCTGCGTACCATGCGTTAGCACAGAACAAGTCCACGTAGTTCAGGGCATACAGTTTAACATCATGCGGGACGAGGGAATTTGGGGCTTACGCTCTAAGGCGGCCCAGATTGGATATAGGGCTTACGCTCTGAGGCGGCTGATGGTGCTCAGGGAACCGACGTGAAGAGGTCGGAACGACCTGGCGGTGGGCTTGATCCTTGTAGAGGCTTCCTACGTACCATGTGTTAGCATGGATCAAAGTCCATGTAGTTCGCTGGGATGGGGATTACGCTCTGAGGTGGCCCATGGAGGATGTAATGGTCGATTCATGCTCTAAGCCCACGTGAGTCGTTCTCAGAGTGAGAAACAAGAGGCAGTAGGGACCAGACGATCACGTCGCAAAGGGTGCTTCCGTGATAAGCAGAAAGGGGCTTACGTGTTGAGAATCCCAAAGAGGAAATAGGGGATTATTTGTGGTTAGCATCCCTCGGTGTTGTGGCTTACTCCAGGATGGAGGCCCATGGTGCGACAAAGTGCAGTGGGAAGGGGACTCCACTGGCCTTGGCAGGGGGGAAGTACGGAGGTGCATGGGTGAAACCTTCTGCAAGATAGGAAAGGGGCTTACGCTCTGAGGCAGCCCATCCCCCGTGGACAAACGCCACTCCAACAAAGAGGATCTCATTCCATGTGAGGAAGAATCAATTCCTGTAGAGACGAGTAGGCATAAAGAATGTCCGATCTGGGGGGACCCTGCATGTAAAGCACGGGGTCGGACCACAGTTTAACGTCATGTGTTAAGGATGAGGTGCTTAGCAGTTTAATGTCATGCAGCTTAGACGAGGTGGGTTTGATCCACACCCCTAGGGATTACATGCCCAATGCCCTCTATCCCTTATGGGAGGGAAGTCATCGACAAGACCATAGAGAAGGGGGTTGCAAGGCGAACCATTGAGGGGTCCACGTTTGCATGGCTATGCAAAGAAACAATAGCTGTTAGCGTGCCTATGCGAAGAAGCATAAGGAAAATAAATGAAATAGAAACACCGCCCAAGGGACCTTGAGGTTACTTCGTACGAGCCTAGAAGGAAGTACGGTAAAACAACACATGGCGCGCATGCCTGTAAGGGAAGACATCAGGTGCCATCTTGGGTGGTAGCCAAGGGGCATCAAGGGGTACTGGGTGTTGCTCAAAAAAAGAAGGTTTGCATGCAAATCACCGTGATGGCATGAAATAGGACCAGAGGATTGCACGGATAGGTGATTGCATGAAATGTATTGGGATTGCACACACGGAAATGGATTGTGCCCACGGGGCAAGGATTGCGCACAAGGGAAGAGCCCGGAGGAGTGGGAAAATTTACTTAAGCCAGTGTATTTGCACACAACGACAAACCTCGGGGCAAGGTTGCGCGAAAAGAGAAGTTACCTAGAAGTCATATTGCACACGGGGGAGTCCGAATTGCGCACACGGGAGCCGTTCTGAATTTCGTAAACCCAAACTATTTGGGGTCGCCTTCTATTTATTGGTGCCTGCTGACGTGGAATCCAGCCGGCGCATGAAATTTTCTACATCGGGAATCGTCAGCGCGTAATGCTTCACCGCGTGGAACCGGGGCGCACAAAATTGCACGCACCTCCGGCTCGATTACGCGAATCTCAAGGATGCTTCACGTGCACATCATTATTTTGTGCAAGTCCTCCTTTATTTTTTGGACCACTTCCTGGGCCTCCGGACTAGGCCTACGATTCTAAATATGACTTCGCTTTTTCATTTCGAAACTTCCTCTTGGAGGTACGAACTTTTTCTGCGTCCACATGTTGGATGGATGTTTTATTTCTTCCATCACATTTTTGGGTATCTATTTGAGGAAATCACTAGCAATGTTCCCTTACTTCCCAAACCTATAATATTTCTAACTCCACATTAAAATTTTTCAGGATTTTTCTTCCAACACTATTTAGATGTGGTATGTTGAACATTATTTCAATCATTATATTTCTCCATTTTAGAGTTAAAATCAAACTTTCATTCATTATCCTCTGAGAAACATAATATTTACTTATATCTATTTCTAATTTGAGAGAATATTATTCAATTACATAATAATTATTAATGTTTTGTATTTCCAGTGTGAACATATAATTTTCATTATCCCACCAATGATTTGGTGAAATATTCATTCATGGAAAATAAAAATGCAAAAGGCTTTTCATGATAGTCTTATGAAGGTCTCTTTATATTCCACAAAGGATTCATCATCTTTTTTGTGAGGCTAAGGATATCTCTCTCAATTATAACTCAAAGGGTGAGGAAAATATTCATCACAAAAACTTTTCTAGAATTCCATCCACTAAATATCATTTATATCCTTCTTATGATTCGGATTTTTAGTCAAAATCCACTATTGATTGACTTATCCTACCGAATGATAAACATTAAATACAACCATTTTTTTCATAGATCATTTGATGATTGAGAATATATTTTCATTGGTTTATTAGTTTTTAATCCTTTAATGTATCACAAGATCTATTTAATGTGGAGGACTTTGTCACATAATGTTTCCAATTTTGTCATGTTCATTTTTTGGGGGATTTGGGAAATCTTTTTTATTCTCTATTTTTTTCAAAACATGGGTTATCTGAAATGTATTTTTATGATGTTAATGAATACTTCTTCTATTGGGTTGTTAATGTCGTTTAGAAAGTCTTCACGTTTCCCCTCATATTGAATTTTGTATCAATTTCTCATATTTCATATAATTTTCCAAAAATAAAATTATAATTAGGGATGTGTATTTTTATAATATTAAAAACATACATATAAATCTTTGAAAATCAATGTGATAAGTCAAAAATGACATATATTTCCGAAATTATGATGTTATAAATTTCAAACTATGTAATATATAATCTATTTCATAATATATAATGTTTTGGGTATTTTTGTTATATTCATACTAGTTCATAAACAGTTTTTGAATTCCTAAATAATATCCCCCATGAGTGTCAAACCAGTTGTACAGTAAGGGCTATTATCATACACAAGTTCATAAAAGAGTTCATCTTAGTGTGGCCCTTTTTGTTTACTAAAGTAAGACTTATTTGAGTTCAACAACCAATTTAAATGACATTATAGGGTTACTTTTTATTAAATAATATATTTATATTTGAAAAAGATTCATTAATATTGTAATTTATATATATTATTACCCTTATAATTATCATTAGACATATCCCTATGGTTGTCACTATGGTTTTTTCATCCTATTTTCTAAAGGTTAACTATGATATTTCTCTGATAAGAATTAGAGTAACGAAAAAAATATTACACTTATTATTAAAGTATTCTCAAAAATAAATATTCCTTAATACAACATAAGGATTGGAATGGTCTTGTGTCATTGGATGACTAGGATTAAATTAAATATACACTAGTGCAGAAAATGTTTTTTACGTCGGTTATTTTTAATTTTTTACGTCCGTTTCTAGCCGACGTTAATACGTACGACGTTTTAAATAAGGTTTTTGACGTCGGTTATTTAAAAACCGACGTCAAAAACATAAAATAGCGATGTTTATCATGACAGTTATTTTAGAACCGAAGTGATAAAGGGCCTGGAGAATGGTTTATCGCGTCCGTTATTTTAGAACCGACGTGATAAAAGGCCTGGAGAATGGTTTATCACGTCGGTTATCGAAGAACCGACGTGATAAACGGCCTGGACAATTGTTTATCGCGTCCGTTCTTAAACAACCAATGTGATAAACATGGGGTGAGGGGGTTTATCACGTAGGTTCATATAGAACCGATGTGATAAACAGGGGTGAGGGGGGGTTTATCATGTCCGTTCTATAAGAACCGACGTGATAAACCGGGCTGAGCGTGGTTTATCACGTCGGTTCATATAAAACCGACATGAAAAACCGGGGGAGGGGGGTTTATCATGTCAGTTATTGTATAACCGCCGTGATAAACCGGTGGGAGGGGGTTTATCATGTCGGTTAGTCAATAACCGACTTGATAAACCATTGTACAGGCCGTTTAGCACGTCGGTTATTCAATAACCGACATGCTAAACCATAATCCAGGCCTGTTATCATGTCGGTTATTAAATAATAGACGTGATAAAACATTTTCCAGGCCTTTTATCATGTCAGTTATTAAATAACCGATGTGATAAACACAATTTTTTTTAAACAGAATGCAGTGATCTTATCTCCACTAGAATCAACCAGAAAATAAATCAAGAAATCATACCACAAAAACAGAAGTACATCAAAAATAAGCATGTAAATAGATAACATATAAAACTTACCCACTAGACAGCACCCACCCTCATTTATACCCCATGGACAGCCCTCCCCCACCCCATTGGAGCTCCCACCCTCATGTATACCCCTTGGACAACCCTCCCCCACCCCATTGGAGCCCCCACCACACTCCTGGACTGCCCCCCGACCCCCGGACACCCCAAACACCCCTCGACAACCCCCCACCTGCCTGAACAACACCTCCTCACCCCCTCACCCCACTTGACAGCCCCCACCACACCCCTGGACAACCCCCCCACCCCTAGACAGCACTCCCACACCCCTGGACCGGCTTCCCACACCCCTGGACATCCCTGCCACCCCCCAAGACTGTCCCCCACCCCACCGGATAGCCCTCCCAGACCGCTGGACACCCCCAACCCCACTGAACACACCCCCACACCCTGGGAACCCCTCCCCCATAGACCCAAATCCATACCAGAAGAACCATCAAAAGTAGACCAAAACAAGAATTAGAGCAAAATTAAACATTAACTTATATAACATTCAAAACTTACACTGTCAACTTCAAAAAAAAACTAAATCAAACCTAAACAACTACCAAATAGACAATTAAAACGACAATATTCATAATTACATTTTACATTACAAACAACTAAAATTCCATCAAACCTGTAAAATAATTTGACCACTCCACTTGTACCTGTTTGATGTCTTCAGCAGTATAGGGTTGAGGGTCATCAAAAAGCTACAAATGAAAAAGAAGATAGTTAACGTGTATAATGAATAAATCAAATTGAAATATGATGGAAAAGTTTAAGAGGAAATCGTACCAGGTCAAAATTCACAATTGTCCCAGTTGTTATTATTTCATACATAAATCATAACATATAATATCCGCATTCGATGAGGCCTTGTTGTTCATGAAAATTCTGTTTTGAATGAGGGTAAATTCAATATATTATTTTTATGTAATAAATCAAAAAGTACAAATTATAAATGGAAATTTACCTTCGCCTTTACATATTTGATCTTTGCATTTCTTTTCTTTGTGTTTTTTCAAAAGTAGACCCATGCACTGTTAGAAAATAATACGAATGGGGTAAATTTAAAATTCATTATAATATATAAGACTATTGAGAAATTGAAACTTACTTTTCCAATATATTCTTAATACTTGCCTGCACATCACCATGGACAGAGTATATCCAATAAAGAGCTTTCTCCCTTGGGCAAAAAATCCCGAACATCCAATGATTATTGATAAAAGGAAATTTAATGTTAGTGGTTTTTTATGTTAAAAGATAATTAACTCTTTGAGAGAAATGTGTTTCATACCTCTCACAAAAAGGCATCATCCAACATTGTTGGATTATATTCTTTTCAAATCTTTAAGCAATATAAAAAATTATTTGTTCCTCAGTCAATGCACATGCTTCAGGGGAAATCAATTGCGGGTCCATGAATTCATATACTTCTGTCAGTTCATTCCTCTCACAATTTTTATAAAGAGACCTAAAACAAAACATATATAAGTATACATTTTTAATAAATATAACGCAGGTAAAAGGTGTTAAGACTTACATGGAAAATATTTGCACCACGTTGATGCCCAACTTATCTCCAGTAACAAGCTCCATGATATCATATTTTGTAATCCCCGTACTTATTTCACGTCCACAAACATGAGATTCCATTGGAAACTCATAAAAATCCAACAACAAATGTGAATATCTTGAAAATCTGTCAAGACCACTGGAATCTATATCTGATGTCATAGCATGTTGTCTTTGTTGTTGTCTATACAGTATTTCTTTACCTTTGAAGTATTCTTGTGAAAAAAAAATTGAGAATTATAGTAGTTTTCAAATGATAAAACAACTTTAATAAAAAATAAAATAAAAGATATAACATTCATACCTATATGGTAATGAGTCGAAGAAGTCTGGATGGCCAAACTAAAAAAGGGCCGATACTCTGTCCAACTGTCACCACCTCATCTTTAGGTATTGGTATCCTAGCTGATCTATCTATAATATCCTGTATAGTGACCCTCTGATTCTCTACCTCTAATTATTGATGATGAATTGTATCTCCTATACAATATACCAACTCGTATGCTACTATATTATTTTGAGAATCATCAACATACAACTCGCAATATGTAGGAAGCTGCGGCGGAGGCGTAGGATAAAAAATGGGGTCCACAGGCTGAGGTGGGGGAGTGGGAGCTACTGGCGGAGGTGGAGGATAAATAATGGGGTCTACAGGGGGAGTTGGAGGAGTGGGAGCTGCAGTCTGAAATTGTCTTTGCATTTCTGCAAACATAGACTGCACCGAATCTGTAATCTTGTCTTCCATCATCGCATTAATATTTTAAACTTCAGCCTCCAAGAATTCTATTTTTTTTATAAACCCCCTCAATGTTAGAAGTTGAAGAACGTGGAAACACTTTTCTTACTGATACACCTGTCGGATATCCTCTTACACGACCAGGATGTTCAGGCCTTCCCAATGCTGCAAATAAAATATCTTCCCTCCCAGTAGCTGTAAATGTCCCCTCTGAACTCTGCCCCTCAAGAGAGTCCTGTATTAATTAATTGAACATTTCTGTAATGATTGAAACTTATATGAAGAAAAAAGATAACTTAAATAAATTAAATAGATTTCTTCCAATCCTCTCATCTACGATTCTTGATTCTTCCGAAAGATATTGCCCTTTTTTCCCTTCCGAGATCTCTTCCATTTTTGATGTCTAGATGGAAGGGATGGAGGGGCCACCTCTCCAGATCATGAATACTCAGCTCTTAGTAGATTAAATTTTTCCGCTATCATATTTTCTTCCAATAATGTATACCCTCCCCGAGATAAACTATGAGGGTATACATTTTAAGATTGGATCTCCTGATGAGGTTTCCTTGTTTGCTGTAATTTAAGAATAAGAAATCATTAAAAAAACATTAATAAAATCATTTATATAAGATAATATATAAAAGTTTACATTGCCCTTACCAGAAATGACTATTTTTTTCTACTTTCAAAAAACTGTCTCCATGTGTCTTCATCTATAAAAGGATATATACGACATGGATTGTCATGACTCTTATGACCATAAATGAAATCAGATGTGAGGGTTGATTTGAAATCCCTCCATCTCCTGGCAGCCAACAATAAGCATTTCTTCCTGACTCCTCCAGTGTCAGGAATATCAAATGCCATCTGATAAAGAAGAGGTTAAACATATTATATATACCAGAAACATTAAAACAATGGTCAAACAATGACAAAAGATATTACCAAAATCGTCTCCCACAACTGAGAGATAATCGCTTTATCCACACCTCTCCAATTATCATACAGAATGCTTACTTTGGTCTTAGCCTCGGTTGCAACAAAACTGTTAAAATATTTGTCATTCAGACCTCTAGGAATATCATCATCATCAAACTCAACTACTATCCTCTGATCCTGCGTACAGGCAAGTGATAATTTTGGTAAACGTGTGCAACCACGTTTACCAACCTTTGAACTCTTTGTCGTAATAGGTGCATGTGAATGTTCATCCCCAGAGGTATGACCAGCAATATGCTCCTCCCCAGAATCATGTGGGTGATCATCTGAATGATCTGTCATTATACATCAAATCAAAAAAACAAACGTCAGTTAAAAAATATAAAAATTAAAATATTTTAATACTACACTGTAATCAGAAAATAGAAAAGTGTACTAGGTTACATAATAGTAAACATTGGTAATATGGTAAGCATGTTAAACAATGGTAAAGATGACAAAGATGGTCAAGATGGTCAAGATGGTAAAAAATGGAAAAAATGGTAAACCTGGTAAACATTGTAAACATGGTAAAGTAATTGTCAGTGAACAAATATACAAATTCAAATATTTTAATACTACTGTAATCAAAAAATAGAAAAGTGTACTAAGTTACATAATAGTAAACATTGGTAATATGGTAAGCATGTTAAATAATGGTAAAGATGGGAAAGATGGTCAAGATGGTCAAGATGGTAAAAATGGTAAAAATGGTAAACCTGGTAAACATTGTAAACATGGTAAAGTAATTGTCAGTGAACAAAAATAAGCATTTTAAAATTCTTGTAATGGTTATAAACATGATAAAGTAAACAATACAAACTTAAAACAAATAATAACATATACTTATTTTATTTTAAAACATGTTTTAATAAATAAAAATATTACAATATCTAACATTTATGGAAAAAATAAATGTAAACAAGAAATATAAATATGTTACCAGTAATTTTAGGAATGTATAGATGGATTGTTTTCCCAAATTCCTTCGTCGTGATAGTTCCTTATGGCACAAACTATGTCTTCAACATGATCGTCATTGTGTTCTGTTAATATTTCCATTGAAGTAGGGATCTCACATAAATCAGCATATTCATCAAGTTCATCCGCACCAACATATTGTTTTTTCCCCTGTAAAACAACAGCCCACTGCATATATGATTGATCTACTACATAAAAAATTTGTATTTCATGTGTTGCCGTTATAAAAGAATCAGTTGTGTCTTCCAATCTATTCAGATTAACAAGTGTCATTCCAAATTCATCGTGTCTGACACTGTTGTTACCGTTAAACCATTTACAGTTAAAAACGGGAACTTTAATTTTAAAGTAATCAACCTCCCATATGTCTTCAATCACTCCATAATATGAATTTGATGCAGAAATTGGGTTTTTGTCCTTAGCACTCGAAAAATGCATTGCTTCTGCAAACACCAATACACCACTATTCGGAACTGCACTTCTGTTGTCCTGAGATTTTGTACGAAATGTATAACCATTAATGTCATAACCAGACCATGTTATCACATTTAAACATGGACCACCCACTATCCATTTTAATGTCTCTGATACATCTGATCTACCAAGCAAAGTATTTTTAATCCATGACAAAAAAGTTTTGTTGTGATTTTTCAAAATACACATTTCTTTCTTCTTTGGATGACATTGTTTGAACTCATTAATATGCAATGTGATATATGGTTGAGCATGATCTATGTTAGTAAAAATGTATGATTCTAACTTCTTCATCTGTTTAGCTGACAATGATTTGACTTTCATGTCGCGAATCCCCTTTCCCTCATTATTAACTCGTTCATGGCAAGATGGAGGCAAACCTATGTGTTGCGCCGCAGCCAAGTAGCTCATACAAAACTCTGCTACCTCCTCAGAAATATACTTTTCAATAATGGAGGCTTCTGGTCGATATAGATTTTTAACATACCCCTTTAATATTTTCATATACCATTCAAAAGGATACATCCAACGAAGATATAAAGGTCCACAAAGCTTTATTTCTCAAACCAGATGAATCATTAAATGCACCATTATATCAAAACAAGTTGGAGGAAAATACATTTCCAATTGAAAAAGTATAAAAATGGCAACCTTTTCCAAAATGTTCAAAGCATTCACATCAATCACCTTGTTACAAATTGAATTGAAAAAATAACACAACTTCATTAAAGTCTTTCTAACATGAATGGGCAATATTCCACGCAATGAAACTGCTAGAATTTGTTGCATCATGACGTGAAAATCATGTGATTTCATACCTATCAACTTCAATTCCGTCAATGAGACAAAATTTTTTACATTAGAAGAATAACCTTGAGGAACGTTGGTATCATGAAGACACTGACAGAAGCTAATTCTCTCCCTCTTCGATAATGTATGACAAGCCAGGGGAAGAAATGTTCGTCTTCCTTTAGGAGTGGGAGCCAACTCCAAACGTATTCCCATTGATAGTGAGTCTAATCTTGCATTCAACCCATCATTAGTCTTTCCTTTAATATCTAACAATGTTCCAATCAAATAATCATAGATATTCTTCTCCACGTGCATGACATCAATATTATGTTTTACTTCATGATACCTCCAATATGGTAGCTTAAAAAAAATTTACCTTTTCTTCCAAATATGTCTGTCATTACTAGATTTCTGTGTCTTTACCAATGTCACGTTAAGGTTTTTCACCCTCTCAAAATATAGATCATGGGATAAAGATTTTGGAGCAGTATCAAATTCCTGTGAGCCATTAAATGCCTTTTTTAGTCTTCTATAAGGGTGTTCCATATGCAAAAAATTTCGATGACCCATGTACACTGTTTTCCTCCCATGATGCAATTGACAATAGGACGTCTGTTGTTCGCAAATTGGACATGCTTTATGCCCTTTAACACTGTATCCAGACAAATTTCCATACGCTGGGAAGTCATTTATAGAGAACAGAAGCACTGCATGTAGTTGAAAATATTCCATTTTATAAGAATCATACACCCTAATACCATCAGCCCATAATAGTTTCAAATCATCAATCAACGGTGACAAGTAAACATCAATATCATTACCGGGTTGCTTTGGACCAGAGATCATTGTACTCAACATGACATATTTGTGCTTCCTACAAACTTCCGGAGAGAGGTTTTAAATTACCAATAAAATAGGCCATGAACTATGTGTGCTACTGAGTGTTCGGTATGGATTCATTCCATCTGTGCACAACCCTAGTCTGATATTTCTTATTTCATTTCCAAATGTAGAGTACTGTGCATCAATTTTATTCCATTGTGGACAATCAGCTGGATGGAGTATTTTTTCATCACATACCCGCTCTTCAGCATGCCGTCTTAACCTCTTTGCATCATGTGAATTAGAAAAGAAACGTTTGAAATGATTAATTATAGGAAGATACCAAAATACCTTTGAAGGGAGATTTGTAATCTCTACATCACCCTGTGATTTTTCTTTCACCTTATACCATGATGTCCCAAATTTTTGACACTCTGACAGAAATTCATATTCCTTCCTATATATAATGCAGTCATTCGGACAGGCATGTATTTTCTTGTATCCCAATCCCATCGGGCATAAATTTTCTTGGCTTTGTAATGTGAATCTGGAAGATCGTTATCTTTTGGAAGAATGTCTTTCATCAATTTTAGTAGCTCTGTAAAACTTCTGTCACTCCAACCATGCTTCGCCTTCAGGTTAATCAATCTTAACACCGCAGACAGAACCGTAAAATCTGTACAACCGGGATATAATGGTTTTTCAGAATCACCATATAGACGTGAAACTGTCGGTTCTATCTCAATTTGTTCTGCTACAATATCGCGAATCATTTCTTCAATTCCATCGGAGTTACCATCTAGCGAATCATCATCATCAGTGACATTCCTTCCAGTTTCACCATGACAAATCCAAGGGATGTAACTCGGATTAAAACCATGACATATCAGATGATCATTTATCTCTCTACTTTTCAACTTCTTCATATTCAAACATTTCAGGCATGGATAGAAAAAAATGTCACTACTTAGAACATTTCGTTTTGCAAATTCCAAAAAGGCATCAACACCTTCCTCAAATTCATTGTTCATTCGATGTGCCGTAATCCAACTTCGTCTCATTATTACCTATAACAAATATCAACAAAAAATATATATTTTTAAGATAAGAAAAAACATGTTTATATGAAAAAAATCATAATTTGACTGTAAAACCATTTAAAATATAAAACAAATCTTGAAAGTAGTAGTAGTTTTCATAAGTACCCAACACCAAATAACTATACATCGTAACTGTCATTTTAAAAATATGAATATAGACCATTTGTTTTATGTTTAATAATATTGTCATATTATCTGATCATTCTGATTATATATTAGAATTACTATATCCTTTTGATCCGATATATAATCTAAGGACATTAATATTTCTTTAGAAAAAGTAATGTTAATATCATGGTAATGTAAAAAAAAGTATATGTCGAACTATATATATGTAATACCAATAAAAAAATACATATGTCTTTGGCCTGGGTTTCACACATAAAACAACTCATCTCACAGATTAAATTTTTGAATCATCCTACATAATACTTATTTTTATAACTTAGGGAATGAAAATAATAAATGTTTTGATTTATGATACTCATTATGGGTAAACATGATATATATAAATATAATATCTAATCTCATAAAAAGATATCCATGGGGGTTTAAGAGCATACACAAAGCACATGATCAAAAAGATAAGTGAAACAGTTCTATATAATCATATATCATAAAACCTGAGTCCAAGTATAACAATTTTAGCATAACATAAGACATGATTTATATGATAGTGGGAACATGATTTAAAAAACATTATTCACAAGATCAAAACATTGGTATGTGGAATAACATAAGAGTGTGGCACAAACATAATCATATAAGTCATAACATATGTCAAGGGAAAACATAGTTTCATTCACCTCATATTGGGATATGTTAATCACCTTTCCTATAATTTATTATAATATTTCTTACCAGAAACATCACATAACACATTCGACATGGTATAACCATCTGTATCCCATATTGATCTATGATATATAATGCATTGTCGAATGCATTAGAAGGATATTATGGACCCAAATGTCACATAATGACTAACCATATATATGGGTGAATCGTGATCATCAAATCATTTATAACACATTCGTAGATCAATTAACTAACAAAAATTAAATGGGGGTCATAATTGTTTTTACAAAACATAATAATTATTAATACATAAAAATGTGTTTGGATGGTAAGATAAGATAATATACCTAATTCAATCTAATTATCATTAAATTATTTCTACCTAGATAGAAAAGACCTTTATAAGAAATATAATATAACATGAGAATGAAAAGAAAGTACCCTTTACCTTTTTTATAATGAAAAATCTGAAAAGGATGATAATAATATTTAGGTAATATAATTTTTTTATGAATTATTAATAATAAAAGAAATCACCTCACTTGGTTTTGTTGAAAATCGGACATACCATCGTATTCAAGAAATCAGACACACTTTGCATGAAAAGGTCCATCATTTTTAGGAGATGACTGAAAGAAGAAATGTATTATCAGACTCACCATGACTCCAGAATGAAATATTTGATTGTAAAAGGTAAGAATTGATATTTTTATGAATGCATATGAAAACGGATGATGGTTTTCTGATCTAGGAGTTCTAAAAATCATAATTTTTTGAAAAAATATTATGATGTAAGAATGTTGAATGAAATTTAAGGATAGGTATTACCGATTATACCTGGTCCAATTTCATTCATGAAAATAATTTTCTAGACAATCATATTGAAAATATGATTTTAAGAAAATAAGTACTACCAATCTTCATCCAGAAAGACACATTCCAGCTAAGTAGGAAATAATAATGTTTCTTGAAGAATGGAACGTTACAGTACGACCCATTATTTTTCAGATTTTGCTGAAGCTAATCCTCAATGTTTTAATAACCATTTGCGAGTTGAATGTTGCGAGTTGAATGAACATAATAACCATTTGCAATAAAAAAAATTCCACAAGATTAAAAAACGAATGAAAAGAAAATCAAGAATCGAAACAAAAACGAACGAAATAAATTCATGGAAGGCTTACTTGAATGTCGCGAGTTGAGATGATAGATCCGAGAGGAGTGAAGAAGATAAACAATGAAGCCAAAATGAGTGTAATGCAGGCCATCGACGAGCCGATTAGGGTTTACCACGCGAGAGAGAGACGAGCCGGCGACTGTCAATCGAAAAAATCGTAAATGACAGAACACGGGCTTTAATTCTTTTAAATGATTTATAACGTCGGTTATTATATAACCGACGTTATAAATTTTTTACGCTTTTTTACGTCGGTTATCTTAAAACCGACGTAAAAAAGCTCCCGCACTTTGGTTTTTTACATCGGTTATTTTCTAACCGACATAGAAAACCCCCCGCGCATTGGTTTTTTACGTCCGTTATAAGATAACCGACGTAAAAACACAACAGGCTCGATTTGTAACGTCGGTTATTAAAATAAACGACGTGAAAAATCTACTCGCCGCATTGTTACGTCGGTTATATATAACCGACGTAAAAACGATTTCTACACTAGTGATAGGGAAAATAAAATATGATTTTGTAATTTTATTCTCCATAGCGAGCTCCTAAAATACTCTAGGGATCCAAAATATATATAGGATATTGTGTAGAATACATGTAAAGTGTGAGAAAAAATTATAGTAAGGGAATAAACATGATAAAGAAACATAATGTTTGAGTCAATAGTATAAAATGATATCATTAGAGATATGTTAAATGAGTAATAAATGGAATCATAATATAATGAAATGGTATCATATTTTCATGAATACATAATAATGTAGTGAGTACATAATGAAAGACATAAAAATAGTCAAGGCTAACTGTAGAGACATCATCACAGAGATGAAAGTGTACCCTTAGGGATTAGAATCACTCTCTAATACTTTACATGATGACTCAAGAGACAAAAAACAATACCAAATGAATCATAGGGACATATGATTTGTTACCAACCCGTTTCATTCCAAGTATGTATTTGAATACGTTTTCCACTTATTTGAAAGAATCATATTTTATAAATATAGTAATAACCCATGGAAATATATGGGTTTATTAATATTTTATTATAAAAAATCAAAAGGGATTTATTATATTAGGAATTTGTGAAATGATCATAAGTCATATATTACCTCATCAAAGGGATGGAGAGTGAGATAGTTATATATGAATGATCCGTATATACATTATTTATAAGCATTATGTATCACCAAATTGAGAGAAGATATTGGTAAGAGAGAATGGTCAAAAGTTGGTGAATGTTTTTATTTTGACATATCACTCACATTGAGCAAGTTTAATCACATGTATTGTTTGTCTCCATGAAAAATAAATATAATAATATTAATTTTATTAAAATTACATATAGAATCCTTGTGATTTGTTAAAAATAATATTAAATAATGAAGGACATCACTTCTAGAGGTGGCAGTGTGCCTTATACATGAACGAATTTATCATTTTAAATGGATGGTATAGTAAGTAGTAATATGATACGTTAGTTTTAAAAATGGTATTACATCATGATTATAATATATATATATAATTAATATTTATTTCCATCCATTTG
Source organism: Viscum album (assembly GCA_963277665.1). NCBI lineage: Eukaryota > Viridiplantae > Streptophyta > Magnoliopsida > Santalales > Viscaceae > Viscum > Viscum album. The sequence continues at coordinate 1,487,836 of CAUJRU010000065.1, read as the reverse complement.
AAGATTATGTGAAAAATAAATCACATCACTTCACTAGGTAGTTGTTAATTGTACATATGAAGGATATTATAATATTATATAAGGAAGAGAAAGTAACAAGAAATATGTGATGTTAGAATTATAGTAGTTTGAATATATCATAAATATCAAACATATATATTCAACACATATTTATATCTATCCATGAGAAGAGGTGATGGAAAATGATATATGTCATTTCGTACGACAATAGCCTGTCATACACACAATCTACAGTTTCAGTTACCACATAAAGGTGTATGAGATTGTTAAAGGTCATTCCCTATCAGAAAAATATTTTAGTATATTTACAATAATGGTTTTTTAATATTATCATTTTTAATATGATTATACTAATGTGGAAGGTGAAATATTATAAAATGCTCGGATAAGGACATTACCTCTACATCAGAAAACATCATTATGATTTAAAAAAGATCCATCCTATAGAGTATTTCAATACATATAATGGAATATAGGATTATTGCAACGAATTAAGTAATTTATTTGGACAATATTTGGTTGAACCAATGGGTTTTGGATGACTAAAGAGAATAGGATATAGGTTTGCTTTTATAATTGACAATATCATTATACTTTTTAATTTTAAAATATTCATAATAATTATATGAAACATTCATGGAAATAAGTCTAAAAATTTGAGAATTTATAATAATTACATGATATATGGTTGAAATATAGCCATATAATAATTATTATACATTAATGAGTTATTTTCAATATTAATAATTTTATGTTTAACACCTCGTATAATTTTTTAACCATAACCATGGAAAATATTTTTTATTGTTTTCAATATTAATAAGGGTAATAAATGTGAATATATTACTTAATATAAATTATAATGATTAAAAATATGGAATAATATTTTCCAAATTAAATCAAATTATTTTTAGAATTTTTTTAATACTAACCCACAAACAAGTAAAAATTATTTTTCATGAAATGCATTTTTTACTGGAAAGATTATATCATATAATAAATATAGAAGTAGTAATAATTATTTTAATTTAAATTCATATATTTTGATATTTATTACAAATACTTATTTTTAAATCATTTCACATTCAGGTATATTTAAATTCTATAAAATAGTGAATCATTATTCAAATTTATTGAGGAATTAAAAAATAGGTGAATTAAAGGCTAAAAATAAACATATATGAATATGTAGTATATGATTAATTTGAATATAATTAGTTTTATTTAATGTAATTAAATATCAATTATATTAATTTTAAATATAATTAAAAAATACTGGGATTAAATTTATTAATTATAAATGGAAATTTCATAATGATCCATAGTTTTCACATTTCACATGAAAATCGTTATTTTTGGAAAAATAAAAACATTTCTCATCATGTTCATATAAATATACTAATTTTAAATTTTTTAAATTTTATAAAATTTAACTTATATAAATTTTATAAAAAATCTATAATATTTTCATCTAAAACACAGTACAAATGATTATTATAATAAATCATATTTTTGATGAAAAATTGATAATTCATTTAAATTATCAGATTAGTTAGTAAGAATTTAAAAATAAATTTATATTGTGTTATATATTTATATATATTATAATTATTTGGTTATATATTTATAAAAAAAATTTAACAACTAGGTTTAATTTTTCTTATTTAAATAATCATGATTAATTTGGTTTTTTGGGTTGTGTGTAATATACTCTATCGAACATAGTTTCTATTTCAATAACATGGGGTGTTACACAACAAAAACAAAGTGAATGATGTTCCTTATGTAAAAACACATTCAATATATAATAATGGATTCTATTGTTTTCATTTGAGACTCCATAATAGAGATATCCCATTATTGTAGAAAAAAATCACATCCACACCTTAGTATATTTCTAATTTTTATTATTCTAATATTTAGGATTTCTAATCCTTGGAATCCCATTATGAATCAAATAGTAACATTGAAAATATTCACTAAAATATTCTGATTTATTTCAAGGAAAATTAGACATTAAAATATCCCCTTATGTATTTCCATCTAAATAAGAAAAAAAACCTACTCAGTTATATGGGGGTACTGAGATCGCTTTTCGTTCACCCACTCTGTGTTTCTCTCATAGAGATTCTCGTGGAGCTAACAACCAAGAACAAATAGAATCAATCACCTTGAAAATATCTTATCCTTCAAATCCTTGAGCTATAATAGGTACATAGTGAATGTACCTCTATCTGGAATGTCCGTCTAGTCCCAATCGATATAAAGTAATGGTTCAGGCACATACTTCCTTAGTAGTGACATGTGGAAGACATCATGCACTAAATTTGCTACTAGACTAGGGATATGTGTAATTACCCCACAAGAAACCCCTAAAATGTATATGGAAAATGACAATGAATCTAGGATATATATTTCTACCCTATCTAATAATCTACAATACTCACCATGGGGAGACGTTTAGGAAAACATATACTCCCTCATCGAATTAAAAAGGACTCGATCATTTATCTACATAAATCCTCTGATAGATCTATAAATTCCCCATCAATCCATGGTTGGCCTATAAAATGTATATAGTTTCTCACACTAAAACTAATCCTAGGAGTTCTCACACACACAAATATTTATATATAATTGGTTACAAGGTGGGTCTACCTTATAATGACTTGAATGGTTCTTTAATGATGGTGCAATGGTATAATATTTAATATATAAACTATGCCAACAGTAGGTTATACATTGAAATATTGGAAATTTATAACATGCATTCGAGAATCTCATCCTCTATAACATGAATGGAATGATTATTCAGGTCATATGATTGGGAGTGAAATTACCTAATCATCAAAAACCGACTCCCAATGGCCACTTATAATCCTCTATATAATAATTATATTAAATGATAATGATGGATTGGGTCAATAATGAAAGGGACTCCATGGGCCTGGAATAACTCATTTAGATAATGTCATCACAATATATCTTCTAAAATAATCTCTCAAATATTTAAAATGTTTTACATCATGGTGAGTGTATATGAAATCAAACAATGAGATATTTTTCCACTAGAAGATACTACACTCTAAAAAAATAATTCAATTGAAGAACTATCTCTTTTATAATATATCACATCAAGTGGATTATCCAATCCTATTAGAAGATAGTGTACATATATCACTTATAGAGATGCGAGGCATTAAGAGAGGAACTCATATTTCCACCACTTCATCCTTGGATAATATAACTAATGTTGATGAAATTTATACATTGATTCCATCCATGAATTTACTCTAATGTGGGGTTTATGGAACTCCCTTAGTACAATTTATTATAGTGTTTCTAGTAACACGACATGTCCTAAGAAAAGGAATAAATAGTCATAACTATTATAATATATAACAGAAGAACGTCCTATTGATAACTACACACACAATAACTATTAATAGTATATTGAATATGATCCTCCAAAACTTTTTATAGATGTATAGGGGTAACCAGCATTAGAAAAAGGCACGCCTCACCATCTTCATTCACTATAGACTATTACAATGATCCCATCTAATGATTAGATTACTCTACAACTACATTCAGGATCTCCTTCAATGAGAATCCAACACCACATTCCTCTAACCAAGAGTATATGTTATCACTAAAAAGTCAAAAATATATCTAGTATCAAATCTATATAATTTAAATATGTTTACATGAAAATATATAATTGGGAATCTTGTGGTCAACATAGATGATAAAAAACTCACCCATAAGGTAGTTCCACCACATATATAGGATGAAACCCTCTACTTCCTGCCTTATATCATGGGCACATAGATCCATTAATGGATTCTTAAATATTAGGAACCAAAGGGTTTTACTTCATACCACTATATATAAATGCATATACGACTAGTTCTAGAGGCATAAAAATATCACATAATCAATATTATCCTCTGGAATTATCAAGATGTGGGTGTTTTACATATTCTACCAAAACTCCAAAAAATTTCCCCCTTTCGGTCAATGTATAAATGGATGATAAAATTTTATAGAAATTTGAAATGAATCATTAATAGAATCCTTCATAGTCAATGATGATCCTCAACTTAGATAACTTCATACATGAGTCCCGAGATATCACAACCTTATCTATTACTGGGTCTACTAATACACCCTCTTATGAGATGACATTCCTTGGTTGTGGTACTCTTGAATTGATAACTAACTCCTCACAGACATCTATAAAGCTGTTGAACTCAAATTATATCCAAGTCAGTCCACAATTTTACCTCATGATTATCCTCTATTGTCGAGTACTTAATATTTTCATTAATGTTGACTACCATTTGCTAATATATAAAATGATAAATGACTTGGAATATAAGTCACATGAACAATTCTGAGAATTTTTCCATTTTATATGGGATCACTATATACTCATAGAGAACTACATCATATCATCATTTCTATCATGTGTATTATCATCTATATCTCAGATCTCATGAATACTTGATTTATGTTCAATATTCAAAAACCACCTCACTCATCTAAACTAATCAATGAAGTCATATATTTTGAGGATTGGATAAATATATTTTGTGGTATACTATTTTAGGAAATGGTAATTCATACAAAACATCATGCTTCTTTCTTAATTTTTAGTGTATAAAACATGGGATTCCTTTGGTGACAGACTGGGTCTAATAAAACCATAACCCTAAAAATCCTCCAACAATAGATTTAGATCTTGAACAATTGTGGGGGTCACATGATATGATGAAATATATATTAGATAATTTCTATAAAGAAGGTCTATATATGAATAAATCTCTTGATGTGAAGGTTATGATTACATGGAATTAGTAAAGAAATATGTCTACCCTACCCCCACTCTATGAATTTAAAATCTCATAAAAAAATAACACTATGTATTATAAAAGAAAACAGAAATTTAATTGACTATATCATACAATTAAGGATCCCATCCATAACTTTAGGAACACAGTTCTCAAAAAAATGAAGTCATCATCCCAAAATAATGTCCACACATCATCCTCCTCTAGAAATAGACATTATATGAATGAAATTTTGTTACATATTCCGTATTTATTATTACTTCATATAGGCTCGTTATGGCTGTAAAAATATCTCATTGAAATAATTACCCCAATGATTCTATTAACAATATCATCAAATGTGGGTGATCTTTACATCAACCATGGTAGGAGACTCCAAACTATAGTATTAAGATAATTGATACAAAAATATATATATATTGAATAAGGGATATTAGAATAATATACATTTTTGTGATCTTATATATAGACATGGTTTTTATTGTAGACAAGTCACAAATCATACCATGAATCATCTATGAAACCTCTAGAACAATAACAAAAAATTCATTAATATTACCTCACATCTACCCATGATCTCCTGGATCATGGAGTGGGATACCTATGGGTGGTTGCAGGAATAAATCAAAACATCAAACAAATGCTATTTCACTCCAATTTTCTAGGACAAATTATCTACTTTATAAACCTTTCTTCTCTAGCTGATACATATTCTTAACTGGTCCTTAAACCATATCCCTATATGCCACATTATATGAGGTAAAATATCATGTTAGTTCCCTAATGTATCCAGAGTATAATGACCTCCCATAAAAATATAGAAACCAAAAGAATATCCTTAAATACTAGAACTTCTATCGTGATACTATATCATTAAATTCAATGTAATCCTAGATTGCTAGGTCGGTCATTAAGTAACAACTACTTGAAGTATCATCACTTAGGTTCCCACCACTAGAACCAACTTTAGATGAAATCTCTTCCAAGAAGAACTCCATCACCAAGGATCACTCGGGCACCCTAAACTAAGTAGGAATGAAAAAAAACATATCCATACTAGATATCCCAGTAAATTATATGATAAAATGATTAGTCTCAATATAATACATTGTAACGACCCAATCTTTTTGAGTAGTATATTAACTTACTCTTATTTATTTAACAAGATGTTAATGATTAATGCAGAAAGAGGAGTCGATGGCTTCATCCAGTAGACTCAACCCTTACGAACCCACTTATCAGAGCTTGGGAAGGAGGTAGCATCTGTGGGCTTCGCTTTGGACCAAGCCCAAGCCGAGCTCCAGCGTGTCAAGCTTGAACGAAAACGCTTGCAGGAGAAGTTCAAGTTAGTGGAGATTGCTACTAGGGCAATGTTATCTGAGACTCCCTCAGATTCTCTCACCATAGCACACGTTACACTTAGGTCTTATGCCAGTGTTATAAGGGGCTATGTGATGAGACCCTAGTTTCCTTGTGTAATCCTTTCGGGTGAATAAATTGATATTTCTTCCTTTAGTGATGTTTGTGAAATTTCAAATGTCTAGATAATATTAGAATGTATTTTATTGATGAATTTTGAAAAAGGGATATTTTGAAATATTTATGTATACCCTAAATAACTAATGATGTGTAATGATTTTCAAAAAATGGTCTTCTACAAAAGTGTTCATTAAGGAATTTGGAGTCTAATAAGATCAACTTAATTTTTGATCAATAGAAAATTATGAATAGTGATTTTATGCTTAGGATTAGTAATATGACCAAATGGATTAGTAATTTCACTCAAAGAAAGTTTTAATATAATTTAGACACATAGATTAAGTAATGTGATTCAATAAAATGGTTAAATAACAGTTTCATAAATTATTATTCAAGTATTATTTTTTTCGGATGAATAGTGTTTTTTAATTAAAAATTTAATTAAAAATAATTAGAAAATTATTTTTATGAAAAGGACTTTATTTTTGAACTCAGAGCATCGATATTATGTTAAGGTAATTTTTGGGGATTTTTCTGAAAAAAATGAATTTTCGATGAATAGTGTTTTTATTTAAAAATTAAATTAAAAATATTTAGAAAATTATTTTTATAAAATGGATTTCATTTTTGAAATCAGAGCATTGATATTTGGTTAAGGTGAAATTTTGGGGTTATTCTGAGAAAGTTGAATTTTCGGTGAATAGTGAAAGTATAGTTTTTAAGTTACGGGTGTTTAATGACATCATTAAATGATGTATTTAGTATATATTCAATATTTTCGAATTATGAATAGTAAGATAAGGTGTGAGGTGTCCCAAGTGGCCAATACCATGGGCAAATACCATGGGCAAGCCCATGGTTTTGCCAAAACCACTAGTGAGGTGTCCCTTGGCCATTAATGCTTTGTCCCCTCACTTTCCCTATAAATACCCACCCTTTCCTCCCTTAGTTTTCACTCCCAACTCTCCCCCAACGAATTTCTGGTCTTCTTAACTTCCAAGGAGTCCTCCCAAGGTGCCCCCAAGCCCTCAAGGTCCAATCCTTTGAGTTTCAAGAGTCACGTTTTAAGGTAAGGGATCCGACCCCTCTCTTTCTTTTCATGAAATCTCTTTTATGTCATTCCGATTATGCTCCATGTTTTTATGTGATAGGATGTTCTTTTATATTCCTCTTACTGCCCTTTCATGTTTATATTATGAGAGGTCCCCTCTTACTCTCATCATTTCGTTTTATGAAAGTTTAAGTGACGCCGTTAGGCTGCCGAATTTTTAAGGGATTCTTTCACCCTTCTCATTTTTCAAGTTCGATTTTCATGTCAAGTATTTCAAGTTCCTTTTTATTATGTTGGGGTATGATCTCTATATCAATCATACTGATCTCTTATGATCATATTATGAGGGACCCTTTTTGATCTTGTCAAATCATTTTCTTTTGAAGTTAAGTGACGCCGTAAGGCTGCCGAATTTTCATAAGAGAAATCTAATCTTTTTCCTTCCATGTTTTTCATTTCAAATGGTATGTCCCTAAAATTTCGTTACCATGTCCATATGTCCTTCTTATTCTTTCACCCTACTGTTTTATGGATCATTTATGAGTGGGTGACCCATGTCCCCTCTCATTTCAATGTTTTCTAAATCCCCGAAACTTAGCCGTTATGCTGCAGAATTTTCCCCTCAAAATGCCTCTCTCTTTTCTCAAAAATTATTTTATGTTATAAAGTGAATACTCAAAGCTCTTACTTCTACAAGGGTATTCACATATATATCAAAATGTTCTATTTTAAATTCTGGGATTTACATACATGAGCCCCGCTTTCCCTTTCCGTGGGTTTAAAGTGACGTAAAGATCATGTCTTTAAAGCAGTTTTTAAAACGTTATGATTATGAAATGAAACCCATTTATTTTATGCTATGTGGGTTATTTATGAAATGTTTGATGATGATATATGTGGCTCACATGATAATAAAGGCAAATTTAAGGGTGCGCCCTGATAGCGCTCCAATGCATTGGGTAATGATGTAACCACTAGAGATTACAATTTTCACGATACCTTGGTGAATAACCTTGGTAATTTTCAAATGACACCTTGGGGATGGACCTTGGTGATATGTTCATGATTGTCTATGTTAAATGATGTATCCACATCTTCAAGTTATGAAAAATGTTATTTTTATTATGAAATGCCTCATGATTTCTTTTTCATTCCTTAAAGTTCTTTTCATGTCCTTATTGAAGTATCTCAAGTTCACATGTAAAATGTTCCTCTTATTTCCCTTACTAGGCCTTCTTCTCACCCTTTCTTTTGATGTATGTCCCTAGGTTATGAGATGCAGTAATGAACCTAGAATGAACTTAAGGAGACGCCTTTAAAGTGTTTAAGAAGAATGTTTTATGTTGTTTTCATGTATTATGTTCCTGGTTTCCAAGACACTAGACCTTAAAGATCCTCAGTTTTGTGTATTGTAATGAAAGTTTATGTTATAAAATGGCGGGATGCTATAGTTGGTATCAGAGGATGGTTTAGTTATTTGTGGAAATTAGGATATAAAAACTTTAGGAAGAACCCTATAGAAAAGTTTAAATATAGGAAAACTTCCTGGTATTTTGGTAAGTATTGAGTAAGTGGTCTATCAAACAAATACATCCCAGTCTGGATACGAGCAGGTAGAGGCGGCTCTGGCACAGATGTACATAGGGGTAAAACCCGAAAACACCGCTTTGAGCTAGACTCGAACGGGAAATGGTGCACGATAACGGGCCTTGCTGCACTCTTGGTTACGACACTCCCGGGGGATATGTTTGGTTAATCCCATGCTTTTTATGAATCATTATGAAGGAATTATAGAGAACTATAATTGTCTAAGCACGAAGTCTTAGTTAAAAGATTCATAAATGAAATAAGTTTCTCACTAAGGTTTTATTCTTTTAGAAAATGGCGGGAAATAGGAGGAACCGTGCCGATGGTGACCGCAATGCACCATGTGCTGACGGACCTCTGATGGAAGCCAGAATGGAAACATTCATGCGAATGATGAACCAACTGACTCAAGTTATGAGTAATAACTTGAATCAAGCTGAGAGGCCGACCTCACCACGAAGGGAACAACTTTCTGTTGAGTCCTTCATGCGTCAACGACCGCCAACATTCAGTGGATCTACTGACCCATTGGTTGCGGAACAATGGATAAGCTCCATTGAAAAGATCTTTTCTGTACTTCATTGTTCAGAACAAGAAAAAGTCACCCTTGCTGTTTACCGCCTAGAGGGAGAAGCTGATCAGTGGTGGTCACTGATCAAAAACACGAAGCCACGAGGAGAGATGGAAGATATGGAGTGGGAAGAATTTCGGGGGATTTTCTTTAACAAGTATTTCCCTCGTTCCATGAGAACGAAAATGGAGAAAGAGTTTCTCGAGCTGAAGCAGAAGGAGAACGAATCTGTCGGAAGCTATGAGATGAACTTCACAAGGCTTTCCCGTTATACCTCAAGCTTTGTCATGGACCCTAATGGGAAGGTTGATAGATTCTTTGGCGGACTACGACCACATCTGCGGAAGAATCTAGCCAACATGGACTACGATAGCTATGAAGAAATAGTTCGAAGTGCTATGAAAGTTGAACTAGAGTTTGGGGAGACACAGTGGTCTCACAAATCTAATGAGAAGAAGAGAACTCTAGAACCGAGCCTGGGAAGAAGTTTTGATCAGGAAAGAGGTGGAAAGCATATGCAACATGCCACATGCAATAAATGTGGGAAGAAGCATCTGGGGAACTGCTTGATCGGAAGTGGCAAGTGCTATAGGTGTGGAAAAGAAGGCCATATTTCTCGGAATTGTCGTGGTGATGTGAAGCCTCAACTTCCCAACACTAATGACAGAGGAAAGATGGTTCTGGCCCTACCCGAAGTCACATGCTTCAAGTGTGGACAGCTTGGGCACTTTGCTAATCAATGTCCAAATTCGAGGGCGGTGGAGGGGAATCACCATCAACCTCAGCAGAGGCCAAGGGAGCAAGGTCGTGCTTTCGCTATCACAACAACTGAAGTTGAAGTTCCAAACGATGTGGTAGCAGGTACTCTTGTTGTCCTCTCAAAACTAGCAAGTGCTTTATTGGATTCTGGTTCTACGCATTCCTTTATTTCTTCCAAGTTTGCAAAGAATATAGAATCAATCCCCGAATTTCTTGAGGTAGAGTTGTCAGTCAAGACTCCAAGTGGGATTATCCATGCATCAACAGTGTTTAGAGACTCTAGTGTTTACTTTGGTGAGCACAATCTTATCGCAAATCTAGTAGTCATTCCCATGATGGAATTTGACATTATACTAGGGATGGACTGGCTCTCAAAGTATAATGCTAAAATCAAATTCAGAAGTAAGGAAATCTCAGTAGTCTTGAATGAACGACCTACAGTTATCTTCCGAGGAGAGATATCCCGAACTGATCCCTATCTAGAAGCACCTCCTATAGCTTTCTTTATGGAGTTAATCGGTGATGAGGAAGAAAGGAAAGGGAGCATACAAATTGAAGATGTTCCGATTGTTCAGGAATACATGGATGTTTTTTTTTAAGGGTAAAAGGCATTTTATTGATAAGAAAAAAAGTTACAAGGATGTATTTCCTGAGGAGTTACCTGGAACTCCCCCAGAAAGAGAGGTAGAGTTCTCCATTGAACTCGTACCTGGGTCTCAACCGATATCAAAGACTCCGTATAGAATGGAAAATGTGGAGCTAGAAGAGTTAAAGAAACAACTCCAAGACTTGTTGGAGAAGGGGTTTATCCGACCGAGTGTGTCTCCTTGGGGAGCACCAGTTCTCTTTGTGAAGAAGAAGGATGGATCAATGAGGCTATGCATTGATTATAGAGAACTGAACGGGATCACAGTGAAGAACAGATACCCTCTACCAAGAATTGATGATTTATTTGACCAACTTTGTGGGGCTCAATTCTTCTCTAAGATTGACCTTCGATCTGGTTATCATCAACTGAGGGTGAAGAAGGAAGATATTCCAAAGACTGCCTTCCGATCAAGATATGGGCATTATGAGTTTACTGTTATGCCCTTCGGCTTGACTAATGCTCCCGCTATTTTCATGGATTTGATGAATAGAGTCTTTAAGGACTACCTTGATAACTTTGTGGTAGTTTTTATTGATGATATTTTGATATATTCAAAAAGTCGTGAGGAGCATGAAGATCATCTGAGGGTTGTTTTGAAAACTCTACGGAAGGAGAGGCTCTTTGGGAAGTTCACCAAGTGTGAGTTTTGGTTACAACAAGTGGCTTTCTTGGGGAACATCGTAACCAATGAAGGAATCTCCGTTGACCCTGCAAAGACAATGGTTGTGGAGGAGTGGCCTCAACCCACAACAGTAACTGAGATTCGTAGTTTCCTTGGTTTAGCGGGATATTATAGGAGGTTTGTGAAAAACTTTTCACGGCTTTCTAATCCACTAACCAAGTTGACTCGAAAAGGGGTTAAGTTCATCTGGACAAAGGAATGCGAGGAAAGTTTCCAAGAGCTGAAGAAGAGATTGGTTACTGCACCTGTGTTAACACTACCCTCTATCGGAGAAGGATTCGTTATTTTTAGCGATGCATCTCTGAAAGGGCTTGGGTGCGTCCTCATGCAAAATGACAAAGTAATTGCTTATGCATCTCGACAGTTGAAGGTTCATGAGCAGAATTATCCTACGCATGATCTAGAGCTGGCGGCAGTTGTTTTTGCTCTAAAGATATGGAGGCACTATCTTTATGGGGAGAAATGTGATATATACACTGACCACCAAAGTCTAAAGTATATTTTCACTCAGAAACAATTGAACATGAGACAAAGGAGATGGTTGGAGCTTATTAAAGACTATGATTGTTCAATTCATTATCACCCTGGAAGAGCAAACAAAGTCGCGGATGCGTTAAGCAGGAAAGATCCTGTTGTTCTGGCAACAATGAGGATCCTGGGAGATCCCTTGATTAAAGATCTAGTAAAACTGGACATGGGAATTATAAGGAAAGGGACATCATCAACCCTATCCCAAATGATTTCTCAACCTTCATTACTAGAGAAGATCAAGAAGGATCAAAAAGAAGATCCTTTGCTGCAGGAGAAGTTCGAGGCTATAAAGGATGGGAAGTTCCCTGATTTCAATATTGATCAAGAAGGTGTATTGAAATTTCATACAAGACTATGTGTTCCATCTATTCCGGAGATAAAGAAAGAACTGCTGGATGATGCTCATAGCTCTACTTTCTCTATGCATCCAGGAAGCACTAAGATGTATAGAGACCTTCGTGATCATTATTGGTGGGATAACATGAAGAGGGAGATTGCCGATTACACTACAAGGTTCCTGGTGTGTCAGCAAGTAAAGGCAGAAAGACAACTTCCTAAGGGGGTATTACAACCGCTACCCATACCAGTATGGAAGTGGGATAATATCACCATGGACTTTGTAACTGGTCTCCCAAAAACATCCAAAGGAAACAATGCGATATTGGTTATTGTGGACCGTCTCACCAAGACAACCCATTTTATCTCTATTCGGGAAGATTTCTCTCTGGATCAGCTTGCAAAGATATACGTGAAGGAAGTGGTAAGGCTGCATGGGGTACCACTATCCATCGTATCTGATCGTGACCCAAGATTCACATCAAAATTCTGGAGAAGTCTTCAGCATGCTCTGAATACTGAATTGAATTTTAGTACGACCTATCATCCTCAAACTGATGGCCAATCTGAAAGGACTATTCAGACACTCGAAGACATGTTGAGATTATGCTCAATGGAATTTAAAGGTGGATGGGATCAACACCTCCCATTAGTGGAGTTCTCCTATAACAACAGCTTCCATGCGAGTATTCAGATGGCACCCTATGAAGCTCTGTATGGAAAGCGGTGTAGAACTCCTACTTGTTGGGATGAAACTGGTGAGAGGAAGCTTCTTGGGCCTGATCTCGTGCAAGAGATGACAGAACAGGTTCATGCCATCCAACAACACATAAAGGCTGCTCAGAGTCGGCAGAAGAGCTATGCTGACAATCGTCGAAGGGACTTGGAGTTTGGTGTTGGTGACAAAGTCTTCCTTCGAATTTCTCCATGGAAGAGAGTCATGCGGTTTGGGAAGAAAGGGAAGCTCAGCCCTAGGTACATTGGCCCCTATGAAATCCTTGATCGCATAGGAGCAGTGGCCTATCGTCTAGAACTTCCACCGAACCTAGCTCAAGTTCATGATGTCTTCCATGTATCTCTCTTGAGGAAAAACATACCCGACCCTTCGCATGTACTGAACCCAGAGGTGGTACAACTTGAACATGACCTCTCTTATGAGGAGCATCCAGTGGAGATCTTGGACCGTAGATACAAGGTTCTACGAAACAAGACTACCCACCTTGTGAAAGTGTTGTGGAGGAATCATAAGTATGAAGAAGCGACTTGGGAGCCTGAGGAAACGATGAAGCAAAAGTACCCTCACCTTTTCGACTAGGCCTCAAGTATAAATTTCGGTGACGAAATTTCTTAAGGGGGGAAGAATGTAACGACCCAATCATTTTGAGTAGTATATTAACTTACTCTTATTTATTTAATAAGATGTTAATGATTAATGCAGAAAGAGGAGTTGATGGCTTCATCCAGTAGACTCAACCCTTACGAAGCCCACTTATCAGAGCTTGGGAAGGAGGTAGCATCTGTGGGCTTCGCTTTGGACCAAGCCCAAGCCGAGCTCCAGCGTGTCAAGCTTGAACGAAAACGCTTGCAGGAGAAGTTCAAGTTAGTGGAGATTGCTACTAGGGCAATGTTATCTGAGACTCCCTCAGATTCTCTCACCATAGCACACCTTACACTTAGGTCTTATGCCAGTGTTATAAGGGGCTATGTGATGAGACCCTAGTTTCCTTGTGTTATCCTTTCGGGTGAATAAATTGAGATTTCTTCCTTTAGTGATGTTTGTGAAATTTCAAATGTCTAGATAATATTAGAATGTATTTTATTGATGAATTTTGAAAAAGGGATATTTTGAAATATTTATGTAAACCCTAAATAACTAATGATGTGTAATGATTTTCAAAAAATGGTCTTCTACAAAAGTGTTCATTAACGAAATTGGAGTCTAATAAGATCAACTTAATTTTTGATGAATAGTAAATTATGAATAGTGATTTTATGCTTAGGATTAGTAATATGACCAAATGGATTAGTAATTTCACTCAAAGAAAGTTTTAATATAATTTAGACACCTAGATTAAGTAATGTGAGTCAATAAAATGGTTAAATAACAGTTTCATAAATTATTATTCAAGTATTAGTTATTTCGGTTGAATAGCGTTTTTTAATTAAAAATTTAATTAAAAATAATTAGAAAATTATTTTTATGAAAAGGACTTTATTTTTGAACTCAGAGCATCGATATTATGTTAAGGTAATTTTTGGGGATTTTTCTGAAAAAAATGAATTTTCGATGAATAGTGTTTTTATTTAAAAATTAAATTAAAAATATTTAGAAAATTATTTTTATAAAATCGATTTCATTTTTGAAATCAGAGCATTGATATTTGGTTAAGGTGAAATTTTGGGGTTATTCTGAGAAAGTTGAATTTTCGGTGAATAGTGAAAGTATAGTTTTTAAGTTACGGGTGTTTAATGACATCATTAAATGATGTATTAAGTATATATTCAATATTGTCGAATTATGAATAGTAAGATAAGGTGTGAGGTGTCCCAAGTGGCCAATACCATGGGCAAATACCATGGGCAAGCCCATGGTTTTGCCAAAACCACTAGTGAGGTGTCCCTAGGCCATTAATGCTTTGTCCCCTCACTTTCCCTATAAATACCCACCCTTTCCTCCCTTAGTTTTCACTCCCAACTCTCCCCCAACGAAGTTCTGGTCTTCTTACCTTCCAAGGAGTCCTCCCAAGGTTCCCCCAAGCCCTCAAGGTCCAATCCTTTGAGTTTCAAGAGTCACGTTTTAAGGTAAGGGATCTGACCCCTCTCTTTCTTTTCATTAAAATCTCTTTTATGTCATTCCTATTATGCTCCATGTTTTTATGTGAGAGGATGTTCTTTTATATTCCTCTTACTGCCCTTTCATGTTTATATGATGAGAGATCCCCTCTTACTCTCATCATTTCGTTTTATGAAAGTTTAAGTGACGCCGTTAGGCTGCCGAATTTTTAAGGGATTCTTTCACCCTTCTCATTTTTCAAGTTCGATTTTCATGTCAAGTCTTTCAAGTTCCTTTTTATTATGTTGGGGTATGATCTCTATATCAATCATACTGATCTCTTATGATCATATGATGAGGGACCCTTTTTGATCTTGTCAAATCATTTTCTTTTGAAGTTAAGTGACGCCGTAAGGCTGCCGAATTTTCATAAGAGAAATCTAATCTTTTTCCTTCCATGTTTTTCATTTCAAATGGTATGTCCCTAAATTTTGTTACCATGTCCATATGTCCTTCTTATTATTTCACCCTACTGTTTTATGGATCATTTATGAGTGGGTGACCCATGTCCCCTCTCATTTCAATGTTTTCTAAAACCCCGAAACTTAGCCGTTATGCTGCAGAATTTTCCCCTCAAAATGCCTCTCTCTTTTCTCAAAAATTATTTTATGTTATAAAGTGAATACTCAAAGCTCTTACTTCTACAAGGGTATTAACATATATATCAAAATGATCCATTTTAAATTCTGGGATTTACATACATGGGACCCTCTTTCCCTTTCCGTGGGTTTAAAGTGACGTAAAGATCATGCCTTTAAAGCAGTTTTTAAAACGTTATGATTATGAAATGAAACCCATTTATTTTATGCTATGTGGGTTATTTATGAAATGTTTGATGATGATATATGTGGCTCACATGATAATAAAGGCAAATTTAAGGGTGCGCCCTGATAGCGCTCCAATGCATTGGGTAATGATGTAACCACTAGAGATTACAATTTTCACGATACCTTGGTGAATAACCTTGGTAATTTTCAAATGACACCTTGGGGATGGACCTTGGTGATATGTTCATGATTTTCTATGTTAAATGATGTAGCCACATCTTCAAGTCATGAAAAATGTTATTTTTATTATGAAATGCATCATGATTTCTTTCTCATGCCTTAAAGTTCTTTTCATGTCCTTATTGAAGTATCTCAAGTTCACATGTAAAATGTTCCTCTTATTTCCCTTACTGGGCCTTCTGCTCACCCTTTCTTTTGATGTATGTCCCCAGGTTATGAGATGCAGTAATGAACCTAGAATGAACTTAAGGAGATGCCTTTCAAGTGTTTAAGAAGAATGTTTTATGTTGTTTTCATGTATTATGTTCCTAGTTTCCAAGACACTAGACCTTAAAGATCCTCAGTTTTGTGTATTGTAATGAAAGTTTATGTTATAAAATGGCGGGATGCTATATACATCATAAAACATATTTATTGATAATCATGATAGTTTAGCGTACATTAGAAAACACCCTTTAGTTTTCATGCAAAACAATTGGATCTCCATAAGCTAATAAATTCATATTACTCACAACATAGATGAATTAGATATTCACTATGAATTGGTTCTTGATTAATTACTAGGTGACATGTACCTCATCCCGTGTCTATGTCACTAGACTCCATTATAACCACTATGATACAAGGGCAAGTCTCATCGCTAAAACCATTATAAGAGAGGGTCCTATGATGGAAAAAACACACCTAATTACCAAAATAATAGCCCCTTTTACCAGCAGGTTTGGCTCACCATGAAACCTATGAAGTAACTATCACATTAACTAATTGGGTGTTCACAACATATGGCTTTCATACACGAAAAAATAATCTTCATCCTTCTTCTCAATGGTAGTAATATTGACTAGAAACCCCAAAGAGGATCCATTTGTTTTATAGGACAATAATTATGGGCCACATCACTAGGTATATCATCATCAAAATAATTATACATATTCCTTGATGGCTATCATCATAGAGAGAACATGAAAAATACAAGAATTATCATGATTAATGATCATATAATTGGATTAAAATCAATAAAGAATTGAAAATCACAACTGAAACCTATGTTATTCATGTAATAATGTTTTACCAACAATAAGTTCATAAATGCATTGAGTAAAAATTTATGTTATCAGAATCCTTGTGAATGGAGAAAATGACCACTATAGCATCTATCAGTTCCCAATCATGAGATCCTAACATGCTACAATTTATCATTTTTTCCAAATATCCCAAAAAAATCCACATTACAAAAAAAATCTATTAGCATTAGTCCTGAAATACACTCTACTAATGCATATTTTTCATGTTTGACCCAATATATCCTACCTGTCAAGTATTAAACAATGTTTGATACCCCAATATTACCTAAATTATTATAAGTTGTCGATAGTAGATCTATATTGGCATAAATAATACATGTGAGTACTTAGGCTATGTTATTTCTACGCAGACAGACACATACATCTCAAAATAGAAATAAAATGTTGTTTGATAATATAGAACTGATATCAAAATTAATGCTGGAAAATATATCCCACACTATAGTGTGACACATGTATGAGAAATAAAATGGGAAAAATATAATCCCATGAAAATTTATAAAACATTCTATCCTACAATTAATAAAGGGACTACAGTTTAATGAAACTGTTGGAACTAATCACTACCCATCAAGAAAAACTGCACTCTTCTTCCACATTATCCTCTTGAGAATCCATCAAAAGGAATATAATTCCCTTAAAACATCAAATGTTTATAAAAACACCATTAATGGTTGAGTGTAATAAACCTAATAGGACACCTAAAACAACAAAAAAATAAGGCTTTAAGAGAGAAGAAAGTTCCTCTTCATGAGGGCATGCCAATCATGTTATGAGAAAATACCAATGACAACCCATATATTCTCAATATAGACATTAATTATCATGTTTAGGTCACAACATAACTATTATCCATTTATTTTTCTATGATCATCTAGGTAATACTCATCTTGGAAATTTTATTGATAATTTATGGTAACACTGATGGTGATCCTCAAAGAGGACATGCCTGTCAGGCCATTCTATTAAAATACTATCACTAGAACTCATAATATATTGATATGAGGATAGGGGATTACATAGAAGGCCTATTTATTATTCCTAAACCTTCTAAAAAAATCCTATATGATGCCTATCACATAATTCCATAGATGGTAAACTGATACCTCACCAAACCAATGGCGGAATTATAGAGGATAACAAAAAAACATATGAAGAGGGATACATGAATATATCTTATAATATACTTTAGAGGTAACCACTCATCATTTTTTCTGGATGAGATTTCAAATCGTGCACTCATATGTATTATGAAAGGGGATGAACCATACAAATACTAAGTTATAATGTTGTCTAAAAAGATTAAAACTCGTACTAGTATAAATAAACTACACCTATTGGGATTACATGTAATGTACTATCTATCCCATGTATGGTCATGTAACTTAGATTATGCATGTGTAATTTTCTCTTTTCTATGTAATAAGGTCATGTTTGGGAATTCTAAATATGTCAGTTTCATGTTCCATGCTATACTCGTGTACTTAGTTATCCTTGTAATCGTAAACACTAGGGGTATACACCACATTAACAATATTGTGGTAGAAGATTTGTGGAAAATCCAAATGGGATTTTATATTTATGTATTTTGGAAAACAATTCTTCTAAATCATAAGATCCACATATAGTGTGTTCTTCTAATGTACAAGCTGTTTATGTTGAGATTTATAGAAAACTCCCAAATCCAACCAAAAATGTTCTTATTCTATCACATATTATGGTCCTTTAGAAATATATTATGTCGAACATGGAATTTTTGTTTACTAATAACAAATCATCTTCATTGATTATATTTATTCTAACCAATAAATTATGAATTTCTTCTCATTACATTGTATCATTGGATTCCAAAAAAACCATGAATAAATGTTCATTTATCCATGGTCGATCTCACAAATCACAAAATCAAAGATCTATAATTCTCTATATCCAAAACATGATCCCATATAAATATCAAATTTTTATCGATGATTTATTGCACATTGATTGGTTTCAGGGTATTGTTTAACCACCGGTATATCAAAACATTGATGATAAATGCATAACGAGAGATGGGATAAATAATAAAACTCAATAAATAGGAAAACAAATTGACCATTTTTCATATTAGAATAAATGTTTTTGATTGAGAATGATTTGAAAATAAAATATAGTCCAGGTTCATAAAATAAATTCTCAATTACTACTTCAGGAATGATTAATCAATTAATGTAACTGAAAAATTGAAACCTAAAATCAATTAGTTAAAAATATTGAGTATTGTTCGACAGAGGATTAATAAATTGGGGTTAAAACATAAAAAAATACAGTAACTTAATAAAATATTGATCCATGGAGATGAATGAGTCCCACATCATTGTAGTTGGTGATATTCAAGATCTCATATTAAAATTATGACGTCCTTGGGGATCGAACTATTAATCAAAGATCTATTATTTTTCATCAAAAACACTCCTTTAAGGATATCAATAATCCATAGTGCTATATATATAACCCTACAGAATTTACATAAGTGGGGTTATATAGAAAGGTATTAGTTATGTAAAGTTAATTTACAATAAATTAAATTTTGTTGAATCATATCTATTAATCTACACATTACATATCATAAATTAAACTAACAACACACACACATGTTGTGTCACACCTTTAGTAAAACACACGTTCCATATTTTATGATGGACTTATATTCCCTATAAATGACTCTATTTGAGTGATATTCTATTATTTTAGACAAAATTCAAGCACATGGTCAAATATATTTAATATTTATATTGTATGAATACTGATTCAATCTGGGACTCAGAGTTCAATGCTGACTTAGAGCCTAGATAAAAAATATAACATAAAATATTCCAATATTTTACATTAAAAAATGTCATTAAATTGTCCAATTCAGGTCCATTAATATTGGAACATTTTCAATCCTTTTCATCTAAAAGGTATCATGATCTTTCCAACTCATAGCATCGACCACCTTAATTGCCTTCCATAGTAGGTAATGTCATTAAAACTTATAATACTTTAAAACCTCCAACAATATAAAAGGGACCTTATTCAATTCATTATCATTAATTATTTATTTCAAGATCTTATTATATTTATATATAGAATACTTTTATCATTGCAAATAATGTCTCAAAATCAACAATTCAATGATAAATACTACTAGCTCTGAATCATGTGTCATGTGATTTTGTACTTTAGTTATTAATGGGGATAAACCATAATAATTTAACAAATAATTTGTATTGCGGGTGAAACCTGTAAAAACATATAAATAATAATTCAACATTATAAAACCTTCCCATATATAGAGTAATGTATGTATAGGTGTATTGACCAACCACTTATTTATTTTCCAATAATCATTTTTCATTACTCTATTGAAAGTAACATTTATACCTTATGTTTCAAATTTTCTAGTTTATTTCATAGTTGTGATATATTTATCAAAAATTTCCAATCATATCTAGCTAATATAGGAAAACTATGGATATTATTTATAGTGTTCTAGTTAGGACATTACTCAATAACATCTATCATTCATGGTTGTTATGTTATACCATTTTCTACGATTACAAGACCCATGACAGAAACAGAGCTTATACAAAATTCAAATTTAATAAACATGGAATAAAACATTCCATCTCACAATGTCTTTAACTAAATTTTAAAAATATCATCATTCTCTCCATTGGCCAATATTATATAATAACATCATCAATAAATAAAACCCCACATTTAACATGTTATTCTATAATGAGTATATTCATTTGGTCCATGAATGTAGAATAGGGACTGGTAAGTCCTAAAAGGACCAATATAAAATCATAGTTTATATAAAATGTATGAAAATCAGTCTTAGATATATCATAAACTGTGACCTAGAAATGAATGAGTACAAATAAATGGTCAATAGTTATTTTATATTGAACACAATGTATTTGACTAAATTGGTAAATGATACAATAATAATGATAAATTTTTTAATTTTGATTTTATTTAAAACTATATAATCAATTAAAATATGCATAGACACATCCTTCATTTTGAAAATGCAGACTTGTGCATCACGTAGTTAAGAACAATGATTCATAAAAACATTTTCCAAATTATTATTCATTTACGCCACTGATTCCTCTAATTTACATAGTTCTATTCTATATAGACTCTTTGATATACGTTTTGAACATGGTCAATATTATATTGAATATCCAATCTCATGATTTGGGATAAGGCAATGTTTTTCATCAAACAATACATCATTATATTCTCATATTATTGGCATGTTATAAATGTTTAATTCCTTTGAGATCATTTGATCCATGTGTACCCTATTTTTTTGGTAAAATGACACATGTTATATAATTTAATGACATAAAGATTTCATAATAATCATTGAATTGATACATTATAAAATGACCATTTTTGTATTTGAATTCCAAATTTAATATCTTGAAATATGAAATATTCTTTATGTATGGAATGGAAATCCATATACAATTTTTTTCCAAATAAAACGAAATGATAGTTAATTATATTAGATTTATGTATCCCTTCAAAAATATCAGTTGAATTTTATTTTTTAAATCATAGTTGTGATAATTATTCCACAATGTATTTTCATTGATATTTTGGAATCTATTGTTTGGGGTTGTAACTGGATATTATTGAAAAAAAATTTGACATGAAAGAATGTGATTAAACAGAATCAAATATGGTATTCAAATATCAATATGAGTGATTATGAGTACATCACATCACTTCATTATCTTGATGTAAATTAATGGTAGTGATAGATAATTCCCTTCCTTATTCACATGTATTCCTATTATTTTTTTTACTTCATTATTATCGCAAGGTTTGGTATTTAATTATAAAATAGTTTAACTACAAAAACATTTATAATTGAAATGTATAAAGATAATTAGTAGAGGAATTATTATATTTATTGGTTTAAATCATCCTCTTAGAATTGGTTCTATATTTTTTGTTTTATTGTCATTATTTAGCCCACATAAAGCAATTACATGATCCCTTGAGACCATTATTTGATGGATTACTCCCAAAATTATTTTATTTTGGAAGATGATATGTGTTATTACCATGTGTATTGTCATTTTTAATTATGTGATACAACAAATTATATTACCCCCAATATATTGAGAGGTTCTAGTTTCTATCTTGTACTTATGAAACACCCAGAAATCGCCATATATATTTTTAAATCACTTATAGTTAATTTCTATAGAAGACTCCAATTTATGTAAGTAATGTAGTGAATGATTTTAGTATCAAAATTAGAGATGAAACTAAAGTAATTCCTCTCATGAATCATGAAATTTACCTTCTAAAAACCAATTGAATCATCAATAAAATTATTTAATTCCATGAATTCCAACAGAATTCTTATATCCTCCATTTGTGTTGTTTACAAGGATACTCCACCACCATTCAACATCATCATTTAAACAAAAGATGACCAAATCATCATTCTCATTGTACAATAACAAGGGAATAGAAAAATATCTATTCCATTTCATTGAAACATTAATCAAGAACTAGTGGATTATAAAACCCAATAAAATATGGTTTATGTGTCATCATGAGTGAATCAAAAGGATGTCCCCCCCCCTCATAGTTTCTATTGAGTGAAAAAAATGACTTCGGTTATTTCCCACATATTTGTATTTTTTTGTGATAATTTTCATGAAATTTTATACTCCATCCCTAATATCATTTGGAAATCCATTAGTACTATCTCTACATTTATCATTTCATGTGTCATTAAATCAGTTCTTTTATGTTCCCACCATTGTAGTGACTAATGGAAAAAATATGTATGAGTATAACAATATAAAATATTTTTTGTAAAAGTATTATATAAACTTCTATGAGGTGCTTCATAAATGTTTCGAATTCATTATCATATGAATCGATGGATTTCAACCATGTTTATCCATTATTGGGTTTATAGATGAAATTTTTATATATATTAAAATCCTTAGTAATGGTTAAAAATTTAATGTGATTGACCACTGGATATACCTAATGAGTATCAAACTAGGTGTTTGTTAATGTGCCGTTCAACATGAACCAAAATAATGGTAAAGATATACATAACTATTGTAGAGACCAGGACATATGGATTATATAGCCAGTTTCTACTACCATAACATTAGAATAAGATAAATTTAAAACGTTCCCAAAAGGACAAAACAATATAGTATCCATGTTAGACTTGATTTATACATGATATGTGTATTATAAATTAATAAATTAATTACAATATATTTTTTTATTTCTAGTATAATGTATTTATATCAGCTATTTTATTCATCCACATATTTTATGGTACACTTCATGAATTCCAAGGTAAATAAAAAGTAATAAGGGTGAGATCAAATTCTCATTAATGTAAAATTCTAAAGAAAATAATAATAAATCCATTAGAATAATTTATTTCAAAGTTAAATTAATGGAAACAAAATCCATTGAGATAACTATATAAGGAAAAATAAATAAGGGATGGTAATAAATAGAAACACATTCCATTTCTTAAATGAACGGAAAATGAAATGTATCCATATATATGTCAATGTAAGATCTCGTAGATGAATAATAACTAAAAATAGATGAGGGAAATTCTAAATTATTGAATTCCATGTTTCCTATGAACACGAAACCATTAACATCAATACCTTTCAAAAGTTAATTTAAAACATAATTCAAAAAAATTAGTTCATCCAACCATAAATATACAATAAATCCATTTAAAAAATTAGTATAAACTACTCTGTTTTAGAAAAAAATAGAGGGGTATCTTACAAATAATTTTCCCCCATGAAATTATTGATGCACCAAGGTGATTTCATTAATTGGACCCCAACCCATTGGGATGAACATAAAAGGTCTCTAACCAGTGTAATACATATCCAAAGTGATCCTCACATCAAATAATTTAGATAAATAATATAGATTATATAATAACTATAATAATTAGAGTAAACACTTTTTTTAAATATTTATATAAATAATATAATAAATTTAATTGTGAACACTAGAAAAGAAATAGTAATAAATTTAGGAAATAATCATATCCATGAAAAAAATATATGGATTCATTGGGTAAATTCAATGTCAAATCATATTAAGAAATTTGATATTTCATGGGGAGTAAATGGAATTAAGGAAGTTAATGAGAATAATATCCTTTTCCAAATAACTAATAAAAAATTTAGATTAAGGGTAATACTGGTATCAATTTAACATATCTCAAGTGGATTAAAAATAATGTGTATTTGTTATTACTAAATAGATTTATAATAAAAATATATTTAAAAAAATTCTTAATAAAAATTTTCATTTGTTTTCTGGAAACATTACAAAAAAATTCATTGATAATGTCTTTTAAAAAAATAAAATAAATATAAATAATTTATAAATGAAATGGTTTTATCAAATAAATGAGTGTGATTAAATCTGTAAATTCTATACAGTGTAAAAACGACCTTCCTTTTTTAAAGTAAAATTGTTATAAAAAATTATGTTTTTTGAAAGAAATAATAAATATTACTTTAAAAACATTTTAAAATTTAAAATGATTAAAAATAACATTATGAAATCATTTTTTATGGTTAAAATAATTTTGTAATTTTTTTTATATTTTTTTTGTTGAAGACATTTTAACTGACTAAAGTGAGAGATGAATTTAGGATTTCATAAAAATATTTTTTAATACTTTTTTAGTACTAGAGAGTGTAAAATGGTACTAATACATGCAAAAGGTAACAAATAACAAAAATTTAAGAATCATAATAGTATTATGGATCAATGGGAATATATGTTTCTCTAATGGAAATACCATTTAATGATAATTAAAATTATTCATGATGAAAATAATTTTTAATCTTTTCAAAGTGTCTCATACCACTTGAACTTATTTAAATTGTAATCCTCACAATAGAATAAAAATAAATGAATGATTTAAATTTCTGGAAGATACAAAAAATTCATGATATAATATATCATTATGTAATGTCGATTCACTACACAAATATATAATTGGTGAAAATTTAATTTATCTCAAAGATGTACAAAGTGTGATGAAAATCCCTTAAATTACATTGAATTTTGTGTGAAAATGCATTATCTTAACATATAATAGTTTTAATCATGTTACCAAAATATTAATAAACCATAAACATATATATAATTTTGTATATTAATGACTTATAATATCTCATTACATTTCTCTAACAATATTTAATTATTTCATCATTTTGGGTGTTAGTTTTCTAGTTACTCAAGTATGTTTTAACTTATTAGAAGATGTTCCTAGAAATTATATCATGATTTAATCATAAATATAATTAATTCCATGAGAAAATTATAATATATATTGATTATATATGAAATTAGAATACTTCATTACATTTTGATATAAGAAATTAAATACACCATTCATAGAGACAATAGGATGTACGTACAAATGAATGAAACATTCATTTCACGTCAATTTTAAAATTATGAAAATTATATTATATATATATATATATATTATAATTTACTTATAATATATATATATATTTTAAATAATATTACTTTATATGTTCCATTTATATATTGAAATAATCACCTCTCTTTGAGGGAGCGGTAGACTACACTTCTCTAAATTATGATTCCTTTTTTACATAATATGGAAAGTATATGTTTAAGTGTTATAAAATAATGAATTAAGAAGAAATGAATAATAAATATTGTATATTAATAGAGTTTCCATCATAATACCCAATCATGAAAGGTGGAAATGGAAAAAATGATCAAATTCATTTCGTGAGGCAGTAATTCACAATACACATAAACAGAAGGTTTGGTACCTATTACGTAAAAGTGTGTGTAATTATAGGTTGACCAAATAACATAAATAAATAATGGTATATATAGGTTAATGGTTTATTTATAAAATAATTTTATAACTATAATTGAAATACTATAGAGTGGAAAAAAATTTAAAGAGCATGGGAAACGATGTTACCTTTTCTTTCAAGTAACTCTATTTGGATTGCAAGAAATTGATTCCTTAGATTTATTTATTCCAAAAGTTATTATTATAATAATTATATAGGTATATTTATAATAAATTTTTGAATATCACTTTTTGAGCCAATTTTTATTGACTTGTGTGAGGAAGTGGGAGAAGAGTGGGCATTTTTATAGTGGAGGATGAGGGTCACTCTTGTAAAATTGTGAAAAGCGAATTCCTACCATGATTTTTCCATTGAAACTGTGTAGAATAATTTAAGAAATTATACTGAAGGAATTTTACAGTCTTAATATGTCCATAAAATATCATTTGATAAGTTTATTTGTCATTTGGTCATGTATGATTAGGTTTAGTCCCTTGTAAAGCAGATTTTTCTCTTAATTAATGTAATTAATTTAATTATTTCACTAATATTGTTGGTAAAAAACTACATTAACCTAATTATATATTATAAATTATTCAAATACCATATACGGAATATATTTCTCCTAATTCCAATCATATATGTTTGAGAAATTAATTTAAATTTAAACCAGCATCTGGGATGAAAATAGAGGTATTTAAAATAAAAATGTTCAAAATCATGAAATGTTTTTATATTCACAATCAATTAAAAATTTATTCCAATGTTTAAATTTGTATTACTTGATTAAAATAATATAATTTAAAATTAAAAAAATTAAATTAAAATATAACCTTAAAAATAATCAGATGAAATAATAATTTTGAATTGAATTCAGTATTATTTATTATTAATTAAAAAATGAAACATCAAAGAAAAATATAGAAAACTAACTCTAACCAAATTTTTATACTCACATTTAAAAGTATAAGTTTATTTTAACATATAAGCTTTATAAAAGTTCAAAAATTTGGATTTCAATTATTTTCTTTATTAAAAGGTGTTAAAAGTGCCATACAAAATAATATAGGGTTTATGTGTAAAATATTGTTTTTTAATATATTAGGCATATCAAATATATTTAATTAATATTAAAAATATTTTATTTAAAATATAATTTATATATTATATTAATATCAATCATTAATTGTATTTAATTTAATTTATTAGGATAAAATATCATTTTGAGAATTATTAATTTTTTCCATAAAAATATTATTTTTATGTTCAATTGATTCTGATTTTCATTTATAATTAATTTTTAACCAAGGAATTAATTTAATATTTATCTAAATAATATATTTTAATAAGTTAGTTAAAAATATTAATAATACCTAATTTAATCACTAGGTTACATAATATAATGTTAAATAATAATTGTTTATTAATATATTAGTGTTGAATAAAACATTATATTTCATGTAAATAATGTAATCGGAGAAATTTATTGTTGAATATGTTGAATGCTAACTCATTTTTTATATGTTGAAAGTGATATCATATATTTCAATTATTTGAAATGGTAATTTTATTTTAAATTATTAGAATATTATTTTCCTCTATGCGCATTGGGTTGTGTGTTATACACGCTATCAGATTATATTTTCATATGTTATATTTTCATTCCATTACATTATACACACCTAAAATAATTTGAATCATCATAATTCAAACTTGATTTTCTCGATTTATTGCTTGGTATTTCCTATTTTTGAAATCCCATGTCATGAGAAGGATTCGTATGAAATACAATAGAAATGATAGAATGGAAAATATAAAGATCACATTGAGTAATATATATCTAGGTATCATAGTTTGTGGTCATTAGTGGAATTTAGAGATAAATACATGGATGAATATAGTATATATTTATAGTTAGTTATTAAGACAATCAATAATAAAATGTGAATGATCAATGGAATGTGGTGGTCTTTAATGACATAAATCTTTGATGATTTAGAAGTCCATAGGTTCAAGAAAAATTAAATAATTAGAACAAAATTTGTGTGAAATAATTTTCCTCATGTTGATAAATTACATTATTGCACATGAAAAAGAAGAAATTTACATACTTAATATATTTATATAAAAAAAATCATCTTCTGATTTTTCTTATATTTACTTCCAATTTATCCATTACTTCATGATATGGATATAAATATATTAACATTGATTCTTAAAGAACTAAAATAAACCTTTAACAAATTATAAGGCCCACAAAAGCGTTATAGATAATACTATTTGCCTCTAATAATTATATTAAAATAAAATGGTAAATACATGAAAATTAAATCCTAAAAGTAACACTATTGGTTGATCATTGATATTTATTCGAGAAAATTTTAAACTAACAATTATTTTATTAACATGTGCATTTCATAGGCCAGTGGTTGGCGTGAAACCCCTATCATTTTTTGGTCATGGGTTCATGACCCACAAACTTTCCAAAATTGATTGGTTGTTACCTGGTATACATGTTGTACTTATTAAAAATAATATTAATATAATCTCAAATATAAATATGACGTAAATCCTTAAAATAAAATGTACCACTAAATAGAAACATAACTAATATTTTAAAAATAACTCCAAATCACAAACAACCCATCAATTTGTTTCCATATATAACCTTTCTTTGTCTACATATTATTCATTATATCATTTCTATGTCATCATAATCATGACACTAAATCTTCAATAAAAAATATCATATGTTTAAACTAGATTATTCATTATCATTATCTATTCAAATCCCTCTTAATGGGTAGTAAAGAGAAGTTGAATTATCCAAATCATATCACCCAGGCATGTCAACCAGGTGCACATTATGGTCAGTTTTCATATACCAGGTTATTCTGAGTTTGGAATGATTCACCATGCTAGATTTTATACCCTTAGGAACATATATGGAAGAACAACATCCACTTTTAGTATCCAGATATGGATGCATTTCTATAAAACCAGCATAATATCTTTCTACCCAAAAATTTGGGATGTTATTATACACACATCCTCAATTTCTACCTTATGAATATGTTCCCTAATATATTTTTCCTAAATATATTAACTTTGGATTCTACTAAACATTCTTCCATACCAAATATAATGAACATACCAATGTTATCTTGGATCCTGTGTCTACTGCCATTAAATTGGCATATGATTTATGTAAAACACATTCCAAAGGAATGAATTTTTTTATTCATTGTAAATTAGATACATACATGAGTCCTATATTAAAAATTATTACTCTAGTTACAGTATAATTTTGTTTTTTTGGTGATAATAATTTTATTCTATCTACTATATCCTTTCATGTATTTCTCAGTAATCTTCATGGATTCATATGTAAAGAAATACTAATAAGGTTGAGCTCAAATACTCAGTAATGGTAAAGTACAACATATGATATAATGAATCATTTAGAATAATCAAATTTCATATTAAATAAATTGAAACACATGAAATTAAAATAACTAGTTATGGAAAGGTAATTCAATGAAACAAATGTCTTTTAATCAATGAACATAAAATTAAATATCCTGATAAATATGTGGACTCATGATACCATGTATTAATAATAATAGAAAATATTTGATAGAAATGAATAATTGTTGTATTCCACTTTTACTTGGTAAATGGAAGCATTATAATAAAGGACATTCAGATGACGGTTTAAAACATACCTGTTACCAACTAATTTTTATTTTCCAACCATAAATCAATAGTCAAGACCATTGACAAGACAATTTAAAGAACTTTGATTTTGAAACAAACATAATGTTTTTCCCCAACCTATTTCATCTATTGAGACTATTGATTTACTAAGGGGTATTCATTAACTTGTCCCTAAACCATAGGTATTGACTTAAATGATTCCTAACACCTTTTGTACATGTCTAAAGTGATCCTCTTATCAAATAATAAAAATAAATAATATGCCTTTTAAAATATCTGTATTGAATTAATGAAACAAATTTATCAATATTTTCTAAAATAATAAAATAAAATTCAATGTGAAAACTATATGAAAAACTATACATGTTTGATGAAATAATCGCATAATTGAAAAATCTTATGGATACTTAGGTGAAATAAAATGTCAACCAATCATAATAAATTAAATATTTAAAGGGTGTAAAAGGAATAAAGGAAATTAATGTGAATAATATCCATGGCCTTGTATATAATAGACTATGAATTTGAATTTTAAGTATAGTACAAATAAAACATATCCTAAGTGTATTATAAATAATGTGTTGTTGTTTTTAATGAATATAATTACTATAAAATTATATTTTAAACACCTTCTTGAGTAATTTGTCAATTTGACTTAAAAATCCATTCTAAAATCCATTTCATTAAAATAATTCTTGTGAAAAAAAATTTCTTTATTGTGTACCATTTTAAACATGCATTGTAATCCTTGTTGAAATTATGATGTTCAAAAATGTACATGACGTATGAATTAAGAAAAAGATTCCTTTTTCAGAGTAAAATGTTTTATAAATACTTACTCAAACAATGAAAATAAAATTACATTTAAAATAGTACTAAATAATGGTAAAAATTTATTTACAAAATAATTTTTAGAATTTTTTAAAAAGTAATTTTTTTTATAAAGCAACAAATTTAGAAGAAAAAAGGATCTCCTACTAAAGAAAGAAATGATGCCAGTTTTCTTAAAAATATTTTCTAAAACATTTTTTATAGAAAAAAGTGAAACAGGTAATAATACTTGAAAAATTTCATGAATAACCAAATCATAAGGAAAATGGATTTTGGAAAAATTAATATAATAATTTCATCAAATATAAAAAACTTTGAAAGATTATTAAATTTATTCTTATAAAAAATAATCATAAAACATCAAATGTGTCTAATACCATATTGAATCATTATAAACCATATGCCTCCTGAATGAATAATATCAAAATATTGTTTTAAATACCACTATGTTAAATTAATTTATAACATTATATCTCCAAATGTATAATGGATACCCCACACAAATAATTAAGTGATGAATATGACATGTATGTCACATGCGTAAAAAGTGTAATGAAAATCCCTTACCATGTGTTTAATTTTATGTAAATGTATTTTAAAATCATATATAACAGTTTTAAACAAGTTAAAATCCCCATTAATGACCCTAAACATATTTATAATTTCATATATATAAATATCATAATATATTATTACTTATTTTCTACTAATCGTTGATTTTTTTCATTATTTCAGCTATTAATTTCCTAGTTTATCAAGTATATTTTATCATGTTACTTGTTGTTCCTATTAATTAATTCATCATTAAATGACCAATATAAATTAAACAATGATTTAATTATACTATATATTAATTATATATGTATTTACAAAAATTCATAACATTTGAAGATAATAATTTAAATGCATCATTCAGGGAGATGGTTAATTGTACGTATGGATAAATAGAACTTTCATTTATTTTTAATTTTAATATTATGAAAATTAAATAATATATATTTATATTATAATCCTTCTATCATATATATATATCATATTTTTTTTATTAAATCCATCATATATATGTTCTATGTATAGTGTGAACAAATCACGTCGATTTGAGGGGTGGTAGCTCGCACTTCTGCAAAAGATGTTACTGTATTTAGACAAAATAGAATGTGTAAGGGAATATGATATAAAAGAATGGTGAATGATTATTTAAGTTACTTTTTTTTATATAATCATGATATAAGGATAATTTATATCATAGATAATGGAAATAAAACTAAAGATCTTGAGAAAGTATGTTACTTCTTTTACAAGTAACTCGTTTTCGTTTTCAACAAAGAGATTCCATGGATTGGTTTCATAAAACATTTTGTAATATAGGATTATGGGATGCATTATTATCAAACATTTTGGAACATATTGTTCTATTGAAAGAGGCTTGAGTGGTTTGTGGTAGTTGTTATATTGATATCCTTTTTATAGTGTATGATCAGCGCCACACTTGTAAATTTTGGAAAACTAAATTCCACCAACGTTTTTCCCACTGAACATAAATCAAATAAGGGTAAAAAATATGTATGGAATTATGTGCCTAAATATTTCCCTAAAATGATATTTAGATAATTTTCTAGGTTATCTGGGCCCTTAGGATAAAAATATAGTCCCCTGTTAAACTAATTTTTCTCTTAATTGTTGTAATTAATTTTAATCATATTCCATTAAATTTTTCATGAAAAACTATGTTGAAATTATTATAAATAAAATATTATTACTATTAAAAATACATAATTCATTTTACCAAATTCTAAGGATAGAATTATTAGAAATTAAGGTATATTTAATCATGAAAACGAGACGATAATGCGTGTTTTTAAAGTAAAAACTTACAAAAATTTATAGGGTTTTTATATTAAATTTCAAAGTAAAATTGATTAAAATGAACTAAATTAAATAAATTGATAAATAAATTATTTAAATAAATTTTTTAAAAATATAATATATTATTTAGTTTTAAAAATAAATTAAATGAAAATTATAATTTGAATTAAAATTTATTATTATTCAATAATCATTAGAAATGAAATTTCCAAAAAATAAAAATTGATATAATCCAATTATTTTGTAAAATTTTAATGTTTAATTTTATTTTGACATATTAAATTTATAAATGTTAAAAAAATTTAATTTTAAAAAGGTTCTTTATTTAATGGTCATAAAAGTGCCGAATTTAAAATATAGGTTATTGTGTGTAAAATTGGGCTTTTTTTATCATAGGCCAATAAAATATATGTTATAAATATTAAAAATATTTGATTGAATAAGATATCATATATATATTTAATTAATATCAATCCCCAATTTTAATTAATTTATCTATTTTTAAGAAATGTCTTTGTGAGTATAAAAATTGTTTTCTATGAAAATATTATTTTTATATTAATATAATTAGATCATTAATTTATAATTAATTTTATTCGAATGAAATAATTTTATAATTTTATTAAACATGAATTCTTACAATTTAACTAATAATATATTATTCTTCTAATTTATTGTCTAGGTTATGTACTATTATATTAAATAATATTGTTTTATTCATATATTATGGTTTGGTTAAATTCATTATTGCGTGTAACAAAAGTCATCGAAGAATATCATTGCTGAGGGTGACTCAAGATATCTCAATGATACATTCATCTAAATCTGTAGCATATTTTAAATTTATTTAAAATAATAAAAATATTATAAATTGTTTGGGTATTATTTTCCCATACGTGTTTGGTGTTGTCTATCATACATTCTATCAAATCCCATGTTCTTACATTTAATTTAATGGGAATTAAAACAATCGCTTTATAAGGTTGTTTCACTTGGATGATTATATGATGAAACCATCACAAATTATATTATTCAACTAGATATGTATTTTTTGAAAAAACCATGTACTCCAAACATTACCAAAAAATCATGATGTTATATTTTACTTACATTTTGGGTTTTTGTAAATGTTTTCATAGATAATCTCCTTAAAATAACTAAAAAATATATATGATAACTAATAATTTATATTATTCCAACTATAGGGACACATTATAAATTTTACATAAATATTTCACCAAGATTATGATTTAAACAATACGTCTCATAATAGACAAAAAAATCCAAGGGAAAATTTTTTAGTGGCTTTGAATTTGGATAAATTTACATATTATTTTATAGATAATGATAATTTGTTTCATAATTATACACCTATAAACTATTTCCAAGTCATAGATAACGACCCATACTTTACATAAATTGTTAATACTTCAAAATTTAAGTACACTTATCACAACATATAACAAAACCATTAAAGGACTGTATAGGTATAGTGTCTTTAGAAACTGGGAAACAAAAACAACTGGTTCATAAATCGTCTACATTGTCTCCCATTTATTTCATCATATCTAGAGTCTCTTTTTGGAATACCCTACTTAATATCCTTCTTCCTGACCTGGGAAAAGGAAACATACCAAAGGGTGAGATCAAATGCTCAGTAAGGGTAAACAAAAGAAATATCAATCACATCATATTCATAAGAACATAACATTTTGGAAATCCTAACCTACAAAAGAGATCATAATTTCATAACATGGGATAAATTATAGTAGTGAAATGTAATCCAAATATTCATAACTTGAAACATGAATTTTTGTGGAATACACCCATAATTATAGAAAATCATTTCTTAGTATTCAAGACTCATTGCCAAGACTATCTTAGTGGTCAATGTCCATTTCTGAACCGAGTTCACTCCTTGTTTCAGTCCTGTTTCACTGAACTGGTTTATCCCGTAATTCCAGCCATGTCTATCTCATGAGATATAAATCATTACCCATTCCATTGGAGGGAGATCTAGGTCTCACCCATCTCACAATGATACCATTCTTATGTGTGCCACAAAATCATTAATCATAGCTTAACCGATGTAATAATAATGGGATTCTTAAACATCATGACATCATAAAACAATTCATATAAGATAAAGAAATTCATAAAAATAATTCCATCACAACATAATCAAATCATTTTAATAATAGGCATAGAAACAAAACCCTATATTATCATAGATGGAAAATAATTTTGATAAAACACTTAAACTCTATTCTTGAGAAAAATATCATTTCTACTTAAAAACATTTTACCTTTCTTAACAATTCATAAAATTTTAAACTAAAGTAATTTGATTAAAAATAAACTTGAAAACTTGTAAAGGAACCTTCTTGGAAATAATTTTTTAAAAATCCATTCATGCTGTATAAGTTTAAAAAACATTCTTCTCGTACTTTTGTCGGAAAAGTCAAAAAGTACCTCATACGAAAAATGACAAAAGATTCCTTTCATATATTTTTCTAAAAACTCACAAAATGTTAAACTTGGTTTTAAAAAATTGTATAAGGATATAAATATTAAATATTGAGTAAACATGGATGTGGATGATAAATATTCCCCAGTAAATTCTGAAGTATAAACAATCTCGGATAAAAATGAGATATGCGAGATTTTCCCTTACCTTAGGTCCGATTTGCTTCATAAGTGTCTGAACCTCCTATATAATGATTTAAATAATGTCATTGACTTATTAAAAAATCATACTCATTGTTATGATATCGTATATGGTCATATTCTTAGCTTCTTATTTGTAATATTTCATTGCTACTTGTTATTCGGGTGTTTATTACTTTTTGTTCTAATGCCTGTTTTGTCGAATAAATTCTTATTCATCATTTTAGGTTATAGATACCTCATTTCCAGAATGTTATTAGTGTAATATATTTCATATTAATTCATTCAATTCATTTATATAATCATTATGAAATGAAGATCATGTAGAATGAGTCACATCACATCGTGGAGACGGTATTCCGTATGTACGCACGAGCGATGATATCGTTCACATGATCGGGGAATTGTACTTGAGTGTATGTATACTATTTGAGAATCCATAAAACTTTACAATAATAATATATAGTCATTATTTACACCATTATACCCTTCCAAGTAAGGCGGTGGTGGAAAATAGATTACACCACGACGTGGAGACAGTATTCCGTACATACGCACGCGCGGTGATTTCATTTTTCGTAGCATAGATAGATTGTGAAATAGAGTTTTTTCATACTTATAATAACATATCAGTATATTATTGATACTTATTTTGTTAATTCATAATGATACAACTAAATAAGAAAAGTAGGAGAAGTAATAAAGTTGAAAGAATCGGTAACGGATATTACCTCTTCTTTCAACATGCCTTTTGAAAACTCTTCTTAGGGCACTATGATTGGTCTTTGAAGAAGACCGGAACCTCTAGGATTTTTCTAGGGAAGTGGAGAAGAGAAATTGGTAGGGTTAGGACGAGATTTAAGGCTCATAGTCGTGTGAGGAAGAGAGGGAGGAGGTTCCCTTTTATAAGGGAGGAGAGGGGCACCTTTGGAATAACTAAAAATATTATTTTATTATAAATTCATATTCGGTTTTAAATAGATAAAAATTTATTTATTTCTAATCTAATGTGGGTATGGGTCGAAATCCTATCATCCAATATAATTTAGACATGTTAATGTTTCTATGTTAACCTTAACATTTAGATTTAACTTTAAGTTAAATAATTTTACTCTTACATTGTCTTCTTGTTTTCTTACACTATACTGTTAATAAACATACTATAACAAGACAAAAGAACCCCAAGTTATTTATTATTAATATATATAACTTTATCTGAGTTGTTTGGATGAACCTTAGATTCTTAGGAATAAAATATCAATTAATAATATAATATTTGTTTTAAAAACTATTTTATGTCAATTTTGCCACTATTTGGTAATTGATTTTGGTGAAAATCATAAAAGAATGATTAGTTCTAACCAAGTTAATTAAATCAATAATAACATGTTATATTAACCTAGAAAATTATTTTAATTCCTAAAAAGTCTCAAGTTACATTTATTTGGGTATTAATAACATCAATTATGTCAATATTTCATAAATAAAATAATTACTGCATCATCATTGTGTCATAAATTAATTAAAAAATTAATTTATATAAATTATAAATAAAATAACATTATGTAGGAAATATTTTTATATTTCTAATGATTATTTATATTTGAATTTATCTTATGTATAACCCTATATAAAAAATTATTTACTTATTAAACTTAGATTTTAATTATTTTAACCCTTCTTTATATAAATTAATATTAAATGACCTAATCTAATCCAAGTGGGCCTAAATGGTAATATTTTATTCCTAAGGTCCTTTTTGGTCGAATTACAATTATCCAATAGAATTAGGACGTGTTTTAGGGTAATAATAATATCATTTTTACCCTTAATTACCATATTTACTTTTAACCGTGGTAAAAAAAGTAAAACGTTACTATTAACCAAAAATTATTTTCATCTCATTGAACCACATTTTACTAAATGAAATCAACCGTGTCTCTAGAATTTTTTAAATTCCACTAACAGAAGCAGAAAAATTAGGTTTTATGTGAATTTGGAAATTCTTCTAGGAGGTGGGTAAAAGACGCTGAAAAGTTCAATAAAATTTTTATATATCTAAAATTATTATAAAATCACTCCAATGAATTGAATTGAACTTATATAAGTATTATGTATCAATTTTGACCTAAAATAAATATAAATAAAATAAATAATTATTTAAATAAATATTTGGTCTTTTAAATAGTTACCTAGTGTCTTCAAAATTCATCAAAAATTGAAAGTTTTCAGAAAAATACCAAAATTTCACCCTAGGCTAATTTCAATATTCTGAGTCCAAAAATGAAGTCCGTTTTGATAAATAAAAATTTCAAAATCTCAAAATGTGGGTATTAATATTCATAATGGCTAGTTTTAATAATATTTTAATAGCATATCGTTGTTTTGTGAAACTCGGTATTGTGTACGATGCAAGCTATCGAGGAAGGTCGCAATTGCGTGTGAAGAAAGCCAAGCTAGTGTTGTGTGTAGTTAAAGATTCCTTTTATGATTTATATTACATAAAAACGAAATATTTCTCATGAAAGTCTTAGGTGTTATATTCTACCCCCCTTAAAATGAATTTCCCCCTCAAAATTCATCACATTGTGACAAACAGATGAGGATACCTCTCCCACATCATATCCTCAAGCTCCCATGTAGATTCTTTTAATTGGTGGTTCCTCCATAAAACATTCACCAAGAGAGTGGTCTTGTTCCATATGACTTTTTCACTACGATCCAGAATCTCTATCAGATGTTCTTCATGAGAAAGATCTTGCTCCAGCGGTATAACTTCTGAGATGAGTACATGTGAAGGATCATGTATGTACTTTCTCAGGAGAGATACATGGAACAGATCATGAACTTGGGAGAGATTCAATGGAAGCACCAATTGGTAATCTACCTTCCCAACACGATCCAGTATTTTGAAAGGACCGATATACCTAGGGCTCAACTTTCCCTTATTTCCAAATCTCATTTCTCCTTTTCAAGGAGATATTCGTAAGAACACTTTATCACCCACTTCAAACACTAGGAATTTTCTTCGGTTTTCAGCATAACCTTTTTGTCGACTTTGAGTTTCTCTTATGTGTTGTTGAATAGATCTGACATTTGATGTCATCTCATCAACAAGATTGGGTCCTAATATCCATTATTCCCCAACATCATCCTAGCAAGCTGGAGTCTTTCATTTATTTCCATAGATAGCTTCATAAGGAGTCATCTGAATACTGGAGTGAAAGATATTATTATAAGAAAATTCCACCAAAGGCAGGTGTTGATCCCAACAACCTTTGAAATCCATAGAGCAAGATCTTAACATATCATTTAGAGTTTGAATTGTTTTCTCAGACTGACCATCTGTCTGAGGATGATAAGCAGTGCTGAAACTCAACTCTATATCCAGAGAATGCTAAAGACTTCACCAATACATTGAGGTAAACCTCGGATCCCGATCATATATAATAGAAGGTGGTATTCCAAGCAATCTTACCACTTCCATTACATATATCCTAGGAATATGATCAAGAGAGAAATCCTCTCTAATAGCAATGAAGTGATCTAACATTGTAAGATGATCAACAATGACCAAGATATCATTATTGCCTTTGGATGTTTTGCGAAGTCCAGTGACAAAGTCCATAGTGATGTTTTCCCATTTCCATTCTGGCATGGGTAATGGTTGTAACATCCCCTTAGACTTCTTTCTCTCAGCTTTATCTTACTAACAAAACAAGCATTGAAAGACATATTCAGCAACATCTCTTTTCATGCCATCCCACCAGAAGTACTCTTTCAGGTCCCTATACATCATCATGCTTCCAGGATGAATAGAGAATGAAGAACTGTGAGCCTCATCCAGCACCTCCTTCTTTAATTCTTGGATGGGAGGAACACAAACCTGATTCCTGAAATTTATTATCCC
This sequence comes from Viscum album, assembly GCA_963277665.1. Taxonomy (NCBI): domain Eukaryota; kingdom Viridiplantae; phylum Streptophyta; class Magnoliopsida; order Santalales; family Viscaceae; genus Viscum; species Viscum album. The sequence continues at coordinate 1,448,489 of CAUJRU010000065.1, read as the reverse complement.
ACCACAATCGAGGTTGAATTCAGGATGATTTCTCACCTTCTTTTGTAACTCTACATCTTCTTTCTGTGCCTCTTTAATCATCACATGTATAGTTGGTTGATCATTCATTTGACAAAGATATGATTTTCCCCATCCATTATAATTCCAAGATCCATCCTTTGCAAATCCATAAATATTGGATCTTTTGTGATCCTCATCATGTATATAATAGCATGGTCTTGTAGTCTTAATGCATCTGCCACCTTTTTTGCTTTCCCAGGGTGGTAATGAATTGAGTAGTTGTAATCCGTAATCAGCTCCAACCATCTTCTTTGGAACATATTCATCTCCTTTTGTGGGAAAATATACTTTAAACTTTTATGATCAGTATAAATATCACACCTTTCCCCATAAAGATAATGCATCCAAATCATTAATGCCAAGATTACTTCAACTAACTCCAAATCATGAGTTGGGTAATTTTGCTCATGGATTTTCAATTATCGTGAGGCATAAGCTATAAACATATCATTTTGCATGAGAACACACCTCAATCCCTTATTGGATGCATCACTATAGATCACAAACCTTTCTGCACTACAAGGCAGTGTGAGTACAGGTGTAGTAGATAACCTTCTTTTCAACTCCTTGGAATTCTCTTCACATTCCTCCATACAAAAAAAAAACATAACTCTTTTCTGAGTCAACTTGGTGAGTGGATTAGATAATAATGAATAATATTTCACAAAACGTTGATAATATCCAGCCAAACCAAGAAAAATTCGGATCTTAGTTACTGTTGTTGGTCTCGACCATCTTTCGATAACCTCTATTTTTGCTGGATCCAAAGATATCCCCTATTTTGAGATTATGTGACCCAAAAATGCAACTTTTTGAAGCCAAAATTCACAGTTGGTAAATTTTTCATAAAGCTTCTCCTTTGTCAAGGTCATCAATATAATTCTCAAGTCATATTCATGTTCTTCCTTTCACTTTGAATAGACGAGAATATCATCTATAAAGACTACCACAATCTGATCAAGATAGTCTATAAAGACTCTATTCATCAGATCCATGATGATAGCAGGGGCATTAGTAAGACCAAATGCCATCACTATAAATTCATAGTGTCCATACCTTGTATGAAAATCGGTCTTTGGTATATCCACCCTTTTGATCCTTAATTGATAATACCCAGAATGAAGATCAATCTTGGAAATGTATTGAGCTCCGCATAGTTGGTCAAATAAGTCATCAATGCGTGGGAGAGGATATTTTTTCTTGATAGTGATCTTTTTAAGTTCTCGATAATCAATGTAGAGTCTAATTGATCCATCTTTCTTCTTAACAAATAGAACAGGTGCTCCCCAAGGTGGCACACTAGGTCGAATGAATCCCTTATCAAGATTCTCTTGGAGTTGCTTCTTCAATTCCTGCAAATCAATTGGGGCCATTCTATAAGGTGTCTTTGAGATAGGCAAAGCACCCGGTACGAGTTCTATTGAAAATGCAACTTCACGATTTGGTGGAAGACACAACAATTCCTCCAGAAAGACATCATAAAACTCCCATGCAATCGGAATATTCTTAATCGTGCGTTTATCTCCAACCATTTGAGATAAATAACCTTCATTTAGTGGAATCAAGACCCATAAGATGGAAGAAATTTCCACCGAAAGGTTATGTTTATCCTTGCATTGATTGATAATCATAGATTGATCTTGATTATAAAATTTGAATTCCCTTCTTTGGAAATTAATATGAGCTCCATATAATGAAATCCAATCCATGCCAAGAATCACATCAAATTCCACTATAGGAAGGATCACAAGATTGGTAGGAAGCACTTTCCCACAAGCCTCAATCGGAGAAGAATTATAAAATTTTGATGCGATTTTTGTGCCATTAGGGGTTGTCACAGCTAACTCAACATCTAATTGTTGAGGTAATACGATGATACCCTTAGAAAATTATTCAGAAATAAAAGAGTGGGTGGATCCAGAATCAAATAAAACATTTTCTACTTTAGAGTGGATGGTATTTGTACCTTTCACCACTTCGTTACCATACTCCACATGGCTGACAGAAATTGGATGTGACATTCCTTTGTATTTGGCCATAAGAGTTTGTTGACATCGATCATCATCAACAACCCTTGCATTAGGGCATTTATTGGCATAATTCCCCATTTCCTTGCACATGTAACATTGAACTGTAGGAGGTGCACTCTGTGTAGCCTTTTCTTTGTTCGCATCACTATACATCTTCTTCCCATCATTGCGGCATTCAAATGCCCAATGACCTTCCTTTCCACATTTGAAACATTTACTTGTCCCTTTAAGACCACTCCCTCCATGTTTCTTTCTACACATTGAGCATAAGGGAAAACTCATCTTCATTTCTGTGTGGTCATTAGATTTTCCTTTGAATTATATTTTCCTCTTCTTATCAAACCCATGTGACTGATGGGTTACATCGATCTCTTTCTCAACCTTGAGAGCACATCGAACAATTTCCTCATAGCTATTGAAGCCCCTTACGGCTAACACCTTTCAACGACTTGGTTTTAATCCACTAAAGAATCGATCGATCTTAATCTCAGGTTGGATAAAAATAGAAGAAGTGTACCTTTCAAGTCTTTTAAAGTTTACTTCATAGGTACCAACAGATTCATCACCCTTTTGCTTTAGTTCAAGAAACTCCTTCTCCATCTTTGTTCGAAGAATACGAGGGAATTACTTATTGAAAAATAAGTTCATGAACTCATACCATTCCATGGATTCAATTTCATCCATTTTCCCCGTATTCCTGATAAGATTCCACCATTGATCAGCATCTCCTTTAAAACGATAGACTGCTAAGATGACTTTATCATGTTCAGAACATTGAGGAACTGAAAATATCTTTTTAGTGGTACTGATCCATTGTTCAGCCACTAATGGATCAGAATACCTACTGAATGAACGTGGACACTACCTCATGAAGGATTCAACAGAATGTTGCTCTTTCCTTTTCCCGTTTGAAAGTCCTGCATTATTCATAGCCTGAGAAAGTTGTGTGATCATAGTTATGAGATTTTTCAATCCAACTCCCATAACGTTTGGTTGCTCAGGGGGACAATCATTTCATTGCCCGTCACATTTCGCATTAACACGGTTCCTCCGAGTTCCAGCCATTGACTAAAACCAAGAATAATAGTGTGAGTAACACTAATTATAATAGGAAAACCACATAATCAAGAATAAAATATCACACTTAAGGTCTTATCATAGTTTTTTCATGGCCATTTCTAAAACACTATGATTGTTTTCTATGCTTAGACTTATCCTTAGGGTTATTACTAAGGCTTTCGTATCCTAGTTTCCAAAGGTTGACTATACCTTTCCTCTATTACCAACATTAACGACCCATACTTTACATACATTGTTAATACTTCAAAATTGATGTAAACTTATTACAACATATAACAAAACTATGAAAGGAACGTATAGGTATAGAGTCTTTAGAAACATGGAAACATAAACAATTGGTTTAAAAATCATCTACGTTGTCTCCCATTTATTTCATAATATCTAGAGTCCCTTTTCGGAATATCCTACTTAATATCGTTAATCCTGACCTAGGGAAAGAAAACATAAAAAAGGGTGAGCACAAATTCTTAGTAAGGGTAAACAAAAGAAATATCAATCCCATCATATTCATAAGAACATAACATTTTGGAAATCCAAACCTACAAAAGAGATCATAATTTCATAACATGGGATAAATCATAGTAGTGAAATTTAATCCCAATAATCACAACGTGAAACATGAAGCATTGTGGAATACACACATAATCATAGAAAATCATTTCTTAGTATTCAAGACTCATTTCCAATACTATCTTAGTGGGAAAAGTCCATTTTTGAACCGAGTTCACTCCTCGTTTCAGTCCTGTTTCACTGAACTGGTTTTACCCGCCGTTCTAGAAAAGTCTATCTCATTAGATATAAATCTTTACCCAATGAATTGGAGGGAGATATAAGTCCTACCCATCTCATAATGATACCATTTTTATGTGTTCCACAAAATCATAAATCATAGCTTAACCCATGTAATAAAAATGGGATTCTTAAACATCGTGACATCATAAGACAATTCATATAAGATAAAGGAATTAATAAAAATAATTACATCACAACATAATCAAATAAATGTAATAATAGATATAGAAACAGAACCCTATATTATCTTATATGGAAAATAATTTTGATAAAACACTTGAACTCCATTATTAAGGAAAATATCCTTTCTACTTCAAAAATAGTTTTCCTTTCTTAACATGTCATACAATTTTAAACTAAAACAAGTTTTTTAAAAAAAATTGAAAATTTTTAAAGTAATATTCTTGGAAATAATGTTTTAAAAATACATTCATTCCATATAAGTTAAAAAGCATTCTTCTCGTACTTTTGTCGGAAAAGTCAAAAAGTACCTCGTATGAGAAACGACAAAAGATTCCTTTTATATATTTTACTAAAAACTCACCAAAGGGTAAAATTGGATTTAAATAATTGTATAAGGATATAAATAATACATATTTAGGAAACATGTATGTGGATGATAAATTTTCCCCAGTAAATTCTAAAGTATAAACAATCTCGGATAAAAATGAGATTGCGAGATTTTCCCTTACCTTAGGTCCGATTTTCTTTGTAAGTGTCTGAACATCCTGTATAATGATTTAAATAATGTCATTGACTTATTACATAATCATAATCATTATTATGATATCTTATATGTTCATATACTTAGCTTCTTATTAGTAATATTTCATTGCTACTTGTTATTCGAGTGTTTATTAATTTTTGTTCTTATGCGTGTTTTGTCAAATAAATTCTTATTCTTATATTTAGGTTATAGATACCTCATTTTAAAAATGGTATTAGTGTAATATATATCATATTCATTCATTCAATTCATTTATATAATCATTATGCAATCAATATCATGTAGAACGAGTCACATCACATCGTGGAGACGGTATTCCGTATGTACGCACGAGCGAGGATATCGTTCCCATGATCGTGGAATTGTATTGGACTGTATGTATACTATTTCAGAATCAATAACACTTTAAAATAATAATATATAGACATTATTTATACCATTATACCTATCTAAGTAAGGTGGTGGTGGAAAATATATTACACTACGGCATGGAGACGGTATTCCGTACGTACGCACGCGCAATGATTTTGTTTTCTGTAGGATGGATAGATGGTGAAATAGAGTTGTTTCATACTTATAATAACACATCATTATATTAGTGATACTGATGTTATTAATTAATAATGAAACAACTAAAGAAGAAGATGTAGAAGAAGGAAGAAATTTGAAAGAATCAGTAACAGATATTACCTCTTCTTTCGACACGCCTTTTGAAACCTCCTCATAGGGCACTAAGATTGGTATTTGAAGAAGACCAGAACCACTAAGAAATTTATATGGTAGTGGAGAGGAGATATTTTCTGGGTTTTTCCAAGCTTGAATGCTCAACGTGGTGTGAGGAATAGAGGGAGGGGTTACCCTTTTATAAGGGAGGAGATGGGCACCTTTGGGAAAACTAAAAATATTATTTTATTATAAGGTCATATTCAATTTTAAATAGCTCCAAATTGATTTATTTAGAATCTAATGTGGGGATGTGTCTAAATCCTCTAATCCAATAGAATTTAGACATGTTTAGGTTTCTATTTTAAATTTATCATTTAGATTTAACGTTAAGTTAAATAATTTTACTCTTACCTTGTCTTCTTGTTTTCTTACACTCTAAGATTATTAAACTTACTATAACAAGACAAACGAACCCCAAGTTGTTTATAATTAATATAACTAACATTATATAAGTCATTTGGCTGGTCCTTAAATTTTAATGAATAAAATATCAATTAATAATATAATATTTTTTTAAAACTATTTTATGTCAATTTTGACACTATTCGGTAATTGATTTTTTTGAAAATAATAACAGATTGACTAGTTCGAACCAAGTTAATTAAATAACTAATAACCTGTCATATTAACCTATAAAATTAGTTTAATTCATAAAATGTCTCATATTACATATATTTTGTTATTTATAACATCAATTATGTCAATATTTCATTAATAAAATAATTATTGCATAATCATTGTGTCATAAATAAATTAACTTATTTAACGAATAAAAAATATAAATAAAATACCATTATTTAGGAAATATTTTTATCTTTCTATTGAATATTTTTAGTCAAATTTATATTATTTATAACCCTATATAAAAAATGATTTACTTATAAAACTTTGATATTAACAATTTTAACCCTTCTTTAAATAAATTGATATTAAATGTCCTAATCTAATCCAAGTGGGCCTAAATGGTCATATTGTATTCCCAAGGTTGTTTTTGGTCGAATTAAACTTATCCAATAGAATTAGGACATATTTTAGTGTAATAATAATATCATTATTACCCTCAATTAACCTATTTACTTTTAACCGTGGTTAAAAAAGTAAAAAGTTACTATTCACCAAAATTATTTTCATCACATTGAACCACATTTTACTTACTTAAATCAACCGTGTCACTCAGATTTTTAAAATTCCACTCATAGAAGTGGTAAAATTGGGTTTTATGTGAATTTCAAAATTCTCCTAGGAGGTGGGTAAAAGACGGTGAAAAGGTCAATAAAATTTTTATATATCCAAAATTATTATAAAATGACTCCAATGAATTGCATTGAACTTATATAGGTATTATGTAAAAATTTTGACCTAAAATAAATTTAAATAAAATAAATAAATATTTAAATAAAAATTCAGTTTTTAAAATAGTAACCTAGTGTTTTATCTATTCATCAAAAATTGAAAGTTTTCATAAAAATACCAAAATTTCACCCTAGGATAATTTCGATATTCTGAGTCCAAAAATGAAGTCCGTTTTGAAAAATAAAAATTTCAAAATCTAAAAAAGTGGGTATTACTATTCATAACGACTAGTTTTAATAATATTTTAATAGCATATCATTGTTTTTTGATACTCGGTATTGCGTACGATGCAAGCTATCGAGGAAGGTAGCGATTGTGTGTGAAGAAAGCCAAGAAAGTGTTGTGTGTAGTGAAAGATTATTTTGATGATTTATATAACATAAAAAAAATATTTCTCATAAAAGTCTTGATTGTTACAACATCTCACATGATTTTATCATTTACAAGGAAATTTGAATAGAAATATAAGATACGGGAAATCTCAAATACTTCATAATGGAAAAGAAATATCAAATATTATTAGATCATATGAATGAATGTGCATAATAGAAAATCCCAAATATTTAAATTTGATACCTTATGAACATTTGTGACAACAATAAAAAATTATGGATAAATTTAATATCATAAAAATATGTTTTAGGGAAGGTAAATGACAAAACGATTAAACTACAATGATTATATAGGGTTTATTATACATGTAAAGGAGTATTCATGAAAATATATAATTTCATGGAAATAAAAAAATTGTCAAACATTGAAGAACTAGATAAATTATGCAACTATTTTATGAAATGATACATATAAAAATTTAGAGAAATAAAAATCTTATAAAAAATGTGTGATCAAACTAATAATTCTAATACTTATGTGATAAAATTCATTATGTAGAATCTGGAAAATGTATGCAAAAACATTATTCCCACACATTTATGAAAAAAACCTTATGAACATTCTTATATATCTCATGATATACTAATTTATACATATTAATTTGAAGGTGATATAGGAAAGCACTGATCAGAATCATATATATGCGATTTGATTTAAATCAATTATCAATATAAGTAAAATATCCAATGCCAACTAATGGGTTTCTCAAACTTATTAGATATCATGAACTCATGATATAAAAATATATTTAAATATCATTATATAGAAGGGTTAATAACATAATAAAATATAAAAAATACCATTACAATGAATATATCATTTTAATATAGTGATGGATGTATCATGAATTTTTTCTAAAAACAATTTCTATGTATTATTGTAAAAAAAATTTAATGATTCAGTTTTAAAATGTATCATATATTTTTTAGAAACATTATGAGAATAAATTTACCGAAACATAATTTGTTTCAAGAAAACTTATTACATAAAAATAATTAAGGATCATAAATTATAAGGTAATTTCTTAAAAAATTTAATGAAATTTCATATCTCATGGTAATGATTATGAGTTATTCACATCCGTACATTTACCCTTTAATTACTAGAAATTAGACAACCTCATGTATCAAGAATCTCAAAATAATAACTTTCAAAAAGGTATCTTATTGTTATATTAATGTATTTTTATTCATCATTGGTAACAACAATATTCATATATTTGATTGGTGTAATATCTTTTAAACATCAATTGCTAGTAATTTTAATCATTGGGAACATTGTTTATAGAAGTGGTACAGATCATAAATTTTCTCCCGAATATAATAATTTAAAATAAATTACTGGTTCTATAATTCTGGTATTCCAACATCATTTATCTCTTCTAAGTAACTAAGAACCATGTTTTTTTAAAGATATTGAGTTCATGAATGGTTAGTTCACAATTTTCTAAACTGATTGGACTAATCGTGTGTACCAAATTAAAACTCTATTTAATATGAACTTTTCCTCTTCAAACATGATAATTTTATATAAATTCACCAACTAATCTAAATTAGCTTTAAAATAAACATCTCACAAATATATATAGGATTCCCTCCTATCTTTATTTTCGGGTTTACTTTATTCATGAAATACCTATTAATTGTATATTGGGATTTGGTTCATGTTTTGTGTCTCCATAATTTAGCATTACTTTATCAATAATCCCCATGTATCATTGTAAACCTATTTGGATATTTTTCTTGATCTATGTGGTTTTAGATATTTTTTATGTTTTCTTATAGATCCAATCTGATGAGAAGCTGATATAATGATTTCTAATCACTATTCTCAAAGGTTGCATGTTTCCATCCATTCTCATGGAATGTGTATGTATACAATGTCCCTAATTGAAGAAATATTTAATATGTTGAAACAAATATAAAAATTATTTATTTGATATGAACGTATATTTTTCAATATATGCATTTTTATTTTGGGGACTCTATTTAAAAACATATTCCATCACACATTGTGTTTAATGTAATGTATCAAATGTGATTTTGGATGAAAAATGTTTTTCATGCATGTGAGTGGTTATTATTCTATATAAAAATGTATTATAAAGTATGTGTTTGGTTTTATAATTATTTTTGGAAGAATATATAAAAATATGAACCACGGGCACGTCTTGAAATTGATATATTCTTTATTAGTGCATGTTATGAAACTAGGGTTTATTTTTTTTATCAACATACTGTTGGAGGAATGTTATTAATAATATTAAAATAATATATGGCAAAGTATCTAGTGTACCTATATATGTCCGGGTAAATATTCTTATAGGCTATTGACCAACTTGGTCATAGTATTTTACACAGTGGCATACTTCGTGTTTATATTATGGCGTTTTTATCTTATTTTGTGTCCATGAAAGGTATTTATTATGATTTAATGTTATCTCACATTTATATATCATCTTATTGAAATATGTGAATATTATATGTTTTTATATAAAACAATGTTTATTTAAAAAATTTATTTCTATTTTCATATAAATTTATAAAAGGATTTTTTTAATGTTAGAACTAATAATTTCACCATATTATTATTTGTATATATTATTTGGTGAAATTTTTATTGTCCTTACACCCACACTATACATTTTATTGTGGGAACTTTTTGGATGGGGTTCCATTCGACACAAATAGAGGGAAGTGTGCCTTTTAGTTCACAAACTATTCTTCACTACTATTTCCCTCTTAGTGAGAACGATTGGTATTGATAGATGGTCCCATAGACAATTGTATTTTTTATTCGTTGATTTACTATCAGGTTAATACATTTAAATTTGATTTTTTTATCTCATGGATTTCTCCTAATATTATTCATTTTTAACTTATTGTTTTTTATAATATCTATTTGGTTTAAAATAACTACGCTATTTAATAACGTACAAAATACACAACTCCAAGCATAATCAAATAATGAAGTATTATTACATAAAAATGATTATTATATCCCAGCAATAAATGTTTTCGGTATGAATAGTATTTATAATATTTAAAAATATATATTCTTATAAATTATTATTATTTTAATGATTAAGAAATTATAAAAAGAGTTCTAGTAAAAACATCTTAATTGTCAATGTTATGATTTCATTAAAAAGTTATTGGATTTATTTTTTATAGAATAATAATCTAATAAATTTTTAGAACATTAATAAACAATATAATGAAAAATAAATATCATTTATAAAACAACACTTCCAAATTATCCAATAGGTAAATTTTGTGATTATTTGAAAAAGAATTAATTTTCAATGAAAAGTAATCTATTCTGAATATTATGTCACTATCCATCCCATTTGGCCTCTGTCGTGACTAACCCAAGCCCACCTTCCCTAGGCCAAGGTCTAGACACATTCACCGAAAGGCATAATCCCTAAAACAGGAAGGATTTTACTTTAATCATTTATAAACACACGGTCCAAGAACACTACAAAAAGAAACTCTATTGTAAACTATTGTAGTAAAAGAGTGTTGAAAGAAAAATGTGATGGAAGACAAGACCAACTGGAAAAATACAAGTACAACTGAAAAGTTTTATAAAACTGAAAAATGAAAAAATAGCTCATGGAACGTCCTCCAAGTATCCAACCTGATGGTTAGGAACATCTCATGAACAATAGTCCCTACGTCACATCATTCTAAATGGTCTACCTACAGGCACCATCCAGTCCTTACTCCCTCACCCTCGATCAACAATATACATCGTCTGCACCAGACACAACAAGGTGTGGGTAAATCCCAGGCAGGGGTGAGTATAACGATACATAGTAAGCACCCAAGACCCTGACGGTCACCTAGGGTTCTACAATGAAAAACCACATGGTAACACCATTAAGGTAATGTTACGCACAGGTAAAGTTCCACATAGATTAAACCCAATCACAAGTACAGTGTAAAGACAACTCATAAAGGGATTTATTCTCTGTGCAGTAACATGTAACATCCCCTGTCACAACATCAAACACCTCGGCTGCTAAATAACTCCTCCTATATCGAGTATCATGGGCCTGTTGCGTCACCTAGAGTTTCATCCCTCTAACCATGAACTGTTGAGATACTTCACCCCATCACGTACCGTGGGTCTGTAGGTTCACACAAATCCACCCACTCCCATCGTGGTCTACTACAGTACTCCTCCCCATCACATACTATGACTGCTCCCCATTTTGTCCTGCTATTGTACTGTGGGACTTCCAGGTCACACAGAGCCACCCACCCCCATTTTGTTTTGCTACGATACTACTCCCCATCACATACCACAACTTCTCCCCACTATGGCTGTTGAGTCACTATGAGAAGAAAAGTCATCAGTCTTTAGGTCTTAGCCAGTTGTAGGGTTCCGTACGTAGTGCACTTGGGAGAACCACTCACCAAGACATCAGTCACATCTCAACTGTCATGATGTTCCATAGAGAAGTAACATGATAACCTTCCATGTCTTAAGGGTTTCAAGGAAACATACAACGCGTTAATCAGACACCCGTTCTGTTTGTTATTGGAATTTCAGTGTCGAGGGCTCGGTCGGATTCTAGTGTGATCTAGACCAGCCGTACTCCATGTTTTTTTGAAACTAAAATGAATTAAGGAGAAATTTATTTCTAGATCCAAGGGTCTAAAAGATGTAGCTATTTTTACAAGCAAGCATCTGGTACCCAAGATAATCCACTTTGAGTGTTTCTATGCCTAGTGGGGCACCAGTCTGGTCTGACACGGTCAGATCGACCTTGCCAGACCCGGTATAGGATTGGCCTAAGTGTACTTGGCCGACTAGATTGATGTCCACTCTGCCACACAAGGCGGTATATCTATAATAGGGGAATCTTCAAAGGGGAGGCCCGACCCACATGGGGAGGTGGCCCAAAAGGTTAGAAGCTCGGTTCTAGGGCAGTGGCCCGATGGGGTGGCAGACCGCATTGAGGGCGGAGGCCCGCACCGTGGGCGGAGACCCACTCCGAGGGCGTTTTCTCACTTTGAGGGTGGCAACACACTCCAAGGGGGCAACTAGACTAGAGTGAAACAGTACAACTCGAGGGTGGTGGCCCCGATCGATGGCAACTACCCGGGGCGAGGGCGGCATCCTAGGGCGAGGATGGTGGTTCAGCTCGACGGTTGTGGCCCGACTCGAGGGTGGTGGCCTGATGTGAGGGCGGCGGCCCAATGCAATGGTGGAAACCCACTCCAAGGGTGGAGACCCTGAATGATGGTGGTGGCCCTCTCCATGGGTGGCACCTCAGTGTGAGAGCAGTGGCCCCCTTCGAAGGCGGCAGCTTGGTTCGGTCAGACCTGGGGGTATGGGGTGTAACCTCGTAGTCTCCCAGATTCATGATTGGCCCAGAGGCCGTCTGGTTGGAAATGCGGTGGCACAGCGTGGACAGCAATCGGTGATCACAAAACCAATATGAGGTGGGTTTGGCCTCCACCATGGCTTCGGTTGTGGCTTCCATTTGTTGGCGGCACAACAGTCATGCCGCCACCCATCCCACAGCTAGCGGTCAAGCCTGCCACCTCCTCCATCTTCCGTGGATGACAAGATGCGACCCTCTTCCTGTGTTTTGTGTCGACGTGCTCTCAACCTTCCATGGAGGCTCTAGGATAGAAAGATAGAATACGGTTTGGGCCAAGTTCATTAGGCTCGTTCCCTCCGCGTTAACTTGTAATATTCATGATATTAAGGGAGTTTAATAAATTCACATCAATTTGAAATGAGAATCCAAACACCTATCATCAAATTTCATAGAAATGTCAACTCATGATGGTGTATCGAGTTCATCATTCCCACAACCGACTCCCAAAGATGCCACTCGCAAGTCTCCCTTTTGTTCGATGTCGTCAGTCACCTCCCACTGGGTCGAATTCATTTTCCAAGGGTCCAGTTTTGAAGTGTTCATCAGTACAATGCTTCCTGGTGAAGCTCTCTGATACCCCTCCCCTGGATCAATATTTATTGGAAAGGGGGAAGGTAAGTGACAACATTGGAAAAAAATGGGGCTCATTAGTTTGGAAGCTTTATAATTTCCCAAACGTTGTCATTACATTAGGTTGGCAGGTAAATCCATTTAATGGTTTTACACACCACCATCCCCACACATTTAATTGGTTAGTTAGAGGTTTTTGAAATAAAATAAGAAAATTATTTCATTTCTTTTATTTTAAAAATACTCTAGAAAAAACATTTTCTCCAGACCTACTACGGTCAATGTAATGCCTTTCTTATGTGAATCCCAGCATGGTGGATTCAATAGTACCCTTGGAATTTTAATCCAAGAAACATTTCAATTGTTAGAAAACGCCTCTCACACATTTACTGAACGTACCCAAAACAATGTTTAGAAATTAATTCCAAACTCACCGGGCCTCAGAATCATGTGGCATCAATTATCAAAGGCTCGTAATAATTTAATATAATTAAAAAATTTCATTGAAAATTTAGGTCTTTAAATTCTCCCCACTATGGGGCTTTACGTCCCCAAAATCCACAACATAGACTAAGGATGAAAATGGGGGTACTAAGCTTGAATCTGAGCCTCCCACTATCATGCGCTATTCTGGAGGTTCCCATACTGCCAGCAAACACACACCAGAGGTATTGACCGCCCATGATGGACCTTCCCCTATCAATCCTCAATATCTACTGGAACCTCTTTAAACGTCGCTTAATTATCTAAGTCAATATCACTGTGGTCGATGACGTGAGATGGGTCATGCCAATATCTCCTTAGCTGGGATATGTCGAAGACATCATGCACCTTCTCCAAGTTTGGTGGAAGTTCCAAGTGGTATTCCACCTCGCCTATCCTCTAATGTTTCAAAAATGGCCCGATAAGCCTCGGTGATAACATGCCACCTCGGCTAAATCTCTATATCCCCTGTCGAGCTGAGACTCACAAGTAAACATAATCCCCCCACTATACCACCAAGGGACTCTGTCTCCTATCGTCATACAACTTCTATCATCTCTGTGGAGTCTTCCTCCGTACCTGGATGGTCTGCACCTTCTATGTGGCAGCTCATACTAACTTAGGACCCAATATCGATGACTCCCCTAGGTCTATCTAGCATAGAGGTGATCTGCAAGGTTGACCATACACAACCACAAATGATTCTAAACCGATGGTGGAGTGATGAATGTTGTTATATGAAAACTCCACCATGGGACATTGATCCTACCAACTACGGCCAAAATCTAGGATGCATGCATGTAGCTTATCCCCTAGTGTTTGAATGGTTTTCTCCGTCTTACCATCAATCTGAGGATGAAAGACATTTCTAAAATGCAGCTGAGTCCCAAACTCCTCCTTCAATCGCTCCTATGACTAGGAAGTGTATCATGCATCTCGGTCAGAGACAATCATCGATGTCACCCCATGAAGTCGCACAATCTCCTATTCGTAGAGGCATCCCAAGCCCTCTACTGATCCTTACTCTCAAATAGATATGAAGTGGGCCAACTTGGTGAGTCGATCAACGATCACCCAAATGGAATCATGTCCCCTAGATGTACATGGAATCACTATCAAAAAGTCCATGTATATTCTATCCCACTTCTAATCTGGCACCTCTAGTGGTTGAGCTAAGCCTGGGTGAACCTGGTGCTCAACCATAACTTACTGACTAGTGAGGCATCGTGAAACAAACTTCGCTACAACCTTCCTCAAACCTAGACACTAGTGCTGACGTCGGATGTCCTCGTACATCTTCTCCACACCAGGATGTACCACCACAGGGGATGCATAGACCTCTATCAACACCGCCTACCTTATCACCACTAGTACTATGGTATGTCCTCTAAAGTGGACAAGGTGATCCCCACCTTTCGAAAATCCATCAGGGTCATACCCTGAGGATATCTTACCACATTGAGCCTCACAGTCAGTGTCACCAAGATGTGCCTCCTTGACTCGCTGAAGGAGTGGGGTAGTGATAGTCATGGACTAGAGGTATACATCTCCATCACTATACACAATGTATAAATGCAATGCAGTTAGATGCTTTATCTCCCCACTCAGTAACTACAGACCAGAACTCCTGTTGAGTGCATCTGATACTACATTCCCCTTCCCCGTATTATGGACTATCTCATAGTCATAGTCCTGAAGGAACTCTATTCATCATTGTTGTCTCATGTTCACATCCTCCTGATATAAGATATACCTTAGACTCATATGACTAGAGTAGACTGTAAAATGACTTCCCACTAAGTAATGTTTCCACAACATCATGAAAAAGACCATTGTTGCTAACTCTGGGTCATGGGAAATATTGTTCAACTCATGTTTTCTCTTCTATAGTAATACATAAGTGATTCAAACTCACTCTGGCATCATGACACATCCAAGCCTGGTCCCTGATGTGTTGCAGTAGACTACATACCAAACACCCTCTTCTTTAAGCCTCATGATGGGGGTGCGACTCTGTAAAATTCAGCCACGATTCATCAGTAGTATCCAGCCAACCATAGCATATTCTATACCTCTGTCATGCTCCTGGGTGGCTCCCAAGTGATCACAACCTCTATCTTCACTGGATCCACTACAACTCTAGCATATGAGATAACATGTCTCCGAAAGTGGACCTATCATATCCAGAACTAGAAGTTTGAGTGTTTACCATAAAGCTGGGGCACTCAGAGTGTATCCAAAACTATTTGTAGATGATAGGCATGCTCCTCCTCTGTCAACAAGTATATCCATATGTCATCGATTAACTCCACTATGAAGCGATGGAGTTATGGGTGAAATATCATGTTCATGAGTCCCTTGAACATTGCTGGGGTGTTGGTTATGTCGAAAGGCATAAAATAGAACTCATAATGGTCATACCGAAATCTAATGTCTGTATTTTGCACATCCTCATCCTGTATCCTGAGTTGATGATAGCCCGATCATGGGACTATCATCGAAAACCAGTAAGATCTCTTCTGCATATCAAAAAGATCACGAATTATCAAGAGTGGATCCTTGTTCTTAATGTTCACCAGGTTCATTCACTTATAGTCTACACACATTCTCAATCTCCCATCTTCTTTCTTGGTGAACAAAATCGAAGTTGACCACATAGAAACCATGGGGATAGGAACCCCTTTCCCTGAAAATCATCCAACTATACCCATAACTCATGAAGCTCCACGGTGAGCCATATGATATGCTGGTGTAGATATAGGTGTCGTCTCAGGGAACATGTCAATGTAAAATTCTATCTCTTTGCATGAAGGTAGTCCTATAACATCAACAAGAAAGACATCGACATACTTGTCCACCACTACAGGATATCTCAGACTCTCAATATCAACTACTCTAAGGGTAAGGATAACCAACATATGAGTAATCATCTGAACCCACCTCTAGGTATGTTCATCCTTTATTGCAATGGTTCCCTTCTTGTCGGTGAAGGAAAACCTTGTCCCGTCTGTGTAGACACACCACAATTTTTTCCTAATAAATTAAATATAATCATGTATTGTGGATAACTGGTCCACACCCAAGATGACATCATAAGGCCTCAACTCCGCTACTAAGAGGTCCCAGCTGAAGATCTTACCTCCTAGACTAATATCACTATGCTGAAAATACTATGTAATCATCAATTCTACTCCCGTAGGAGTCTCTAGACATAAGGATCGAGCAAACAGCTCCACCAGAATCATCGAGCTTCAAATGATGGCTGTGGAAATAAATAATTGACTAACACATGTGTCTACAAGTAATAAATCTAAGGTGGAGTAGACACATATCATACCTATAATCATCTCTAGAGCACCATGGTCATAGGCCTCAACTTCCTAATGTTGAGCTCATCTATGTCCTCCAGCTCCCTATGGTAGGGGAGGACCACATGGTGGTAGTGGAATTAGAATCTCGAAACATCTCTCACTTCTTGCTGCACGACCAGACCCTCTGCCACTTCTACCACCCTACAAACCTCTTCATTCAAACCTCTTCCTCTACCTCGGTGGTCCCTCAACTGTCTTCTAGTCATCGGTATGGCATGTCAGGTAGTTGTGAGCCATATGACCCTACCTTCCACACGTGTATCAATGAGTATCCCTCAACTATCATATTCTACCATATGAGCTTCGCACCTCTGGCATTACATCCCAAGATTGTCCACCAGAAGGTCTAGTTTGCTTGGACCATTGTGTAATCTGCCTACTACCTCCTGAAAATGACTCGACTACCTTTCGTCCATTGGTAGCTCCCACTGTAAGTGTTTGCTCGTCTATGAATCTTTATACCAAAACATCTCTCTCAATCCCCTAGCCTATGTCGAAATGCGGAGTGATTCCATTAATGCTATGATCTCCCATCGAAGACCTTGTTCAATGTTTCAAGCCCTAAAGAAAGGGTCTCATAAAATGTCGGTGGAGTAGAGGGAGAGATCTGTGAACCTCAATGAGTATTGGGACTATTTCATGTTTCCCTCCTATAATTGCAACAACTTAGGTATACGCACAGAGTGTATGGTTTCTGGGATGAACTTTGTCCTGAAAAAGCCCTTGAAGTCCACCAAGAAAAGGGTTTCCTCATCGTGTATCTAGTGCATCGGGCTCCACTATCTCCCTAGTGCTGCCTGAAAATGGTTGGCTGTCATAATCACCATAGAATAAGTTGGTGTCCCAATTAATCTAGAAACATTGTCCATAGCCTCCAACCAGTCCCCAACCACCTGTGGTTCCGTATCACCTCGAAACCTCAGAGGCCCCTACCACTAAAACTCATGTAATGTGCTCAGTCAACTTGAATCCTCTACTTGTGGGGTTGGTGGAAACAACTTTCCAACGGGTATTGGTATTTATGTTACACCAACTGAAGGCGCCAATGCTGTAAGGGGGCCCTACACCGAGGCATCTTCGCTCAGTGGGATGTCATCACAAACATTCTTAGGAAATCTGGGTAGATATTTTCATGGAAACATCCTAAAAATAAACATGTGTGCCAAGGTTAAAAGTTATACCTGATGAGTTGACTCATGAAAACACAACAAAAACTTTTAAAAACCCATGCAATCAGTGTTTTCGTGCACTGATTTGGAAATCAGAACTCAGTGTCCTGATCTATGGATACATCGGCTATCGCACCAACACTGGACTCCCCAAAATGAAAACTCCAGTCATAACACTTAACTCTATTGTCACATAAGAATGATCAGAGTGCATGTTTTTCGGTAGAACCAAACACCAATGATACAACATTCACGACCCGTCTCCAAAGTCATGTTCCATGACTACCCCAAGCCCACCTACCATATGCCAGGGGCAAGTGACTGCCACTGAAAGACATACTCTCTAAAACAAGAAGACATTTCCTTTAAACCTGTACAAATATATGGTCTAAGAACACTACAAGAAACAATTTTGAAGTAAAATGTTGCAGTAAAATTTTGCTGAATGAATATTGGGAAGGAATAAAAGCCCAACTCGAAGAGTAAAAGTAAAACTAAAAAGTGCAATACAACTGAAATAGGGAAAAAGATCTCCTGGGTCATTCTCTATAGATCCTACCTGAGTGGTATGTATCGATCATGAATAGTAGTCCCTACGTCACATCATTCCAAATGTTCCACCTTTGAGAACAGTCCAGTGATTGCTCCCTCAGCCTCGATCAACATTGAACGTCATTTTCACTAGACACAATAAGGTGCTGGCAAATCCCATGAAGGGGTGAGTATAACGATACTTAGTAGGGACCCCGAGATACCAAAGGTCTCCTAGAGTTCTAAAAAGAAGACCCACAAGGTAATAAAAAGAATGTAATGTACCACACATGAAATGTACAACATATCATAACCTCAGTCACAAGCACAAAGTAAAGATATCTCACACATGGATTTATTCTTAGGACATTAACAAGTAGCATCCCCTTTCACAACATCAAATGCCTCGAAAACTAGAGAACTCCTCCTTTATCGAGTACAGTGGGCCTACGGCATCACACAGGGCCACTTCACACAAATCTTGAATAGTTGAGGTACTTTATCCCATCATGTACAATGGGTATTCCAGGTCATTTTGAGCCACTCACCCACATCGTGGTCTTTTATGTTACTCCTCCCCATTGTCTATCGTGGACTCTCCCCACTGTGGCCTGCTACTATATTGTGGGTCTGTTGAGTCACACATAGCCACCCACCCCCATTTTCATCTACTAAGGTACTCTTCCCCATCATGTACCATGAATTCTCCCCATTGTGGTCATTAATTCACTCAGAGTAGAAAAGTCAGCAATCGTCAATGTCATCCAGTTGTAGCATTTCGTATGTAGTGCGTTTGGGAGAACCACACTCAAAGCCATTAGTCACATCTCAACCCACATGATTTTTCACAGAGAAGTAACCCGGTGAACCTCCATGTCATAAGCATTTGAACACAATAGAAAAAACATATATCAGATGCTTGGTATGGCATTATTGTCATTTTAGTGCCGAGGGAGTGGGCACGTTCTGAGGGCTGCAGCCCGTGACGAGGAAAGAAGTCTATTCCGAGAGTGGTGGCCTAGTGAGTGGTTGGTGGCATAGTTCAGTTCATGAGGGGGGTGTAAACCCACAGTCTCTTGGATTCCCAAACAGTCTGGAGGTTGTTCGGTTGGCGAAGAAGCGGTGCCATAGAACCTGCCTCTGGCGGGTTCGACCTCCACCGTGGCTTCGGTTTCCCGATGACATAGCGGTGGTGCTTCCATCTTTCCCACGGCCGACCGTTGTGTCGGCCGCCTCATCAATTCACAGCAGCTGATGAGACAGGACCCACATCATACGACATGCGTCAATGTGCTCACTGTCTTCAAAGGATGCATAAGGATAGAAAGATAGTGAAGGGTTCAGGAAGAGTTCATTAGGCCCGCACCCTCTGAATGAGATCGTAATATAGAGGATGTTAAGGGAGATCAATTAATTCACATGAATTTGAAGGAGAATCAAAATTCCAACAATGAAACACTGGTGAAATGTTTTTGCTCCATGATGGATCATATTCTTCGTTCCCGCGACTAGCTCCCAAAGACGCTACTCACACATCGCCCTTCTGTTCGGTGTCCTCCATCACCTCTTATTGGGTGAGCTTCATTTTCTATGGGTCCGACGTCGCAGTGTTCCTTCATAACTTCGCTTCTTGGTGAATCTATTTGATACCCCTCCCCTAGCTTCGTATTTATAGGAGAGGGGGAGGGTAAGTAACAACATGGGTAAAAAATGTGGCTCATTAATTAGGAAGGTTCTGAATTTCCACAAAGTCATTGTTATATTAGGTTGGTAAGTCAATCCATTTAATGGCTTGACACACCGCCGACCCCACCCCTTTAATTGGTCTGTTGGAGGTTTATGAAATAAAATAATAGATTTATTTTATGTCATTTCTTTTAAAAAGATGTAAAACATAAATTTTTCTCTAGACCTACTATGGTCAAATTAAAGCATCCTTTAAGAGAATCTTAGCACTGCAGATTTAATATTACCTTTGGATTATTAATTCGAGCAATGATTAAAAAGTTAGAAAATGCCACTCACGCATTTACTAAACGTACCCAAAACAATGTTCATAAATTTTATTGCAGTCACACCTGGCCTCAAAATCATGCACTGAATTTTTTATCAAACTCATAATAATTCCATATATTTAAGAAACACTACATGGAAAATATGAATATTTACATTTTATTGTAAAACGTGTTTTGTTTTAATGTATTTTTAGACTAAAATTCAATTTTTTATTATATTGATACTATAATTAGTTAAACTATATCAATATTTAACTAATTATGGTTTTTAAATTTTTTTTAAAATTATGTTTAGTATAAAATAATTTAATATATAACATGCCATTTTTTCATAAAACTATTGTAACTTCATTTTTCAATTTAATTATAAATTTTTTTTTTGTTCAAATTTTTTAATTTTGAAAATTGTATCTAGATTTTGAATTACTGGGTCTAAATTTTTTATATAGGACCATTTTATTTTTAGTCATTATTAAAAGTAACCGTAATAATTTTTTAACACTATAAATGGTAAATCTAGTAATTATGGTCAAAAGAAAAATGGTGTGGAAAATTGCATGAACCTAACACCAAGCAAAATTTTATTGAATGTTTATAACTCATCAATAACTATCAAATTTTTTTAATTTATTTAATTTTTTCAATTAGTATGAGATTATAACCCTTATGATATTTTATGAAATGTTATGAAAAAAATGTAAAAGTAATTTTTTTAACTAATATTATATTTATATCATTTTTAAATATATTTTTTTTATTTGGTTATATATTTTAATTATTAATCTAAATGATTTAGATTCATCATGGTAATTTAATTTAATATTTTTGTAAAGAAATAATTACCTTCAATTGTTATACTATGTTGGTAGGGTGATTATTAAATTAATAGGACATTAAAGTAAATGATGTTAAAATCATTAATTTTAGTATGATTTGAAATAATTAATTTCACCCAAGAACTTTTTAGATATAAAGTTCACATTATAATGATTGTTAATATTTTTATTCAAATGTTTTTATGATGTTAATAATGTCATCATAATTTAAGAGTTTGAAAAATGATATTAGTTATATTTTATAATAAATAAATCATTAATAAATCTTTAATATTTGTTAAAATATTATATTATAAAAATGAATTAGTATGTAGTTTATTTTATCTTTCATGGTCCAATAATGGTTCATTTTTATTTTTATTATAGCATGAATGTGCCATAAATTATAAAAAAAATAATATTATGATAATTTTCAAAATGGATGATGAATGGTTAAGATAGAAATAAGTGTAAAAAATTAAGATAATCTTATAAAAAAATATAAGAGTATCTTGAAAAATTACAATATTATATGAGAATAAAAACAATTTTAATCCATTTATTAATTAAAATAATTGACATTGAAATAATATCTTAATAAACCCCAATAATGCACATCCCCTCTCTTATAAAGGTGAACAAATATTTTATCATTAACACATTAAATCCTTAAATATTGGATAATAACTATAAAAAAATCCATAAAATCCCTAACCAATGCTCTAAAATCCATAATTTTTATAATTTTTTATGGTTTTATGAAATTGAGACGTTCTAAATATTAGGTATACTTTTTGATAACTTGTTTTTTGATTTTTTATTCTATATTATTCAAATCATCTATAAGAAAGTTAAAAAATATTATGTTCTATATTACTATATTTTATTATTTTAAATTAAAAATGTATATCAATCTATGTCATTTATCATTTAGTAAATTAATTCATCATTAATGTCTACAGAGAATAGCTGCATCTTGGATGTATGTAATTTTTTCCATCACCACATATCATAGATAATTATAATGATAGAAATATATTTTATTATTTATATAAATTAAATATTTATAATTATTGAACGATAATATATGATTTGATGTATTACATCTCTATAAGTGAAAAATGATAACACCATTTATGTGTAGAGGTTGAAAAGCACCTCCATGAACCTTGTGATTCATTTTTCATCAACACAGAATATATGTGTTATATATAAGTATAATTTAAGGAAAATATGTTATTTTATATTTTATGATCTTTTAGGGGATATAATATAAATATTTCATTCTATTAATAATGATCCATAAAAAATGGAAGCATTTCTCGGGTGTATATACAACCCACCATCTGCATTATTTTAAAGTAGTTCATTTTTCGTAACCATCATTGTCGATTGAATTGAAGATTATAATTGATATATTTAAATGATTATTAAATCAATATATTTTTTATATAGATGACTAAATAATTAAATAATTGACCATAGTAAATCTACTGAAGCCATTTTAGACCTATGAATTAAATATCATCCAAACATTTGATGTGAAATTAAATGATTAAATATTTGTTGTAATATGAAAATAGTTGAGGTAAAATATTAAATGAACAATATAATGGCTGTTAAGAAGGTTAGTAATAAAATAATTTTTTTATAGGAATATAAATAATGAATTTTATGAGTCGAACTTTTTTTAATGGTCATTATTTTAAAAATCACATTCTAGTGATTACATAAAATAATTCCTTTTAAATCATGCCCCTATTTTTAAAATTATATTATAGATGTTTTTATAATGATATAAAATAATTACGATTGATATTTTATGTCTGTTTTTAAAATCCTTGAGTGGTTTTAATAATTATTGTTGTTATAGAATTATTTTTACATTTGTTACAATACAAAAAGGATTGTTCTATATTAATGTATAAAAAAATTTAAAATTACCAACATCATTATCATTATTAAATGTTTACATTTTTTTAGATTTCCAATATTATTCAGATAAAACAACTCCTTTTCCTTTTTTATTAGAAATAACAGTTTTCAAGAACAATGTTCATAGAATTAAATATATAAATATTAGAAAATTATTTCTTATGGGTTCATAGAACATATTATGTTGTGTTTTATCACCTGTTATAGTATGTTTCAATGTAATTGATTAGGAGGATGAGTGGATACATTATAAACCAATGGTATTTGAGCATATTAGAGCACTCAGATTAATTAATTAAATAGATGATGTTAACCAATTATGATTCACCGAAGATATTAAGGAAATAAAATGGGATGTATATTCCAATACATAGATGGATTTAACTAATTAGGTTTATACTAAGTGATTATTAGAATATATTTTGATTCTCATTCCACGTATAACTGTGATGGTTATTTCATGAGTAACTATAGTGGTTACTCCATGTATAACTATGATTATTATTCCATATTTATCTATAAGGGTTAATCCATATGTATTATTGATATGAATTTGTGTCCCATGTTTCCAACAAGTTTTAAAAATACATGTGACGGGTTTTTAAAATTTTCCATTTAGAAAAAAATTATTTTCTTTCCTGGAGAAATTGTTTATTTTAAATTATCAATGAATAAAGAGATAAATATAATTATTTTATATGTTTTCATGTTTTCCACTAGGTTATCATATTTCATTAATTTTATTTTCCTTATAGTGATATTTTTTCTCATCCCATTTTTTACAAAATTCTTTATATAGATGAATTTACGATATGGAAAACGAAGAACTCAAGTTGAATTTCATAATGATTTTTTATTCAAAGGAAACATGTTTATATTTATATATTGTTTTGGGAAAAATATATAATATAAATAAATTTCCATATTGTAATATATTGATTTCTTTGTAATATTTATGAAAAAACTAACAAAAACACTAAAAACTACATATTAGTTTGTAATTAAAGAATAGATTTATAGTATAAAGATTCTAGATAAAATAATGTTTCATTATGTTTCATTATATTTATATAATATTATTTATTCATGATATTGTTTTGGTTTTTTGGTTTATCTACACCATATTGTTCTCATTGTTAGATAATGTGTCATGTTGTATTGAGTTATAATGTACAGTGTATACCCCATATAAAATGTAATATTTAGAATATATTTCTTATTTACCTAGTTTTATTATAACTATATTGATAATTAAATTTTTAAAAATATTGATCTCCTTGATGTTTATTAAATATTTCATCATTCCCATCGAAAGGAAAATTGTTCTCAATAGTTATTCTGTTATTTTCAATATAATCGAGGAAGATGCCACCCGATTGAATGATCAATTTTTTTAGAAAATGTTATGTGTTGGACATTGCTAAACACTTGGGGTGTTAAAATCCCTTATTGTAATTTTTTTTATTAGTTTTACTAATTCCACTATATATATCCTATTGAGAGTATTAGATATTATCATAAAATCTAGGATGACATAAATGTAAATCTGAAATTCATTATTCGGTGGGTTTCTTGGTAGTTCTTCCTAAAATATATAAATTTATTCATATACAGTATGTACATACTATATTAAATTGATACTATTCTCATTCATCTGTTGTGTGTTTTCTTCATATATAAAAAATTCATTATAGAGAGATAATAAAGGTATACTATAACAATATTTAGATGATTTAGATTCATATTTTACGAAAAGGTAATCGATATAGCATTCAAAAAACCTAATCTTCTTATACTGTTAAAAAATTCGATATAATTTAAAAACAATTACCTACCATGGATTATATCAATTGAAACCATATGTATAAAAATCATGTTTATAAATATAGTAATTGTACATGTAAATATTGTCAATGATTGAATTTTCCTTATTGTATTGAGATTTACGTATGGAATCTTGATGGAAGACTCGGATATTTGGGTTCTAGGGAAATATCTAAATTTCTGAGTATGCTTTGAAAATGTAATTGGTTTCAATGATCAAGAATCAAAGAAAGTGTTAGTTAAATTTGGATCCATTATCAGCATAAAATTTATTACATATTAACATAATTAATCATTATTTATATTGATAATATAATCTAGGTTTTTTATAAGGAAAATTCCATTAACACTTTAGGAACTCATGTAACACGCCAAGCATCCATGATACACTTCTATTTGAATAATGAAATAGCCTAAATTGTATGCAATATCTATTTATAGAACACCAAGTCCAATCAGAAAAGCCATTATAAATACTAATTACGATTGTTTGTAAATTGTATAAATTTTATTTTTCAAAATGGACATCATTTTTCTAAAAACATTCAATTTTTGATAAATATTAAAAAGCACTATGTTATTGTTTAAAAATGAATTGTTATTTAAATAATTATGTATTTTATTTAAATTTATTTTAAATAAAAATATATATAATACCTATATTAGTTAAATTTAATTCATTGGATTCAATTTATAAAAAAATTCGATGTATAAATTTTTATTGATCCTTTTAATGTCTTATAACAACCTTTTATTCACATTTTCAAGTTTACATAAAAAATAAATTTACCACTTCTGTGATTTTAATTTCAAAAATTCAAGAGACATGGTTGAAATATGTAAGTAAAATGTGATTCAATAGGATGAAATTAATTTCTGGTAAATATTAACTTTTGAATTTCATTTACCACAGATTAAAGTAAATAGGGTAAGTAAAGGTAAAAATGATATTATAATTACACTAAAACATGTCTTTATTCTATTGGATAAGTGTTTTTAGACTAAAAAGTCCTTATGCATAAAATATTGTTCTTTTTGACCCACATGGTTTAGATTAATACTTTTATTATTATTTTATTAAAAGAAGAGTTAAAAGAGATAAATTCAATGTTTAATAAATAAATTTTTTTAATATAGATTAATACATAAGAAAATTTGACAATGAATATTCAAAATAAAGCTAAAAATATTTCCTAATTTGTGGTATTTTAATCATAATTTTTAGACATTAAATAATTAAATTTATTTATGACACACTCATGATGTAGTAATTACATTGTTAATGAATAATTAAAATAATTGATATTATAAATTCAAAATTAAATGTAAATTGATAATTTGGATGAATTATAGTAATTTAACAGGTTAATATGACATTTTAGGGTTTATTTAATGTATTTTTTAGAAGTGATTAAATTTTTATGAATTTCACAAAAACAAAATACTAAATTGTGTCAAAATTGACATAATTGAATTTTTAAAACAAATATTAATTTATTAAAGTTTATAATATTCCTATAGTTATAAGGTTCTACCAAAAGACTTATATAAGGTTATATATGTCATTAATTAGCCACATGGGGCTCTTTCATCTTTTTATAGTATGTTTATTAACCAATTATTAAAAAAATAAAACAAGAAGTGGTAAAAGATAAACTATTTAACTAAGAGTTAAATCTAAAAGATAAGGTAAACATAGCGACCTAGATAGGTCTACAACCTACTAGTGGAGAGTGTTTCAACCCAACCACACCATAGCCTGGATATAAATCGTTTTATATCAATTATAAACCAAAAAATATTGTATAATAAATCAATATTTAAATCTCTTCAAAATTTGCATGTCACCTCTCTTATAAAAGAGTACACCACCTTCTATAAAATTCACACATCCATAGCCTATTTTCATAGCCAATGCCTACTAAACATTCCTCCAAACTACCCTAGCATCATCCAAAGGCCATAATTTGGTCATAAATCCATCCTAATGAGCCATTTGTATCAAATGAAAATGAAGCACCCGAAGTTGATGTAACAATTTCATGACCGCTTTCAATGTTCTTTTCTTCATCCAATTCCTCTTTTATTGATGTTTCCATACCAAAATATTTACTTCAAGAACCATATACATACTGAGATTTTATTTTAAAGATTTAACAACCATATTCATTAATCTATTCATCCTATGAATGAAAAAGTAACAATTCGTGTATAAGTACGACTTACCTTCTCCGCGTCATGTTGTAGTTTGTTATTAAACACTTCATTATTTGGATGGGTATAATAATTAGAATAATTGATTTAAATAATAAATATAACATGTTAATGATTATTTCTCTATAGTAATAGATACAATTACATACTATTTCACTATCAATATAATTACATTGTCATTCCTGCGTACGTACGGATTACCGTCTCCACGAACGTGATGAGATTCATTCCCCATCATAACCATTAATGAATAATTTTTATTTTGTTATTAAAAATAATTTTTAAGAACATAATATAATAATGGATATGAATCAAATACATTATATCCTTATCATATATGGCTTACGTAACAAAACATATAAAGGAAAACATATCAGTAAACACCCGAATAAATGATACTTCAAAATTATTATTAACAATGCAATATTAGAATATCATATAAGATATCATATTTTTATATATGGATCTTGTATATTTTAATAACAGTTATATAACTACTATAATTTAGGATAATTTACCCTTGACCAAGGAAAACTATATCGTAATGGTTAATTTTACATTCACATTATTATCAGCGGTATTTTATTTGTATGTATCTAGTGGGACCTATTTATCATCTGCCTCAATGTCTCAAAAAAAATTTGATTCAAAGCATTTTTAATATATACTATGATATGGCTTAAAGTCATTTATACCCTCATATGAATTTTTATTAAATGGCTTCAATGGAATATTTGCATTGCTTTCCAAACAAGGTGCTTTATGAAATTTTAGAAAAATTAAAGAAAATAATATTTTTCTAACTTTTAAGGCGGGTGTGGCTATTTAAGCCATTATAACACCTTTTAAGAATTCCTTAAAATATTATAAGTATTTTTTGAAAATAAATATTTTTTTATAATTACCTAACATTTAAATGATTTAAAAATTGAAACAGATATTTCTCTCAAATAGTTTTCAATTCACCAATGTCAACATCCTTTGTTCTATTTTACGTTTGGTTGATGTTAATTAATTATGATATAATCTTCCATATTTTATTTAATTTTTTGGGATATGTTTTTATGTGGATGTGATATTTTTTTACGATTCATGGTTTATGGTTAAAGTATTATCATTTCATATTCTAGTTTTTATAGAAATGTTTTTGTTATGTTCCAACCTTTTCATATAAAGAATGCATTGAACATAGTAAGTAATAGTTGGATCTTGATATAGCTCTTTGATGCATCAGTAGGTCTCATGAGACATTATAGTATATCGTAACAAGGCATTAAAAAAATATTATTTGTATTATTGGCATGATTACTTGACTTTTTCGTTATGATATCCGATATTAATCATTCCACCATTATGAAATTAGATATTGATATTACATGTGAATATTTGGCAACTAGAATATCCATGTGAATATTTGAATTTCATTATTTGATTTATCATTATCTTATTATGATGATGTATAATTTTAAAATTCCTATGTTTTAATTTTATACATTGCCTTAAATGTTTATAATTATTTATGATAGTTTCTATTGTATTTTTATCTTTAATAATTATCTGAGCTCACCCATTTCATATGTTTTTTCCCAGGATGTGAAGATGTATATTATGATTGACCTGTCAGGATAAGCTATGGGATATAAGTGATTTCTAAATGAACATAATGTTTTTGTTGTTTTATTTCATGATGTAATGTTCAACTTATATATGTATTCAATATATATGGCTACTAAACTAATCTATTTTTCGAGACATGATATCTTGTGATCATGAAAAGATGATGTAATAATGCACCGACTCTTGGTAAATAGGGTTGTAGAGTAAAATGTTTTATCAGATGATGTTTAGTACATACCTTGGAAACTAGATTTAGAAAAACTATGATTATATAACATTACCCTAAAATATACTTTGAGGATTTCTATAGAAGAACATCCTATAACATTGTTAATGTTGTATTTTTTTGAATTTAACAGGATATACATCCATGTTAAGATACGAGAAGGTAGATACAACTCTAGAATTGATATATCTAGAGTTAAAAAACATAAAAACTACTTAAATCTAGACATGAATGGGAACAAGTGCATGACAACAACCATTTCTATGCTCTGGGTCATGACACTCTTTGTGGATATCCTTAGGATAATTCAAATTTTCTATAACAAAATAATTATAAAGGATTTATTAGAAAATAATTATTAAATGAAAACATTTTTTTATGATAATGGATTATATACACTGTTTAATTTATGTTAGGTATTTTGATAGTTTAGAATTATGTATTGTGATTCATAAACTAATTTAGTGAATGCCATTGTTTAGAAATGGTGCCTATTGGATGTAATGGTAACTGTATCAATGCACGTAATCCATGTAGGGATTACCCTTATACTAAAGATAATTATAGTGTAGATGGTGATGCTACTATTGCTGAATGGTTATAACCATAATTGGACAAATCACTCATGTTAGGAAACATAGGCTTACCTGTATGGAGAACCTAGATCCAAAAAGTGGAAGGTCAAGGATTGACCATTTCATGAGGTAGTAAACACCAAAATTCAATTGTACTATAAATCCATTTGTATCTAAACAGTGGAAAATATCCTTAAAAAATATTTCATGCTTTGGGGAGTAGTGAAAGAGAAAAAGTAGTCATGATAGTTTATAGTCTAACAGGTGTTGTAGATCAATGGATGTCATTATTTTAAAACACAAAAGAGGATAAAAATGTATAAAACATGGAATTGAGGGAGCTTAAATAAATTTTATTCAAAAAAAACATTCTCCGTGACCATCGAGCGGGTATGGAAAGATAATTTCTGATTCTAAGGAAAAAGAAGGATGATAATGTTGCAAAGTATGAGGATATAATTTAAAGGATAACAAGCCATTATATAGATTATATACGTAACCAAAGGGGTAATATTGATCGATTATTTGACTGGTTAAAAAAAATTCTTTATTGACCCTTAGTCTCACATTTCATTCTCATCAAACCATGATACATTTTCATGTTCTATCAAGACCGAAAAAGAATTATCTATGTATTATGACATTAAAGAAAAGTAGGAGAAGAAAATATCTTCCAAACACTATGGAAATGGAAATAAGGGTAAAAAGGTAAAAGTTGAATTTCCATTCCACAGAAAATGTGGGAAGAAACATCTGAGTACTTTACTATTGGGAATGGGACTATATTACAAGTGTGGTGAAAAATTCCACCAACCATGTGATTTAATGGTAAATAAAGAGGTTTCCAATGATGAATAATAAAATTTTAGATAAATTGGGAATTATGAAAATGAATTTCCTAAGTACCAAGGAAAATTACCATTGAAAAGGCCAAGGGAGAAAGGCTATGCTTTTGCAATCACTACTGCCGAGGTTGAAGGTCCAAATGACGTGGTGGTAGTTATTTTAATCATTTACTCAAATTTATCCAATGATTTATTTGATTCTATATCATCTCATTATTTCATATCTTTCTAGTTTTCTATTATTATTAGATACTTAGAATTTGATTTAATAATGGATTTGTAAGTAAAAACTCTTAAAGGGAATATCATTGAAATAATTTTTTTTTCTTTTAGTTACTATTATAAAATATAAAAGGTCATTATATTATGATATTATGGTCATAACCATGATTGAATTTGATATAATCCTCAGCAAGGATTGGATTTCATACCCTGATGTTAAAATCTATTATAAGAAAAATGAGGTTACAAATTTTGATTGTGTTAAGGAATCCATTATTTTTATAGAAGAAACATCAATATCTTCTGATCACCTAGATCCACCCACAATAGCTCTACCAAATTCTATTATTTTGGAGGAAGGGAGTGAAATAATGTTGGTTGAGGTATGGAATTTTCAAATATTTGATGTACCTATTGTTCATGAATATGTTGAAGTGTTTCCTGAGGATTTACCTGGACATCCTCCAGAATGGGAAATTGAGTATTCCATTGACTTAATTCTTGATTTATGTCCAATATCAAAGACCCCTTATAGAATAGCCTCTATGGAATTAGTAGAAAAATGAAAAAACAAGAGGAATTTAGTAATAAATGATTTATTTTCCCTATTGTTTCTCCTTGGGGAGCCCCTATTCTTTTTATTAATAAAAACGATGGATCCATGAGGTTGTGAATTTAATATAGGGAGATCAAAGCTATAACAATAAAGATAAAGTATCCCCTACCCTGAATTGACGATTTATTTTATCAAATTCATAGTGCATAAAATTTTTCAAAGATTGACCATCGAAATAAATATCATCATTTGTGCGTAAAAAAGAAGACATTATAAAGATATCATTTCGTAACAGGTATAGGAATAATGAGTTTACATTAATTCCTTTTAGACAGACTAATACCCCCTATATATTCATGGATATAACGAATAGTGTTTTAAAGGAATATCATAATGACTTTATAGTGGTAATTATTGAAGTTATCTTGGTCTACTCCAAAATCTGCGATGATCATGAAAATCACTTACGCATTATTCTAATGACACTTAGAAGAAATTAATTACTTGGGAAGTTTAGAAACTGTGAATTCTCGCTTCAATAGATTTCCATTCATGGACATATTGTCTCTATATATGCAATCTATATTGATCCTTCAATGATAAGAGAAATCCCAGAGTTCCCAGCACTGACGAGTATAACTGTTCTACATAGTTTTATTTTTTTAGAATATTATTGTTAGAGTTTCATCCATAATATTGATCGATTGGCTAACCCACTAACAAATATCACACGTAAAGAGGTTAAACTTTTTAGACAAAAGAGTGTGAAGAATATTTTTATGAACTAAAGAGAATAATATTTAATGCTTTTATCATGAATCTACCTTCGTGGAATCATGGGTTTGTAATTTATAGTTATGCATCAAAGAATGGACTGGGTTGTGTCCTTTTACAGAATGATAGGGTTACTGCATATGCATCACAACAGCTAAAAATTCATGAAACAAATTATCCCACTCATGATCTTGATTTAGAAGTTGTAATATTTTCTCTGAAGATATGTACAAATTATCTATATGGTGAAAAATGTGATATTTATAATGATCAAATGAGTTGGAAGTATATTTTTTCACAAAAAGAACTCAACATGAGGAAAATGTGATGTCTTAAACTACTCAAGTATTATGATATCAAAGTACACTACCACTCAAGGAAGGTAAATAAGGTGGCTGATTCTTTAAGAAGAAAGGGTCATGGAGTTATGAAAGGGATCCAATATTCATGAATCTAACAAATATGGATATGGGAATAGTCATGGAAGTTGAAACATCAATACTTTTTCAAATCGCTAAAAACCCATATTTACAGGAAAGCATAAAAACTTCTCATCCTGAGGATGGGTAGTTTGAAAAGAAAAATAAAGCTGTTAATGAAGGAGATTTATTGATTTTTTATATAAAAATGGAATTTTGAAATTTGGGAGGAGACATTGTGTTCCTGACATACCCGATCTAAAAAGGGAATTTTTGGATGATGCATGTAGCTCCAATTTCATTATACACCCTAGTATCACTATGATGTATAATGAATTGTAGGACCATTTTTTTGGGACAACATGAAGTGGGAGATTTATGATTATGTGACAAGATGTATGGTTTGTCAACATGTTAAGTCTTGAAGACAACATCTGTGAAGAGTCATGCAACCTCATACCATACATGAGTGGAAATGGTATGATATTACGATGTAATTTTTCTTGGGGCTACCAAAATCTTTTAGAGGGAATGATGCAATATATGTCATTGTTGATCATCTTTCCATGTCAAAACATTTTATTTTTATAAGATAAGATTTTTCACTTTAATGATTATAAATTATATATATTAATGTCATTGTAGGACATCATGGTGTACCCATATTGATTGTTTTTTATCGTGATCCCTGTTTTACATCAAGATTCTGGAATAGTCTTCAGAAAGCCATGCATACTAAACTTTTTTTGAGCACTACCTACCACACTCAAATTTATGGACAATCAGAACAGACTATTAAAACCATATAAGAAATGTTGAGATCTTACTCACTTGACATTCAAGGTATGTGAGATCAGTATTTACCTCTGGTAGAATTTTTCCATAATCATAGATTTCATTCAAGTATTCAGATGGCACCATATAAAGCGTTATATTGAAAGGGATGTCTCACACCTACTTGTTTAGATGATGTTGGTGAAATAAAACTCATAGGCCCATAAATTGTTTAGGAAACAATGGAAAGGTAAAGATTATCGAAGCCCACATCAGAGCTTCTCAAAGTAAGAAAAAGAGATATTCTAATAACTAAAGGATGTATTTGGAATTTAATGTATGTGATCATGTTTACCATAAGGTATATCTATTGAAGGGTGCTATAAATTTCGATAGTAAGGGATAATTAAGTCTGAGGTACATCAGACCTTTCAAAATTCATGAACAAATTGGAGTTGTAGCATACCATTTGGCAATGTTGTCAAGTCTCACTAAAGTTAATGGTGTGTTCCAAGTATCACTGTTGAGAATATTCATAAATTACCCGATGCATGTACTCACATATTATGAAATAATACTGGTACATGATCTTTATTATTGTGATGATCTTGTCAAGATTCGTGATAGCAGAGAACAATTGTTGAGAAACCGGACGAATCGTTTGATAAAAGTTATTTGGACAAACCATAAAATATACAAGGTAATGTGGGAACATGGGGAAACTATGATTAAGAACCACTGGAATATTTTTTTTCAGTAATTTTCTTGAAATTTCTAGGAAAACAATATTTTAAGGATGATAGAATGTGACAGCCCAAGAATCCACGATATGCTTCTCTTTGAATAATGAAATAGCTTGTGTTGTATGCAAAATCGAGTTCTAGCACACAACGACAAAGGGAACTATCTATAAAGAATAGTAATAGCCTCTTATTAAAATTTAATATATTTCATTTCTCAAAATGGCCTTTATTATTTTGATTTGAAATATCAAAATTATATTAGGTTGAATATTTGGTATTTTTTAAAAAACATTCAATTTTTGTTTAATAGTGAAAAACATTATGTTATTGTTTAAAACTTTTTTTCAAATAATTATTATTTTTAATTTATTTTATGTAAAATAATATAAATAATTCCTATATTAGTTCAATGTAAATATTTAGAGACATTAATAATAAAATTATATGTATAAAATTGTATTCATTTTTTAACGTTTTTTACCCACCTTCTTGGATGATTTGAAAATTTGCATAAAATGTAATTTTACGACTTCTATGATTCAAATTTATGAATTCTGAGAGTCATGGTTTACATCAGTAAGTAATATGAGGTTCAATAAGATGAAAATAATTTTTTGTGAATAGTATCTTTTTATTTTTATTTACTACGGTGAAAAGTAAATAAAGTAATTAAAGGTAAAAATGATATTATAATTACCCAAAAACATGTATTATTTATTTTGGATAAGTATTT
Organism: Viscum album; assembly: GCA_963277665.1. Classification (NCBI taxonomy): domain Eukaryota; kingdom Viridiplantae; phylum Streptophyta; class Magnoliopsida; order Santalales; family Viscaceae; genus Viscum; species Viscum album. Next base: position 1,413,519 of record CAUJRU010000065.1, on the reverse strand, counting down.
TTCGAGAGAAGTCAAACTTCTGAATAAATTATGATCCTCTTTGATCCACTTGGATTAGATTAGGACATTTATTATTATATTATTTAATGAAGAGTTAAAAGTGTAAAATTCCAATTATAATAACTAAAACATTATTAATATAGTGTAATAAAAAAGATAACTTTTTCTAAAAATATTCATTATAAATATAAAAGTATTTTCTACAAGATGGTATTTTATTTATAATTTATATACATTATATAATTATATTTAATTATAACACAATGATGATTTAGTAATTACCTTATTAATTAATGATTAAAATAATTGATATTATAAATATCAAAATAAATGTAAATTGAGTCTTTTGATGCTTTACATTAATTTTTAAGGTTAATATTACATGTTTGGGGTTATTTGATTTATTTTTTAAATAATTGATAAAGTTGTTATGGCTTTCACAAAAATGAAATACTAAATATTATAAAAATTGACTTAAATGAGTTTTTAAAAAAATACTATTTTATTAAATGATAAAATATTCCTAAAAATATAAGGATCGGCCAAAGGACTTATAGAAGGTTATATATGTTAATAATGAACTACATGAGATTATATTGAATGTTTATTGAATGTGTATTAACCATTAATTATAATAATACAAGGAAACATGGTAAAAGATAAACTATTTAACTCAGATTTAAATCTAAAAGAAAAGTTTAATATGGTGACATAAACGTGTCTAAAACCTAATGGATGAGAGGTTTACGACCCATACCCACCATAGACATTAAATAAGTCCTTTTTTATCCATTATAATCCTAATATGATTGTATAATAAATTAATATTTCATGCTCTTCCAAAAGTGCCTATCACCTCTCTTATAAAAGGGTAATTCCCCTTCACATAGATTCACACATCCAAAGCATTTTGTCACGGCCAAACTCAGATCAAATATCTTAAAAACTCCCCTAACATCATCCTAGATACCTTAATTTGATCATAAATTTAACCTATGGATCCATTTTGATCAAATCAAATGGTAGCACCCGAAGAAGAGATAATAATTTTAGCACCTCTTTCAATGTTATTTTCTTCTTCCACTTCCTATTTCTTTTTTGTTTACATACCAAAATAATAATTCCAATACCTTCTATATAATTTTATGTAATTATAAAAATTTTACTAACATATCCATTATTCTATATACCCTATGAATGAAAAAGTCACCATATGTATGTATGTTCGACTTGCAGTCTCTATGACGTGGTGTAGATTGTTATTCCACAATACATAATTTGGGTGGGTATAATAATGAGTATAATTGATATAAACAATAAATATAACATTTTAATAGTCCTTTATATATGATATAACTTCCAATTACATATTATTTCACCATCGTTATAATGATATTTTCACTTGGGTGTACGTACGGATTACCGTCTCCATGAAAGCGATAAGATTCCTTCCCCATCGAATCCTTTCAAGAATAATTTTAATTTTAGGATTAAAAATAATTTTTAATAACTTATTATCATTTGGATATGAATCATATAAATCTTATCCATTAGAAACAAGACTTACATAAAAAAACATATAAATGAAAATGAATCAGTTAACACCCATAACAATGGTACTAATGAAATTTTATTGACAAATCAAATTAGAAGATCATATATGATATCATATTTATGTATGTACTTCTTGTATAATTTAATCACAATAATTTAACTATTTTGCAGGAGGTTAACTTACCCTCTACAAGGAAACATACACATTAAGGGTTAATTTTAGAACCTCTTTATTATCCAAGGTTGTTTATACATAAGTATTTATTGCGACTTCTTTATCATCTACATCCATGTTTATTGAAAAAGAATTTCAATGCATTTTTACTATTTACTAGACTAAGGGTTAAAGTAATTTATTCCCTCATTATAAATTTTATAAAATTATTAGAAAGGAATATTTCCATCACCTTCCAAACAAGGTACTTCATGATCTTTTTGAAAAAATTAGGAAATAATGTGTTTTTAACATATACGGAGGGTGTGGCTATTTTCCAACATTATAACACCTTTGAATCTTCTCTTACAAGATTATAAGATTATTTTGAAAATAATTGTTTTATTTTATAATTATGTGTCTTTTAAATGATTTCTAAAGAAAAATAGATATTTCTATCAAATAGTTTTGACTTCATCTCTATCAACGTCCTTTGTTGGAATTTAGGTTTTTTTAAAATTGGTTTATTATGATACAATCCTCCATATTGTATTGATTGTTTTGTGATATTTTAGACTATGGATGGGATATTTTTATACCATTAAAAGTTTATGAACAATGAATTAACAATTTGTGTTCTATTTTTTATAGGATATTTATGTTGTGTTTTAACCTTTTCATATTAAGAAGGAATTTGACTTAGTAAGTGATGGGTAGAGCACGCTATATCTATTTGATGCATAAGTAGGTCGAATGAGACAAACGTGTGCCTTGGCACATGGTCTTGAAAAATCATATTTTTAGTCTTGTCACAAAGGCCTTTACTATGTGGTTATGATGTCTGTCGTTATGCATTCCAACATTATGAAATTAGATATTGATATAAATGTGATTATTTGACTAGTATAATATCCATGTGAATAAGTGAATAACATTATTTGTTTTATATTTTACATATTATGATGAGGTTTAAGTTTAAAAGGCATCTGTTTATGTCTTATACATTTCCATAAATGTTATAGTTTATTTATGATATTTTCGGCTATATTGTTATCATTACTGAGCATATGAGCTCACCCCTTTAATATGTTTTTTAAGGATGTGTAGAAGTATATTATGATTGACCTACAGGGATATTCTATGGTATATAAGTGCATTCAAAGGGGACACAATGTTGTTTTTTATTTCATGATGTAATGTAAAACTTATGTCTGTATATAGTACTTCCAAGGATACTAAACTAATCGTTCATTTGAGACTTGATCTCTTCTGATCATGCCAATGTTATTTAATAATGCAATGACTCTAGGAAACTAGGGTTAGGGCATTACATTTAATTTGAATAGATCCCCATATCATATTAAGACAACATTGGACATTGGAGGATTCTTTCTTCTATATGAAATCAAACGCCTTTTTTCTATTCTCACCACACATTAAGAAAATTTTCATTCATATATGTAATATGGATCATTTTTTGTAATAGTAATGTAACACCCTGAGAATTGGTGAAATTTTTTACAAATTGATTTATCTTTTATTATATTTTTTATTTCATAAAACACTGTAGATTGTTCAATTTATATTAAAGCACCATGATTGGATTGCATCATATGAAACACCAAGTTAATTGTGGACTCCAAAAAACATAAACATCAGGCTTCTCTATAGGGAACAACCACATAATCTTTTGTTAAATGCAGTAATGACTTTCCTCGATTATTTGGAGAAAAAACCAAGGTTTACTAAACAATAATATATTATTAAAATGTTAATATATAATTTAATATGATAAAAAAAGATGTTAAATTTAAGGTTTTGAATAGTAGTCACAAATCTATAAAAATTTATTATTTACACAATATAATATGAATTTATATGTTACCAATTAATTATAAATGAATATGAAAACCGATAGAATATAAAAAGATATATAAATATGGACACAATTCTATATTAACGAAATAAACATAATTTTACTATATGTCTAAAAATGAACTAATTAAAAAATTCATTTCACATGGAATTGAATTAGAGTACCTTACACATAACATGGACTTGGCGTACGACTTAGGGTACATCATGGCGTACGTGACACGCAACACCGACTAGGAATACGATGCATAGAATACTGAGTTCCTACATAAAAACTTTTTTTTAAAAAAAATTACATAAATTATATATTTATAATCTATCAATTAAGCATAGTTATCATCAATGTAATAATTACTATTCAAATATTATTTATAATTATTTTAAATGATTACAAAATATTGTTAATGAAACATAGGATTTTGGGTAAAATCCATTAATTATAAAAATAATATTTTCAAGAATGAAAATCATTTGATAATAAAATTAATTATAAAAACATATAGAAATTTCATTTTATAATATAAAAAAATTTTCTATGAATTCATTTATTTCAAAATTATCTTATAGTGATATTTTTTGTATTTTTCTGAGAAATGTAATTTTTTAATGAATATTGAAAAATATTTCTTTTTAGATCAAAAATATCACATAGGATAATTAATTCATAATATTTAATGATATTTTTATTTTTATGCTCAAATTTGATAAATATGACATCTATTAGTAGAATTTAATTTAAAACAATAAATATTTGTTTTCAGTTGAATATAAAATCTTAAAAATATTTTGAACAATTTTTGACCATAAAAACTCATTATGTTGTCCCATTTGCGGGATAAGTTGTAATAATAATTTTTTGGCTATAATGATTTGAATTTCAAAAATAAATAATTAACCATTGATTTCAATGTAATACAAATATTCTAATAAGACTAGGATAATTTTTATCAAAATGATTAGTACAATTGATAAAAATTAAACACATCGATTAAGGCTAAATTTAGCATAATAAGGGGCTAAATCTTTAAATTAATGGCCAAAATGACCTATCCTGTTTTTCAACACCCATTTTATATCTATAGATCATCCATAAACCTTCAATTATTGTGTTTTTATGGTTTGGTATGAATTTTATTACGTAATAACAAGTTTATATCTATATTTTTTCTAAATACTCTGAATAAGTCATTTTCCATCACTATAAAAAGATGCCACCTCTCCCACCTCCACACACATATAGAGCCTCTTTAGTTTGGAAAATATCTACCCATACACATAAAAACAATCCTTTCTTCCACCTAGAAGCCTTACCAATAGAATACAGAAATACATGGAATAATTTTGGCATAAACCAAAATGAGTTACCTGATCTAGAGGTAACGTCTTCTTTCAAGTCATTTATTTTAATTTCCTTATCCACCCCCAAAAATTCTCTTTATTTCGTGATTATATGAAAAAGGTTTCCAAAATAAACTGTGATGTTTTTTTTGTAAATGGTTCTACCTGCACTTACACATACCTCCATCTAATTGGTAACAATCATACTATTTCTATGAATGGAGAACTACCACCTCACGAAATGATGATTGTTCATTTTTCCAATACCACCTATCATGGAGAAAATTTTGAGGGACACTGTATTTATATATGATATATATTATATTTATAACTCCTTTATTTGTCTATAGTTATTATTGGGAACATACCTTTATGATTTCTATCTTATGTAAAAACGATATTTTCTTTTGGGAATGGGTGGTCTACCACCCTCACAAAGAAATATGATTCATTCATACACTACATGGAATGTATTAATGATTTTTTTAGTAAACATATATTATGTAATTTATATAATAAATCTGATATAATTGTGATATATATATATATTTCTTTATTTATCTCAACACGACAATGAAACGGAAATAACGTTCATTCAAACGTACAACCAACCGTCTCCTCGAATGGTGTATTATGTTTCTTAATTTTATAATTTATTCATTATTATAATAAAAAACATAATATACATGATATTTCTATCATAGTTTACATTCCATAATCTTGATATAAATATAAGTACCAAAAATATAAAAAACTGAGACAAATATTAAAAAAATGAATATTACCTGATGTGGAACTTTAACATAGGATTGTGAACAAGATGGTGATATAAAGTTATATTGAATCAATATATGGTTTTATAAATAAGAATATAGTTCTAAAAATGTTTAATATAAATTTAAATTTATTTACATGTGGATTTAATGAGTACGATGTGAGTTGAGACATTAGGTAAGGGGATTTCATCTCTGTTGAGACCCGAAGCCTGACGTACATGGACATTACATTACTTTTGTGGAATACTTAGTAAATAACAAAAACACACACACAAGGACCGTAATAGTTTAGTGTCTTTGGAAACTCGGAATATAATCTTCTAATCGCGGTGAAAGATCTTCAACATCTCCAATAAAGATCTTCCTTTTTTATACCTAAAACCATTATTTATATCCTGGGGAAAAGAAAACATAAAAGGGTGAGCTCAAATGCTTATTAAGGGTAAACAAAAGAAATATCAATCACATCATATACATAAGAACATAGCTTTTTGAAATCTTAACATGCAAAAGAGATCATAAAATCATAACATGGGATAAATCATAGAAGTGAAATGTAATCCCAATAATCATAACTTAAAACATGAAACTTTGTGGCATACAAACATAATCATAGAGAATCATATCTTATTAGTCAAGACTCATTGCCAAGACTATCTTAGTGGACAAAGTCCATTTCTGAACCGAGTAACACTCGTTTCAGTCCCGTTTCACTAAACTGGTATAACCTACCATTCCATCCATGTCAATCTCATGAGATATAAAATCTTTAACCAATGCATTGGAGGGAGATATAGGTCCCACCCATCTCATAATGATATCATTCTTAGGTGTGCCACAAAATCATAAATCATACATCATTGCATAACCCATGTAATAAAATGGGATTCTTAAACATCATGCCATCATAATACATAAACAATTGATATCATTTCATCATAAGAAAATTGAAACCATTTAAATCATCGAGACATTTTACTTGAAACATACATATAAAATAATGTCATCTTAGATAGAAAATAGTTTTGAGAAAAACACTTGAAATGAATTCTTGAGGAAAATATCCTTTCTTCTTTAAAATCATTTTCTTTTCACAAAATTCATTGCAATTTTAAAAGATAATGGTTTTGTTGAAAATAATCATGCAATATTGTAGAGGAATCTTCATGAAAATGAGGTGTTATGAAACTGTAAAAATCCTTTCACGCCGTATAAGTTAAAAATAACATTCTCCTCATACTTTTGTCGGAAAAGTCAAAAAGTACCTTATATGGTAACCAAAGGAATGATTCCATTCATACAATGTGGTAAAAAGTCCATAAAGGGTAAAAATGACTTTTATAATTCATGAGAGAATGGTAAAAATTTTATAAAAACATTTTTAGAAAACATGGTCATGGATGATAAACGTAACCCCAGTAAATACTTACGTATAAGTAATCTCAGATAAAAATGAGATTGAAAATTTATCCCTTACCTTATGTCCGATATGCTTTGTACGTATCCGAAACTCCTGTATAATGATTTAAATAATGTCATCAACTTATTACAGAATCATATTCATTGTTATGATATCATATATATTTCACTTATGACATTATAACCCGTTCTTTTGTAAATTCCATGTTAAAGAAGTGTTTTGGGTAAAATCGTTTTATTTATCGTAGGTGTTTGGACTTGTTGTTCTTGAAATTATTATGATTTACTTACTTCCATAATATAAAACATGATTTATATATCATATATATTCAGTATATATATATATATATATATAATAGATAGATAAATGAAATGAAACACACCGTTCATGGAGACAGTAGTCCGTACGTACGCATAAATGCTATTTTCCTTTCCTTATTGTCTTGAATGGAAGTAAGTAGATGACATACATATATATATACACAAATAAAGTAAATTTAACATGTAATATATTTCATTATTATTCATTATATATACTTTATAATCATTCATGAATGGTTAATGTGGAGAATGAATCTCATCGCGTCGTGGAGACGGTAGTCCGTACGTACGCACGAGCGATGATATCATTCCCATGGTCGTGGAATTGTGTTGAAGTGTATGTATAATATTTCAGTATCAATATCACATTATAATAATCATATATAGTTACTCATTACACCATTATACCCATCCAATTAAGGTGGTGGCGGAAAATAGATTACACCACGGCGTGGAGACGGTATTCCTTAGGTACACACATGCGGTGATTTCCTTTTTCCATAGGATGGACAGAAGGTTAATTAGAGTTATTTAATATTTATAATAAAATATCAGTATATAATAAATTCTGATGTTGTTAATTTATCATTAAACAACTAAAGAAGAAGAAGTTGAAGAAGAAAGAAATTGAAAAAGATCGGTAATGGATATTACCTCTTTTTGACGCGCCTTCAAATAACATCCACTTAAATAACAATGGATGGTGTTTAAAGAAGACAAGGACATCTAGGATGATACTAGGGAAGTGGAGAAGAGATTTGTGCAGGGGTTGGCCGAGCTTTAATGCTCAAATTGGTGTGAGGAGGAGAGGGAGGAGGTGCCCTTTCATAAGGGAGGAGAGGGGCACCTTAGGAAAATATCAAAATATTATTTTATATTAAGGTAAAATTCGGTTTATAATGGTTCCAAAGGGTCTTATTTCGAAGATAATGTGGGGATGGGTCGAAATACTCTCATACAATAGGATTTAGTCATGTTTAGTTCGTTATGTTAACCTTATCAATTAGATTTAACTCTAAGTTAAATAATTTAACTTTTACCGTGTCTTTTTGTTTTCTTACACTATATGGTTAATAAAAATACCATAACAAGCCAAACTAACCCCAAGTTGTGTATCATTAATATATCTGTCCTTATCTAAGTCATTTGGCCGAACCTTAGATTTTTAGGAATAAAATAACAATTAATTATATAATATTTGTTTTAAAAACTAATTTATGTCAATTTTGACACTATTTGGTACATGATTTTTATGAAACTCATAACAGAATGATAAGTTCCAAAAAAGTAACTTCTATCAACAATAACATGTCATATTAACCTATAAAATCAATTTAAGTCATAAAAAGTCTCAAATTACATTTATTTTGGTGTTTATAACATCAATTATGTCAATATTTCATTAATAAGATAATTACTGCGTCATCTTTGTTTCATAAATAAATTAATTTATTTAATGTCTAAAAATTATAAATAAATTTCTATTATGTATGAAATCTTTTTATATTTCTAATGAAAATTTATAGTCTAATTTATCTTATGTATAACCCCATATTAAAAATGATTTACTTATTAAACTTTGATTTTAACTATTTTAACCCTTCTTTAAATAAATTAATAATAAATGTCCTAATCTAATCCAAGTGGGCCTAAATGGTCATATTTTATTCCTAAGGTTGTTTTTGGTGGAATTACGCTTGCCAAATAGAATTAGGACATGTGTTAGGGTAATAATAATATCATTTTTACCCTTAATTACCCTATTTACTTTTAACCATGGTAAATAAAAGTAAAAAGTTACTATTCACCAAAAATTATTTTCATCCCATTGAACCACATTATACTTACTGACATCAACTGTGTCTCTCGGATTTTCGAAATTCCACTCACAGAAGCGGTAAAATTAAGTTCTATGAAAAATTCAGTTTTTTAACTACCACTTAGGGGTTTCACTATTCATCAAAAATTGAATGTTTTTAGAAAAATACCCAAAATTAGGCCTAAGCTATATTTGATATTATGAATTAAAAAATGATATTTATTTTACCAAATTAAAAACATGTCAGTTACATTAACTAATTTAAAAATTTATTCCCGTCGTCAAAACAAATAGCGTGTTTTTAAGAGATAATAACTATCAAAAGATTGACACTTATTTATGTCTGGTTTAAATGTGAAATTACAGACAATGACCAACATTATATTAAATTGTAATAATATATTCTAAATATACATTAAAACCAATAAAATTAATAATTTATCACTATTAATTATTTCTATTAAAAATGTTGTTTTTAATTAAAATTTAGTAATTTTCACTATTCATCAGAAAATGAAAGTTATCCGAAAAGTACCAAAATTTCACCCTAAGATAATTTCGATATTCCGAATCTAGAAATGAAGAACATTTTGAAAAATAAAAATTAAAAATTTCAAAACGTGGTTATTACTATTCATAACGGCTAGTTTTAATAATATTTTAATAGCATATCGTTGTTTAGTGAAACTCGGTATTGCATACTACACACACTATCGAGGAAGGTCACGATTGCGTATAATGCTAGGCAAGTCAAGGATGTGTGTTGTGCAAGATCCTTTTGGTGTAGTGTACAACACAAGACATTAATGAAATAAAAAAGAATATTTTTCATAAAATTTCGGGGTGTTACATTCTACCCCCCTTAAAATGAATTTCGCCCTCGAAATTCGTCGGTGTTATAAATGGTTTACTATTCGAAAGTTTATTTAATAGAAACCCACATCATAAAAAGGAATACCAAAACCAATATTTAAAAACAAAAGTATGAAACATAACAGTTACCCAAGTAAATTAATCACTTGGTTTCCACATAGGTGAAAATATGGATATGGAAGAGAAATCTAACCATCAGGTTCTGATGGAGAGTGGTAGAGAACATGGCTATAGAAAAGCTAGCAATCACAAAGCCATAAATTTGTGACGATCTATGGTACCATCTGATTCATCAGATATAAGAGCACTAGGACAACATTTTGGTTTTCAAGATCATTTCCCTAATGTTGATGAAATTGGAATTAGAAGAAATACTTTCGTGATTTCGGTATAGTCTCACCGTTGGTCGTTATTTGGAAAATTTCCACTTCATCTCTTAAAGAAATGAAGTTGAATTTTTCATTCGTGATGTGTTAGCAGATCATGTGATAGAATGATGGGTCATTCCATCTGTCTCAAACAAAAGGTTTGAAAAGTTATCAAAAAAAAAATACATAAGTCCATCTATAGTGAGATTAATCATATATGATTCCTAAAATGGACTTATACTTCATATATCATACTGCTTAATATAATATAACTAGTTTATACTAAATAGGGACTTCCTGTAGGCCAGTGGTAGGCGATAAAGGCCAGTCGCACTTCGGTTGTGGGTACGATTCCCACAGCCTTGTCCGACGCGATGGGCTGTCTCCTGTCCTACAAGTTGTCCTTTTTCTAAAACTACATTACTATAACATCCCATCAATAATATCGAAAATCTTATATCCCTAAACAATACTAAAATATGTCCAACATAATCCATTCTAATCTTTAGGCTTATCCATAATACTGCAGTCCACTCTCATAATATAGTGAAAATGATTACCAGAGATTTAATACCGTCGTTGATCCCCATATATCATAAGATATGTCTTGTTGGTCACATTACAATCATTCAAAGGCCTTAATAATGTATTCTCTTGAATAATCATTGAACCTTAGTGAAATCATGAATGCAGTTAAAAGTTAACTCTTTCCACATACCAAAATCCAAAAATTCTATATACTCAAACCATGATATAACCTTCTCCTTATATCGGTCGTGAGCTCATGAATACTATCAATCATTTAATTTTCTCCTTATCCCTTCATTATGCGCATATCATCTACATTCCAAAAATATCTGAATAACCTTTCATGGATACTGGTACCACTAATCATACACTTTCAAAACTCAAGGAAAGACAATAGTGTAACAATCCTTAGATGTCTCTTTATTCCATAGTACCATGAGATTACTTATACAACATTAAACATGATAAACATGTAATCATTCTACTACATTCTTAAACCATTGACCGAGCTTCAACAATTCTTTCATCTCACATATCATTTGTAGTCTCTTCATCATCATCCACATAAATACTACCCATACGACCATACTGATTCTCTTCATGAGACTTTCCCTTAGTGCATTGGTTTGCATAATGCCCGTACATTCCACATTTAAAACATTTAACTATTGTTGATGTTGTAGAAATACCATTATCCTCATCCCTGGTGTTAACTAATCCTTTTCCTTTGCACTTACTGGCTTTGTGTCCATCTTTTCCACACCCAAAACCTCGTCCATCTCATTTGAAACATTCTCCTTGATGCCTCTTCCCACATGATTTACATAGGGGATATTGAATTTTTTTCCTCTATGATCATCATGAAACTCCATATTTCTCTTATTAACCGAGTTAGGAATCTTAACAAATTTTACTTTATTGATCATATTATGAGATTGCTGATTCGGCATAATAATGATGTTTGGACTTCCAAATCCCATTTCATTTGTTTTCTCATTAAGAATATCATTCCATTGTCCATCATATCCTCTATTATCGTGAATCATCTAGTTTCCAGCCATTTTCTAAAACCCAAAAAGAATACTGTGAGAGGAGAAAATCATTCTAGGGAAAAAAACATAATAAAGGGGGAGTATCCAAAATATCTAACATCTTAGGTTAAATTCTATGATCATTGCCGTAGCTCTAGGACTGTATCCTATATGTATACTTATCATTAGGGACATCCCTAGACATACCTTAGAAATATCTCTAGGGATCTGACTAACGTTTTCGCATCCTAGTTTCAAAAGGTTGACTAAACATTTCCTCTGAGACCAACTGTAGAGACCCGAATCCTGACGTACATGAACATTAAATTACCTTTGCGGAATACTTAGTACATAACAAAAACACACACACAAGGACCGTAATAGTTTAGTGTCTTTGGAAACTCAGAATATAATCTTCTAATTGTGGTGAAAGATCTTCAACATCTCCCATAAATATCTTCCTTTTTTTATACCTAAACCCATTTTTTATATCCTGGGGAAAAGAAAACATAAAAGGGTGAGCTCAAATGCTCAGTAATGGTAAACAAAAGAATTATCAATCACATCATATACATAAGAACATATCTTTTAGAAATCTTAACCTACAAAAGAGATCATAATATCATAACATGGGATAAATCATAGAAGTCAAATGTAATCCCAATAATCATAACATAAAACATTAAAATTTGTGGCATACACACATAATCATAGAGAATCGTTTCTTATTAGTCAAGACTCATTGACAAGACTATCTTAGTGGACAAAGTCCATTTCTGAACCGAGTCACCCTCGTTTCAGTCCTGTTTCACTGAACCGGTATAACCTACCATTCCAGCCATGCCTATCTCATGAGATATAAAATCTTTTCACAGTGCATTGGAGGGAGAAATAGGTCCCAACCATCTCATAATGATACCATTCTTATGTGTGCCACAAAATCATAAATCATACATCATTGCATAACCCATGTAATAAAATGGGATTCTTAAACATCATGTCATCATAATAATTTAACAATTGATATTATTTCATCATAAGAAAATTGAAACCATTTAAATCATAGAGACATTTTAATTGAAACATACATATCATATAATGTCATCTTAGATATAAAATAGTTTTGGGAAAAACACTTGAAATGAATTCTTTAGGAAAATATACTTTCTTCTTTAAAATCATTTTCTTTTAAGAAAATTCCATGAAATTTTAAAAGATAAGAGTTTTGTTGAAAATAATCATCAAATCTTGTAGAGGATGCTTCTTGAAAATGAGGTGTTATGAAATTGAAAAAATCATTTCACGCCATATAAGTTAAAAATAACATTCTCCTTGTACTTTTGTCGGAAAAGTAAAAAAGTACCTTATATGGTAACCAAAGGAAAGATTCCATTCATACAATGTGGTAAAAGTACATAAAGGGTAAAAATGACTTTAAAAATTCATGAAAGAATGGTAAACATTTTATAAAAACATTTTTACAAAACATGGTCTTGGATGATAAACGTAACCCTAGTAAATACTTACCTATAAGCAATCTCAGATAAAAAAGAGATTGAAAATTTATCCCTTACCTTATGTCCGATATGCTTTGTACGTATCCGAACCTCCTGTATAATGATTTAAATAATGTCATTATCTTATTACAGAATCATATTCATTGTTATGATTTCATATATGGTTCACTTATGACTGTATATTACCCATTTTTTTGTAAATTACATGTTAAAGAAGTGTTTGGGTAAAATCGTTTTATTTATCGTAGGTGTTTGGAATTTTTGTTCTTGAAATTATTATTATTTACTTACTTCATGAATATAAAACATGATTTATATATCATATATATTCAGTATATATATATATAATAGATATATAAATGAAATTAAACACACCGTTCATGGAGACGGTAGTCCGTATGTACGCATGAACGCTATTTTCCTTTGTTGATTGTCTTGAATGGAAGTAAGTAGATGAAATAAATAAATATATATATACATAAATCCAATAAATTTAACATGTCATATATTTCATTATTATGCATTATATATACTTTAAAATCATTCATGAATGGTTAATGTGGAGAATGAATCTCATCGCGTCGTGGAGACGTTAGTCCGTACGTACGCACGAGCGATGATATTGTTCCCATGGTCGTGGAATTGTGTTGAAGTGTATGTATACTATTTCAGTATCAATATCACTTTATAATAATCATATATAGTTACTCATTACACCATTATACCCATCCAATTAAGGTGGTGGCGGAAAATAGATTACACCACGGCGTGGAGACGGTATTCCGTACGTACGCACGCACGATGATTTCTTTTTTCTGTAGGATGGATAGAAGGTTAATTATAGTTGTTTCATATTTATAATAACATATCAGTATATAATAAATACTTATGTTAATACTTTATCATGAAACAACTAAAGAAGAAGAAGTTGAAGAAGAAATAAATTGAAAAAGATCGGTAATGGATATTACCTCTTTTTGATGCGCCTTCACTTAACTTCCAATTAAAGAACTATGGATGGTCTTTAAAGAAGCCCAGGACCTCTAGGATGATACTAGGGAAGTGGAGAAGAGATTTTGGCATGGGTTGGCCGATATTGAATGCTCAAATTGGTGTGAGGAGGAGAGGGAGGAGGTGTCCTTTTATAAGGGAGGAGAGGGGCACCTTAGGAAAATCTCAAAATATTATTTTATATTAAGGTCAAATTCGGTTTATAATGGTTAAAAAGGGTATTATTTCGAAGCTAAAGTGGGGATTGGTCTAAATATTCTAATACAATAGGATTTAGACAAGTTTAGGTTATTAATTTAACCTTATCAATTAGATTTAACTCTATGTTAAATAATTTAACTTTTACCGTGTCTTTTTTTTCTTACACTATATGGTTAATAAACATACCATAACAAGCCAAACGAAACCCAAGTTGTTTATTATTAATATATATATATCCTTATCTAAGTCATTTGGTCGAACCATAGATTTTTAGGAATTAAATAACAATTAATAATATAATATTTGTTTTAAAAACTAATTTATGTCAATTTTGACACTATTTGGTACATTATTTTAATGAAATTAATAACAGAACTATAAGTTCTAACCAAGATACTTATATCAACAATAACATGTCATGTTAACCTATAAAATTAATTTAAGTCATAAAAAGTCTCAAATTACATTTATTTTGGTGTTTATAACATCAATTATGTCAATATTTCATTAATAAGATAATTACTGCATCATCTTTGTGTCATAAATAAATTAAATTATATAATGTTTAAAAATTTTAAATAAATTACCATTATGTAGGGAATATTTTTATCTTTCTAATGAATATTTATAGTCTAATTTATCTTATTTATAACCCCATATTAAAAATTATTTACTTATTAAACATTGATTTTAACTATTTTAACCCTTCTTTAAATAAATTAATAATAAATGTCATAATCTAATCCAAGTGGGCCTAAATAGACATATTTTATTCCTAAAGTTGTTTTAGGTCGAATTAAACTTGTCCAATAGAATTAGGACATGTGTTAGGGTAATAATAATATCATTTTTACCCTTAATTACCCTATTTACTTTTAACCGTGGTAAATAAAAGTTTAAAGTTACTATTCACCAAAAAATATTTCCATCCCATTGAACCATATTTTACTTACTGACATAAACCGTGTCTTTCGTATTTTTGAAATTCCACTCACAGAAGCGGTAAAATTAAGTTTTATAAAAAATTTAGTTTTCTAACTACCACTTAGTTGTTTCACTATTCATCAAAAATTGAAAGTTTTCAGAAAAATACCAAAAATTAGGCCTAAGCTATATTTGATATTATGAATTCAAAAATGATGTTTATTTTACCAAATTCAAAACATATCAGTTACATTAACTAATTTAAAAATTAATTCCCGTTGTCAAAACAAATAGCGTGTTTTTAAGAGATAATAACTATCAAAAGATTGACACTTATTTATATCTGGTTTAAATGTGAAATTACATCCAATAACCAACATTGTATTAAAATGTAAAAATATATTACATATATACTTTAAAACCAATCAAATTAGTAATTTATCACTATTAATTATTTCTATTAAAATGGTTGTTTTTAATTAAAATTTAGTAATTTTCACTATTCATCAGAAAATGAAAGTTATCCGAAAAGTACCAAAATTTCACCCTAAGCTAATTTCGATATTCCGAATCTAGAAATGAAGTCCATTTTGAAAAATAAAAATTAAAAATTTGAAAAAGTGGTTATTACTATTCATAACAGCTAGTTTTAATAATATTTTAATAGCATATCGTTGTTTAGTGAAAGTCGGTATTGCATACTACACACGCTATCGAGGAAGGTCGCGATTGCGTGTAATGCAAGACAAGTCAAGGATGCGTGTTGTGAAAGCTCCTTTTGGTGTAGCGTACAACACAAGATATTAATGAAATTTAAAAGAATATTTTTCATAAAATCTCAGGGTGTTACAATCTCAATTTTTTTTCTGTGATATACATTCTTTATTCAGTGCACTTCCTCATACTATGAGTGTATGTAATAAACACAGTTTTATTTAATTTGTGTTATGATTAATTTTGACGGTATTAAAACAACCATTTTATCATATTTCCGTTAAGAAGTTAAATTTTTGAAAGTTATGAAATTATTAAATTAGTTTTGTCTCAATTTTTTTCTTTGACACTAATGATTCGTTAAGGACCTAGAATCATTTTTAGGTGTATATAGATTAAATTAACAAGATATATCATTAAAAAAACTATTTTTGTTATATTTTAAGTGTAATTTAATTCCATTTTCTTAGATAGAGATTATGATCCCACCTAATTATTTTATCAGTGTTTATTAAGACAATCTAATCACTTTTCAAGAGTGTTTCAGTTTATGGTTCCTTTAATGAAATTATATAATTCATATATCAAGAATAATCAGGTGTTTTTTCTCATATATTTATTCATAATAAATTTGTTATTAGTACCATTTTTAACTATTTGGTATTGAGGATAATTTATAATGTGTTTTTAGGGAAATTGGGCTATATTTCTCTCTTCGGTTAGAAATATATTTTATTTCCAAAACCATGTTTTAAAAAAAAATCAAAATAGTTTTCAACTGATTTATTAAAAAATCTAACATGGGAAAAATATTTTAAAAATGATTTATTATATTCAATGATTTTTAACATGTTATAAAATTTATTTTCAAGAATTTTTTTTTGATATATTTGTTATGTTCCAAAATAATTTTAGACATTTTCATGATTTATTCTTATATTTTAAAAATATTTTCAAAGAAGTGGGTTTAAAAATGATTTCAAGAATTATTTATATGTATCTAATGATTTTTAAAATAAAATGGTTTTAATAATTTTGGAATCTTATTTTTTATTTTTTCTATAAAAATGGTTTTGAAAATGATTTAAATTCTTTTTTATCTACTTAAAAGTAATTTTCGAAAAAAATGATTTTTAAATTTTATTTTTCAAAGAATAAAGATTATTATTCTCAGGAAATAATTTTGAAATATATTTCAAAATTATTTTCCATCAAATATGACATCTGTTGATGTTACTCATCCCCTTATAGGATATGCTCTAATGTTTCCATTAATACCCTTTCTAGGAATGGGTTATGATTAATGTCATAGTATTTATGAAACATGTTTCTCCTTTATGGGTTATATGTTTATGAAATCATTTATTCGTTCATGGGTTGTGCTTTTGATGAAATGATTATGATACCTGTATATTTTTTCTTAGGTTATGATATGTTTACATGATTATTATACACATTTAATTTCTTGGTTTATGATATGAATGTCTATGATTTTGGGGAACACATATATATGATTTAACTATGAGATGGGTGGGACCTATACCTCCCAAAAATGATTTAGGTAATGTTTTATATCTCATGTTAGAGACTTAGATGGTCTTGGGAGTAAACCATCACTACAAATATAGAAATGAGAGTGAACCATGATTACAAAGATGGTACGAGAAGTGAACTCATTCTAGTAAGACGACCATGGGAGGGAACCCTGACTACTATGATGGAATTAGGAGTAAACTCATGATACATTGATTTCCATGGGAGTGAAGAATGACTACCACAATGGTAGGTATAGTGAACACATACTACTATGATGGTCTTCAAAGTAATTCATCAGCTACTATAGAAATCATAGTATATGCTTATGTTTTTTCCACCATTACATGTTTGATTCCTTTGTTGTGATTCTATTAATTATGTTTATAATTTACTTATTATTAATTTATTATGAAATTTCATTATTTATTATGATCTCTAATTATTATTGTATGATCTTCAAATGATATTCACATTTTACATACCCTTTTGTTCATATTATTCTTACACATTTCCTTCATTTATCCTTGCTGATAATTTGAGCTCTCCCATTTCTTATGTTTCCTTTCCCCAGGTTCTGAAAAAATGTTTTAGGTAGAAGTACTAAATGTGGATATATTAACTGGATAAAATATAAGATCTTACACAAAGATAGAATATTTGTTTCTATGTTTCCAATGATACTAAACTATTACGGTCTTGGGCTTCTTAAGTGCAGACATTCCAAGGATTGTTATGTTTTTATATAAAATTTCAAATTTAAATTTTTAAAAATGTACTAAATATTATTATATATTGTATATTTAATCTAATTTTATTTTAAAAACTATTAAAAATATAATTTAATAATATAAAAAAAGATGATGAAAAAAAGTTGTGAATTGAATTTCACTATTTTTAACTATTCATCAAAAAATTAATATTAAAATAAAAAAAACATATTCCCCCAAAAATAAATTTTGATTCCATATTTTAAAAGAAATGTTTATTTTTATATATATTATTTATGAATATATAAAAAAATATATTTAAAATATGTTGGCATTGAAAAGTGGGTAAATGATACATTATAAAAATATTGATTTCTATATGAAATATTTTGTTTGATCATATTTAATGATTATAAACCCCATTAGATGGCTATAAAAACCCATTATATTGAATAATATAAATATATATATTATATTAATAACACTTAGTAATTGTAAAAAATTTAATTTATTATGATAAAACATCATTTTGGGAAAAAATTGTTTTCCATAAGAAAATTCGTTTTATATTCAATTTATTTTTATATTAATTTGTAATTGAATTAGACCAATTATTTAATTTTATGTTTCTGTAAACCATCTATTTTCATATTTTATTTAATAATATTCATACTTAATAATTTAACATATATTTTATAACTTATTTTATTATATAATAATATTTTTATAATATATTGTTGTTTTGTACAACTCGATCTTTAACGTTAGGAAATCCTTTTAAGAAAGATGTTGTTGCACGTGACACATGATAACTCTTTATCATTTTAATTACAATATATAACATTGATAAATATTTGTTTAAATGGAAAACATATTATAATTTAATAGGTTATTTTATTCCCTTACGTTTTGGGTGTTTTGTTCCAAACAAGCTATCAGATACAATGTTATTAATTTTGAATTTTATAAAAGTTAAAACATATTCAAATCTTCTCCCCATCCTAAAATGAAGTTGGTAATGACTTCCTCTCTACCTCCCCTCATACCTACTCTATGAAGGGAAGGGAGTCACACACCTCTTCCATCACATACTCCCACTTATTCCTTTATTCCATTCATAGATCCTTTTTATCTATATTTCATTCCCTCCATTAAGGATATACCTAGTGAAAAATTATTCATTTATGGAGTTCCTATTGTTATGATTTCATCTTTGAGTTCAAATAGTTCAATGTGTTGTTGGATCTGTCACTGGTAGCCCGCTTCAGTAAGAGACGTCCTTCTATTGTGGTATTCTAAGGATTATTCTCTAACAAGTGGATGTTTTACGCCCGAATGACAATAAGAAGTTTAGATTTTTGAAAATTAATTTATAATTTCTCATCAAAATAAGACCTAATATCATCATGGGAATATAATTTATGTATTACATCATGTTCAAGTTTTCCCTCTTCCGGTGGTTGTTCAATTTACAGTTGATGTGAGATCCCCCCTTTAAGAAGATATGGATATCACTTCTTAGTATCCACTACCATTTTAGAACAAAACTATTTCTAATTTTATTAGAAGTATTGTTGGTCACTTCCACTGCTTGGACCTATTAAACCACATAGTCTATCGCCTGATTTCTATAAGGAATTGTGTTCATGTTGATGATTCCAAGAAACTGAGGGACTATATCTCTATTTATAATGAATGTGATATAAAATGATATCAAAAGGTCTAGTAAAAATCATTCATCCAATTTTGTCATATTTTATTATCTTGGACATTATGTATATAATTGCATCCAACGAAAACATTTGATTTCACTAGAATCCCTTCCTTTAGATATATTGTATGAGGGACATTCTTAGTAGGATGTGGGTGAGTATAGAATGGAAACATTGTCTACTACCACATTATAAAATAATCTTGAGGTAGAGAATCTAATAACAATAACATTAAGCCTTCCCACTTCCATCCATAAATAATTAAGAGTTGTTATTTCAAAACCAGTGGTAGCTAATCCTTATGAACATTCGAGACATGATTTGGGGGGTGGAATGCATCAAAGGGATTAAGGGGTCATAGAGTAGGATCCCATGTTCATCCTCATATGCAGAAATTGATATTACAAATATTTTTGATACATAGATTCTTGAGTCATATGATCATGGTGAAAATAAATGAATCCACAAGGTGGAAGTTAAAGAAATAGAATAATTCAAGGGGATGGGATGAAACTAATGATGATGATGTGTTCAATAATGTTCAAGGACACTAATTTTTTATAGAACCACATTAAAACATGGTCATCAAGGATCGGAAAAAATAAAAAAGGGGATAAATCACAAGAGAATCATCCTGATGAAGAAAAATAATTGAAATGGATAGATTTAAAAGAATAGTGTGATAGATACTTCAAAATAGATTTCATAGAGAGATGATATGAAATAGGAACTCATATCCCAGGATTGATAAAAGGTCTGAAAGGGCACTAAGAATTTGAATGTTTTATCCTAAAAATGGAATGAATTCCTAAAGAAAGAAATTCAACTCCTATATTAATAATCCAATGGAGAGTATGTCCACTAAGAAAGAACAACTAATGGATATGTTGGGATAGATAGAGATTCATGGAAAGGAATGAGGCATAGTAATTAACTCGGAGGAAAACATTAAAGAAGAGGACATTATGTATATGGTACCCCCATATGATGATGATAAAAGAGTGGAGATAATACTATCTGAATGTTTCATTGAAGAGAATGTGTGGTGTTCAAAAAATCAAGAAATATTTATGATCATTGGTTTTAATGAAACAAATATAAATGGAGAAGACTTCATTCAGACGATGGAAAAGTAGGTTGAGTACCTCGATGACATAATCAATGAGGACCCAAGAACTTATGTAAGTAGAATTATAAGGAATGAATTTTATGAAAATACTTCTAATAAAATATTGTTTAGAATTTTAGGGTTTCATATTCTCTTATGGTGTGTGAAACATAGATTCAATCTATTATGGTTCCCACTTAAACATAAAAAGTGTATTTTTTGTAAATATAATATATTTATTCATATGAGAGTTACAATTTTAAAATTTTAAACTAAATATGTGGTATAATTTAATTTAAAACTAAACTAACATATGTGACAAAAAACCTGTTTTCTAATGAAATATTTTTCATATGGATAAATATTTTTAACAACGAAAGTAAATCAGAAATTTATTCCAAAGACATATACTACATTATTAATAAAATTATCTATAAAATAATATGTTTTATAAAATTTTAATCCCACGTTTTTGTTGTAAATTAATTATATCTAAAGGAAGTCTGAATAAAATGAAGCATTTATACTATTCATTATAAAATAACCTTTTTTCAAAACTCTAAATATATAAATATATGATAAATTGGACATATATAATTCGGAAATAAATATAATATATTCCAATAAGAATTATAGAAGTGGAAGAATTTTTTTTTATTACTTTTTATAAAAATAAATTAAATTCATGTTTGGGGGAAAATGTATTTCTGAAAAATATTAATATATTTTTATAATTTTGGAACATTTATATTTGTATATTGTATTTATCTAAAACAACAATATATAAAACTCAAAATTTATTATTCTTATTCATACATACAACTTTAACGGATATGTTATAATGGTTATGATTAAATAATAAGATAAATAGTATCTTGTGATTTGTTGAAGCTCATTGTTCCATGTACCACACGATATTGAGGAAATTAAATTTATTTGAAACAAAAGATTTTATAAAATATCTAGGTGATATAGTTTCCTTCCTGAATTATTATATGTTATAAATTCTACCCCACCCTTATTTCCTATTTCCATGTTTCCAATTACAGAGTGATCATATGTACACTTATTTTCTTGTTTTCATATGAAAAAATATAAATTATAGAGTACATTCTCTATCTTGAGGTAAATTTATACTATACACTCATATTAATATAATTTACTATATAATAATTCCCTTTGAGGCCTATGATTTATCCGCGCAAAGAAACATCCAATCTATACATTTGACTATATCGAGATCCTATTACATGAGTTGATACCCATGTAAATTTAGCATCACATTCAACAAAATGTCTCCTTAATTTTTTCTATATTGACAATTTTCCACAGTAAATAATCTTATATCATTGGAGGAAAATATTATTCATTAAATAAATCTTTTTAAATATTCCACAACAAACATTTAATTAACATTATCTCATTAGTGTACAATATTAATGACCATAATTGATCATTGTATCCTTAATTATGATAAACATCCCTTCTAAAATTCTCCCATTTACTACTTTACAAAGAATGAGATATGATTTCTAATTTTATAATTGATTTAATTTTAACTATTGGATTAGTATTATAAATTTATTATAGAGGTTTTAGATGCATTAAAATGTCTAACATTGTTTCATAACATTTTGGATAAACATATAACTCTATAAAGGTAAGGATATTGGTCTTAACATGAGTCAGCTACTACAATATAGCTAAATTTTTGTTCTCATCCATAAATAATTACATATCAAGATTCATTTTCCATACATGGAGGTTATTCCCTACATAGATTATATTCAATGATATAAACTCCAATAAATTTTCTGTGCATAATTTGTAATTAATTTCAAATAAAAATTAATCACATAACATTATAAATTTCTATTCAAATTATATAATTTTAAATCATTTCTAACACATAAAAAATAATTTGAAATAATTCATAGATAAAACCAAAACGAAAATCATATTATCATTTGGAATATCTTCAAATAAAAGAAATATTTTAAAATCATTTATTTTTGTTCATGAATATCATGTGGAGAAAAAAAGAATATCTCTCAGGATATTATTAACTATGGTTTTGTCATAGGTCCACCCAGGGTGAACTGATGATAATCATGTTAATAAACAATCATCCTTTTTAAAAGTTTTAAATCCTTATTTCAATTATGAAAAAAAGGTCCATATTACAGTATCTTGATTGTCAAAAATTTTCAGTGAAAACCAAATAATATTATCATTACCAAAACAATTTTTTTATATCCAACTCTAAAAATTACCCTCCACTTCATTTATAGTATTATATTATCTATTATATGTTTTCCAAAATCGTGTTTCCATGGTTTACACTAAACAAAACTTGATTACGACAATAACACCCTAACCCCATTAACATAGATTTTATGGTTATTTAATAACATTTTCACAATATACATGGGATAACATCCATAAGGTCTGAATGGATTGAAAACCATAAGAGTGTGGAAATATAAAATATTATAATATCATATCTATAAACATGAAATGAAGGTTAAAAATTATATTTATAACATTGTTATTAATTCTATTATGTCTATAAACTAATCCATAAATCCATTATTTTTATACAATGGAATGTAAAACATAATAATTGATGATACCATATTCTTAATAAGGTAATGAATCTAATGGATGCTATCATAGAATAAATAAACATTGAATAATAGAGTAGAGGTATAAGTTAACCAACTATTCATTACAACTAATATCATAGTGTGTTAATATATCCATGGATGGAATGAATACATATATAATAACATGGGTAAAATAATTATTTTCAAAATAATAAAACAAATATTTTCATACCTCATAATATTACCATTGTGGATATTTTCTAAGAAATCATACATAAATATGTATAGAATACAAAAAAAAAACAACCTAGTTTGTTTCATGAGTCATATTGATGTATTTTAGTTTCTATAATGTGAAATTTTTGTAACAATATAAATACAAGTATTTATCATAGGAATTAACTAAATAGAATATATATACATAATATAAAGAAATATTCATATAGAAACACTATAATAAGAAAAATTAATATCCTATATAGATCATAAATAAAACAAAATGATAATAATGAATCCAGTGTAATGTGGTGGATTATATCATCATGTTATATCCTGAATAAAACATAATAATAATCAATGGATTTTGAGATACATGAAAATACTTTTAAAGGAATATTAGAAGAATTATTGATTAATATACAATTATCATTATGAAATAAATTATTTACAATAAGAAAATCTAGAATATATAGAAATTTGTTTCAGTAAAATTAATCCAGGTATCACATTAAAGAATCATGAAGGGAAATAATAGACAAAAATACATGAAAACAGTTTGGGAGGTAATCATTTAAAGAATTATTATGATCTTACCTTTAATAAAAAAGTTCTTCATTATTAAATTTTAATGATTATTCTTATAATTACATTTCATATAAGATCAGTTACAGGTTAATATTAAAATAATAAAATAATACGGAAATATAAAATACTATAGAGAATATATTAATAAAAATATAGACATTGAAGTGTAATACATATGAAAAAAGAAAACAACCATCTCTATTTTCCCTAGAAGAATTCATTTATAATTTAGATTATTTATATAAGTAAAACTGAATGGAAAAAATTTTAATGTCAAGAAATATCCATATGAGAAGAAAATAGATGGGGATTGAGATAGAAATATATTATAATTCCCAAAATGGAAACAAAATCATAAATAATCGAAAATAAGTATAATATTGAGAAATAAAATCCTTCCACATATATGACATGCATTGTATGTGATTTTATCCTCATATAAAACAAATATAAATTCATTAAAAGTTTAATCCAGAATAAAAATTATACCAATAATTGTGTAAATAGTATATATAAAAAATCCTATTACCTATTCATAAACAAACCTTTTTTATCATCATTATTTGGGGTATTAACTACTTAATTTTTCATGTGTGTTTTGATATTGAAGTTAAGGTCTTTTAATCACGATAAGGATTCATAATCTATATAATGTTATTCATAATTTAATTTCAATGTATATATATAATCAATATATATTTGTATTTTTAATCATCCATCAAATTCATACATGAAAGATGAATCACATCGCTTCACAGAGGATGTAGTCCACACATACACAAAACAGATGATATTAATTTATTAATGACTTGAAATGTAAAAGGTAAATTATATCTTATATTTCCATAATAAAACACATTTCATAAAAAAAATATTTTCACTATTTATATCTTTATAACCATCCAAATATTGCGGTGATTTTGAGTTGAATTACATCACTTCATGGAGATATTAGGTCGTATATTTACATGAGTGATTTTTCAATTTTACGTAGGATATAAATAAGGAGGAAATTTGTTTTTCCGTACTCATGGTAAAATATATATATAATAATTATTATTGTTTATTTATTTTGGGATGGGTATAAAATATTTATTATGTGTAGATGATCACATTAAATGTTAAAGAGTTGGGTAAGAAGATTAATTAATTATTTAGAGACTACATTTTTCTTACCACATAATACATAAAATTATTCACTTAAGATAAGAAATATAGATAATAATAATAATAATTAATGAAAATATACTTTTATAACATTATTATTTTCTTATATAATGTGTATAATGTTTGTGAATTACAATAGAGAATAGGTCCCCTTATATATGTTAGGTGAGGTAGACACATGGAATTTATTAAAATATTTTGATAATTTTAAGTCATTTTTTTGTATAGATGGAACAAAATATCATGGAATAATTTTTAAATAAGGAATAAGGATAATGTATGAAAACAAAATATTTTATTTGTAATCTAATGTGAAATTTTTAAACTTATATATTAATTTAAACCCCCGTGTAAACTATTTTTATCCTGAAACATGGTATAAATTTCATTATGCATTTACTATACATTATTATGAAATATTAAGTTGAACATATTATATAATGATATATATATATATATTAAAAATATATAATCCATTTATAATTATTCATTTTAATTATGCTCTATAAATTAACTTTAATATATGTTAACATAATGCAATGAACCCCATTTTTAGACAAATGATTGTTTTAAATATAAATATGATTTTGCAAGAAATAACATATAATATTGACACCAATAGAATTAGTTTCGTGTTTATAAATAATATGATAATTACTTATAAATAAAAAAAATAAAAAATAGAATTTTTAATTCTAAATATATTATTAAAATATAATAACTAAAAATTATTTTATTTGAACAAAAAAATTACTTTGTTTTCCAAAATTTTAAACACGTACTTCTATGTGCATCATTATATTTTAGTATTAATTATATTAAAAAAAATATATTTTTTTCTGTAATTTATATTTAAACGTTAAATTTATTAATTTATCCATATAATTTAATAAATTTTATTATTTGGGAAATATTCGTAAATTTTATTATTCACCTAAAACTATAATTTTTTTTGGAAAAAATTGAAAACACCACACTTAAAAAATGGTGAAATTATAAATTCTAAAATTGAAATATATTCATTAAATTATATTAATTATAATTTGTAAATTTGTATTTGTAATGTCCCAGACCTCACTGGTCCATTTGTTTGGGAAAATCAGGAGTATGAGGTGATTCAGGGGGTCAATGAGAATTTTCACCAATACTTATCCAATTTTCCAGTTATGTGAACTGTTCCAAAGGTAAAAAGATGTGAACAACGCAATGGTAACCTTCTATAAACAGTGCATCAGTGACCTTAGGTGAATATTGTTATCGGTAACCTTTTTTGAATAGTGTCGTCAGAGACCCTTGGTGAATAGTGTCATCGGTAACCTTCTATGAATCATTCCATCAGTGAACAGTTCTGTCAGTGAGGTCTACTGGTAACCTCTCTTTCCGTTTCCAAATTTTGAATTCTATGAATGGGTACATCAGTGAGCATTTCTATTGGTTTCCACTCTTTCCTTTTCCAAATTTCAAATTATATGAATAGTTTTGTCGGGGAACAATTATATCAGTTACCTCTAATGGTAACCTCTCTTTCCTTTTCCAAATTTCCAATTATATCAACAGTTCCACCGGCGAACAGTTTTATCGGTAAACTCTATCTATAAACACTATTTTCCATTTCAAAATTTTGAGTTCGTTAATAGTGTTTCCAGAGTGGTGAGGACTATCGATAACATCTATCGGTAACCACTCTTTCCTTTTCAAAATTCAGAGCTCATGAACAGTGTTTCCTGATTCCTACAATTTTTCCCCTTTAACGTTTCCTTTCATGTAAAATACATTTAATACCTTATTTTAAGGACTCTAAGGCTGATTCAAATGCCATGACTCCAATTTTAATTTATCTTAATGCTTCTGTTGTTTTTACGTGGTCAAATGATGTGGCATAATGCGATCTGATTTTAATGGAAAACCTAACGTATCATAAACCACCACTCCATTAAATCTTCTAAAGGGACGGTATATCATCCACCATAGTTCATCCTCCTTGATCTCACCTATGAGATGCTAAAACCTTTCATTCTATTCGATAGGGGTTGTGAAATCAAAATTTTTTCCTGGGATTGGTTCTACTTTGTTTTGATTCAACCAAGTAGTATTGATCAATATTCGGTATAAGGTATACCTTATCGCCAATCATTTGGGTTTGTATCCATCTGATTCTCATTTCCCTATTATGGTATGTGATATCTATAATTCAATTGGAGTTTTCATGGGTTTCCATTGGTGTGGTCGTACCACATCATCTTCGGGTGGATACAGTTATCATCGGAGGAGGTGAACATGATTATTAGTGTGGATCATTCTTGTATAATGCTCGACAAGAACCGTTTGAGGTAGCGGATTTTTTCCTTGTCTTTTATTTTATATTAAACTATATAGTTAGCATCTATTATCCTGCTATATCACAATGTAATTTACATAATTAATATTTGAACCAGATAAATAAATTAATATCAATTGTATATTATAGCCTATTGTTTTTATAGATACTATGATATCTTTTCATGCTTCACATAGCTGTTAATTCTTGATGGAAATGGGTAATGAATGTAAACCTGAATTAATAAAAAAATTGTTTTTCTAAAGATAAGGTGGCATGTAAATTAATTTGTTACTTCTTGTTGTAATTATATATTAATCAAAATGGTGTAGTAAGCATGTTCAATTATTTTTGTTAGCTTACTGTTTAGGTTTCCCAATGATGGATCCTATGAATATTAAATTGGTTAATCCAACATTGATTAAATAACATGTGGTTTGAAAAAATATAATCCCTTGTAGGGTTTTGGGATACCCCCTTTGTTGTTTAA
The DNA here is from genome assembly GCA_963277665.1 of Viscum album. Taxonomy (NCBI): domain Eukaryota; kingdom Viridiplantae; phylum Streptophyta; class Magnoliopsida; order Santalales; family Viscaceae; genus Viscum; species Viscum album. The sequence goes on along the minus strand of CAUJRU010000065.1, from coordinate 1,384,649 downwards.
GGGCCAATAGAACATTTGATATGTTGTTTATTTCTCTTGCTACCTGTGTCATGGTGTTAGACCAAATGGCTGTTGTGATATGTGGGATGAGGGAGGCTTATCTATTGATGTTGTAGTTGATTCCTAGAGTGGCGATAAGCATCATATTATGCATGTGGGTGTCAGGTAGGGAACAAGGGAAGATAAAATGGATTGGATGTGATTGTTTGGATGCTTTCTAATTTTTATTGTTAGATTATGTGATTTAATTCTCCCCACTGCTAAAGGCAGCTAGACATACGTAACCTACATCTGAAAGGGGAAAAGACTCCCAGGGTATGCCACATGCTTTTTTGTTTTTAGCTTCTCAAGGGAGAATGGGTTTATTCTCTTTCTATAGGCAACAAAGACTCAACGGGTAGTTCATCTACTCACCGCGTTGATCCCCCTTATGATTAGTAGCATAGAATGTTTTTCTAAAATGCCTGGGAATATGGGAGAGTAATGCTGTAAATAATAAAATGAATAACCGATGTTAACCCATGGGGTTTGGAGCATACAAGGGCACAATGCTAAGGTTGTGATTTGAAGGAACAATGTACTTTGGGTGTGGTTCTAATGAAATTTAATGTGGAATTGTTATTGGTTAATTAATGTTTAAATAATTAATTAACGTAAAGTGAAATTGATAAAAGGGAATGAAATAATGTATTAAAGTTCTTTAAATGGTTGTGTACTTATTGGATGCCTAGTCTTATAAGTGGAATACCATAGTCTGAGAGACGTAAGTTGTAGTTGAGTCTAAGACTATGTTATGTCCACAGTGTGGTTGTGAGCTATAGCATATTCTGTACTTTTTGTGTTTCTATACACTACTACACACTATCAGCAAGGGAAACTGACACACCAGGTATTCTAATCCCTAGTGGGTGTTTTCGATAACATTCTGGTGGGAGGATGAATGGTTGACGACCCTCTTTATCCCGGCTCTCTACTCTTCATAGTTACATGTGCTGGTAGGCACAGTGGTTAGTTTTCCCCAATTAGTTCTGAATAGGGTAGTATTCTAGATATAGTTTCATATGGACTACTATAGGTGTAACATGTATAGGTTGGGATGGCTTGAGGATCCTTACTCAGTGTATGGGATGTAATGGAATGGGGTATAATACCTGATGTATGATAAACATTATTCAAGATGTGGTGGCTCCCATGAACTACCTAGTTCCATTTCTTACGTCGGCGTGGTGGGTTTCTTTCATGAGGTGCATGTTGTGGTGCTTCGCCCAGGTGTCTGTGGGCATGCCTTTTTGGAGAGAGATGCTCAGGATGTGTGATGTTGGGGAAAAGTGGAAAAACAATGGGGAATTATTAGTGGGGTAACCTAGATATTCTTTATTATATGATATATTCTTGTATGTGTTACATAGTGAGAGAATCCATGGTGAGGCAGGGAACTTAGTATACCAGTTTATGTGACCAGTTATTTTCACTTGTTGTTTAATCTGTTTAGCACTCTTTCTTTACTTTTGCACAAGAGGCTTCAGGTAGGATCCTGCTAAGTATACTATTTAACGTACACTATGTATTTATAAACTATATTTCAAGTCACTTGGAAAAGGTTTGAGATTTGGTTGGTTACTAATAGCGTGTGGTTGCAAGAGCTATTCGGGCTTGTGGTTGCTGCTGTTTTACATAATTTTTGGTACTTGTTGTTTTTCCTCTTTCAGTTGTAGTAGTTTTTCATGAACTTTCGTATGTGTATTGGGATTTATATTATATTACCGGCTGAGTTGGTGTTGGTTGGTGTATGTCTTATCTCTCTTCCGCATGTGTTCTCTAAGAGGTTAATGCCTCAAATTTGTGTGTTTACTATACCCACGGTGCTAGTCACCAAACCGGGGCCTACTGGAGTTTGGACTCAGGGGTCATTATCTCCCTACCCACATTGTCTTCCCAGGAGGGGTACACTTTATGGGGAGGGGGTCGTGACAGATTTTTATTAGAGGCAGGATGAGAGATACGATGATGTTTGGATTTAGGCACAGGTGAGGTTGTATGGGGTGGTAGGGAAACAATGTCATTCATGGTTAAAAAGTGATGTAAACAATGGATACCAGTTGATACATAGGCATTTAGGGCCCCATATGATCATATGTACGGAACATTATGTTTACAATGTCTACTAAACAAGGTGATACTAGTTGTAGGGTACGGACCTAGGAATTGATATGAATCATTATTCTTTGTGCCATTGTTTGCATAAATACACCTTGGGATATGTTAACCTATCACAATGAAAAAAAATTAATTAATTAATGATGATTCTTCCATATTCCAGGTTTAGGATCTCTAACCATTTGTTATTTTTTAGGTATGGCTCTCGGTCGACATTCTTTTAGGGATCACATATAAGACGTCCAGTAGGTTGTGACAACAGATCGTCACTGGGTAAAGGTTGACGATGATGACACTTGTAGGAGGACACTCTGAGAGTTTCTTCATCAGAGTCTATATAAGTATGAGGTCCATGTTTCAGATGCAATCATTGAATAATAATAGGAGAAGGTCTAGATAAGCTTCAGTTCGATCCGTGATCAGAAGGAGCACTGGGTTTCCTTGGCTGTAACGATGTTGTATGGATCAGAGAGGTAGTGGTGTTTCTTGTTCCTCAGGGAACATGAGGTGTCATTGATCTAATGGGATGAGATCCGAGACAAGTTTATGGTCATGATTCATTCTTTGACAATGAAGACATCCAGTCACTAGGGGATTCTTACCCTTTGACAGGGTATATCTTGTGTGTGAGAGTTTGGAATCCATTTCATGAACCATTTATGATATGCTTCGGACCTATTTATCGATGAGAAGTCCAGGGTGAAGCATTTCAAGGAGGATTGGAATCAATAGGTCGAGCTCCATGTCACACCATTTATGTTGAAGACATATCCTGATGTACTGGAAAGGTTAGAGGTTGTTGAGAGGACTTTGGCCATAACTAGATCAACATGAGAGGGGAGTCGTCCTGATTCCTCATGAAGCAGAGCTGTGGTCTGGGGTTCCCGTTTTTCAAGATAGATGAGTTTCCATTCGGCTTGGGGTAGGTCCTAGCCCTCAACAACTCGTTTTTATGGTGGTAGTATCTCTCAGGCCTGTGACTTGTGATCAGGTACTTGTTTTTTTATGGTGGTTGTGGTCATCAACAGTGAGTGGGCCCAGCCTTTCATAGAATCCATCGTGTACCGGGTTTTCTACATCAGGATCCTACATTGATGGAATTTCAGCTAAGGCCACAACAATAGGTTTCACTAGCTATAAATCAGCATATGGTAGATGGGAAAGGCAGAGGACAGCCCCATGACACTCCTCCCCCTTAGATATTAGTGCGAGACCATGGTGGTGGTCGTTATCAGGGTCAGAGAAGTTGTGAATGTTTTCGTGGTCAGCATCATGCTTTAGCATTGCAAGCGCCAGGAGATCCAGACATTGTTCGAGGTACCCTTTGCTTGTTTATACCTTGTTGTAGGCCTAGTTTGATTCAGGAGAAGCACACCCCTTCCTATCACCTACCCTTTTCCATGCTTTGGGACTTGAGGCAGAGAGGCTTCCAGTTCCCTTGGCATTGACTACACAAGTTAGAAGATGAGCAGACTAGTTTGATATATGTAAAGACTATGAGCTAGTGTTAGGGATGAACAAATATTGGGGAGAGTTACTATGTTCATGAATATAACCATATTATGTCATCCTCAGTATGGATTTGTTGTATTTAGTGTAGGATATTTTGGATGATTCAAGAAGCATGACATTTTATACGATTCGGATAGAGATTAATTGGTTTTTTTTGGCGAACGAGTCCCTCAGATGGGTCAGAGGCATGTTACATCCTTATCATCCATGAAGGATGAGTTGATGTTGAGATCTTCAGATGTTCAATAGTTGGTTTTTCTGAGGGTCATATAGGAGTACACTTTTTTTCCAGAAGTGGTTGTTGCATTATCCCCTTGACGAGAGATCAAGTTTGGGATTGGGCTACAACCAGGAGAATCTATTATATCTATATCTCTATATTAGATGTACCCTTCCTAGAAATGAGAGATATGTATACATCTTGATGGTCTTTTACAATGCAGTTTTGTTTATCCTAGTGTGTCACTTTGGGATGCACCCGTTTTTTTCATGAAGAAGGCTGACAGAAGTTTGTGGTTGTGTGTTGATTATCTTCAGTTAAACAAACTGATATAAAAGAATCACTATCATCTTCAACATTTTTTTTGATTTATTTGATCAACATAAGGGTGCAGGAAGGTTCTCAATGATTGAATTTCTGTCATGATTTCATCAGATGCGTGTGAAGGATGAGGATATCCTGAAGTCTGCTTTCCTTTGTCGTCATGGTCAATATGATTTCACTGAAATGCCATTCTGCATGAAAAATTCTCTGGTTGTGTTCCTTGGATTTATGAATGCTGTGCTCCATGAGTTCCTGGGCATGTTCATGGATGTTCTCATCGACAACATACTTGTGTACTCCACGTCTGAGGAAGAGCATGTCGAACATCTGCACACCGTTTTGGGAGATCTTAGTCCACATCAGATGTTTGGGATGTTGTTGAAGTGTGGGTTCTAGGCTCAATAAGTCCATTTCGTGGGACATTTTGTTTCCTTCTAGGGAGTAGCTATTTATCCATCAATGATAGAACCAGTTGTATCTTGGGCAGCCCCCAAGACAGTGTCAAAGGTGTGAATTTTCCATGGTCTTGCAGGCTACTACTAGAGGTTCGTAGCCGATTTCTCTTGAGTTGAAACTCCTAGGACAATATTAAGCAGGAAGAATCAGGTGTTCATATGGACTAATCAGTTTCATGTAGCTATCGAGTATATAATGTAGAAGTTGGTATGTGCTCTAGTTCATTTTCTTCCAGTAGAGGGAGTTCAGTTTAATGTTTTTGCAATGCTTCACATCTGGGGTTAGGCTGTGTTTTCATGCATAAATGATCAGTTGTTACTTATTAGTCTCGGTTGTTACGTCCTCATGAATGTATCTATGCCACCAATGTTTTTGGGTTGGTATTCGTGGTTTTTTCTCTGAAATTTTAGGGAGGTTACCTCATTGGAGAGTGCTTTTTGGTTTTCACTGAACATTACAGTTTGAGGTCTGTTTTCTTCATCTGGGACTTGAACATATGACAACATCAGAGGATGGAGTTCTTATAGGAATATAACTTCGATATATCATATAAACAAGTAATGAGGAATATTGTAGTTGATGCGCTGAGTCGAAATTCACGTTGTGATGTTGTGCATGAATTCGGTGATTCTGGGAGAGTAATGGAAGAAATATCAGCATTAAAACTTGATATGGGAGAAGTTGGGGGAAAAGCATGTCTTTTTCTGATGACAGTTCAGTCAACTCTGGGGAAAAATTTGGAAGACACCCAGTTGGGGATCTAGATGTGGTGGTCTGGAAAGACGGAGTTGTTTGTGGCAAGGCCCCTGATGCGTGGTCTGATGATGAAAATCATCATGTGTTGTATCATGGATGGATATTTGTTCCTTTGAAAATGCATGATATGGTTCTCAGAGAGTTCCATAGTTCACCTTTAGCGGTGCATCATGGAATGACAGAGATGTATCAAGCCTTGAGGATCCAGTTTTGGTGGCCTGGCCTGAAGCATACAGTTTTAGAGTTAGTGTCTCGATGTTTGGTCTGACAGAAGTAGAAGGCTGAACAACATGATCCTAGTGGTCTGCTCCAGCCATTATATATTTCTCAGTGGAAGTTGGAGAACATCTCAATAAACTTTGTTACCTGTTTACCTCATGCTTAGGGAAGAAATGATGCTATATGGTTTTTATTTGATCATTAAACAAAATCATCCCACTTTATAGCAATCAAGGAGTCGAGCTTAGTGGATGTTTTGTCGAGGGAGTATCTAGGGGAGGTGGTGAGACTTTATAGAGTCCCATTTTTGATAATTTCTGATCGAGATCCTCACTTTACCTCTAGGGTGTGGATAGGCCTCCAACATTCTTTTGGTTCTCAACTATGCCTTAACACTATTTTTAATCCTCAGATGGATGGTCAGACCAAGTGGACTGTCCATACTCTTGAAAAATTGTAATGATCTTGTCTCCTAGATTTTGGAGGTTCGTTGATGAGGCACTTACCCTTAGTAGAATTTTATTACAATAATAGTTTTCACTCCACCATCGGAATGGTGCCTTTTGAAGCCTTGTATGGATGACCATTTCATTCTACTCTTTGCTGGAATGGGGTTAGAGAGTCAACAATTCTCAGACCTGAACTAGTGAAGAATACAACAAATGTGGTTAAGGTGACTCACAAGAGGATGAAGACAGGTAAAAACATTTGAAATCATATGCTGATCAAAGGGGGAGTCTCTTAGAGATTGATTTTGGAGACCATGAGTTTTTAAAGGTGAGTTCCCATCAAGGGCAGCGATGGTTTGGTCGAGGAAGTAAGCTTTCTCCCAAGATTATTGGCCCTTTTGAGGTGTTAGATCACGTTGGAGCTGTGGAATATCGAGTAGAAATTCCCCCATAGATGAGTCTAATACATGATGTTTTCAATGTATCACAGCTTTATCGTTATCTTCATGATGACTCTCACATTATCGATTGGGGAGAGATCGATGTTGATGATGATGCGACCATCGAGGAGAGACTTTTGGAGATCCATGACCACAAAGAGAAGGTGTTGCATGGGCATTCTATCCCCTTGGATCATGCCTTTTGGTGACACGATTGCATGGATGAGAGTACTTGAGAATGTGAGTCAATGATACATGCTTAGTACATAGATTTGTTTGATGTTTAACTATTTCCATGTAACAATGTACCCTTTGTGGTAATATAACTTTTGTGTTTTTAGTATGGATTTATTTTATTTCTTCTTCTGGATTCCTCTCTATTGAGTGGTATCTCAAAGGGTGGTTTTTCGGACCCTGTTTCATTTTCCCATTTGGTGAGTTTTGAATTCTCAATGAGGAGAATGTTTTGGGAGGTACCTGATGTAATTTCCTAGAACTTATGGTCAATTCCATTGTGAAAATTAGGTGTATTAGGTGATTTGGGAAGTCAAGGTGACTTATCCATAACACTTTTCCAATTTTCTAGTTATGTGAATAGTTCCAATAGTAGATAGTGGGGAATATTGCAATGGTAACCTTATGTGAATAGTGCATCAGTGAAGATATGTGAACAATTTCATTGGTAACCTTCGATGAAAATTTCCATCGGTGAATAGTTCTATCAGCGAGGTCTAACAGTAACCACTCATTCATTTTCCTAATTTATAATTCTATGATCATTTCCATTGGTGAACAGTTCTATCAGTAACCTCTAATGGAAACCTCTCTTTCCATATCCAAATTTCAAATTATATGAACAGTTCCACTGGTGAATAGATCAATCAGTAACCTCTAAAGGTAACCTCTCTTTCCTTTTCCAAATTTCCAATTCTATGAAACGTTCAATCAGTGAATAGTTCTATCAGTAACCTCTATCAGAAACCTCTATTTTTCTTTGCTAAATTTTGAGTTCGTGAACAGTGTTTGCAGAATAGTGAGGTCTATCGGTATCCTCTATTTCTATTGCCAAATTTTTAGTTCATGAATAGTGTTTTGAGAATGGTGAGGTCAATCGGTAACCTCTATTTCCATTCCCAAATTTTGAGTTCGTGAATAGTGTTTCCACCTTACTACAGTTTCGCCACATTAACATTTCCATTTGTGGTAAAATGTATTTAAATCCTTTTTTAAGGACTTTATGGCTGATTAAAAGGCTATAACTCCTATATTAATTTATCCTAAGGCTCGAGACGTTTTTACATGGTCAAACTGTGTGGTTTAATGTGATCATATTTTAATAGAAAACCTAGTGTATCTTGATCCAGAACTCCATTAAATCTTCTGAATGGATGGGATATCTTCCTCCCTATATCTTCCTTCATGTTCTTGACTATGACATGCTAGAACCTTTAATTTTATTCTGTAGGTGTTTGAAATCCAACTTTCCTCCTAGGATTGGTTCCAAATTGTTTGGATGCAACCAAGCTGTATCTATCAATCTTCAGAATAAGGTATGATCTATCAATATTCTTTTGGGTTCATCTCCTTCTATTTCCCTTTTCCCTGTTATGTTATGTGATCTTTATAATTTTCATGGGGATTTCTTGGGTTTCCATTGGTGCGTTCATACCGCAACATCCTTGGGTGGATACAGTTTTCACGGGAGGAGGCAATCATGATTCATTATGTCAGTCGTTCTTATATAAAGATCTATAAGAATAGTTTGAGGTAAGGGATTCATTGCTTCTCTTTTATTTTATGTGAAACAGTATATCATCATGTTTTATCCCACAGGATCATAATGGAATTGACATAATAAATATATGAACTGTATAAATAAATTGATATCGATTGTATGTTATTGCCTCTTGTTTTTCTATAGAGTGTTATATCAATGCTTTCTTTTTCTAGATTTTTGTTTGTGATACAAATTGGTAAAGAATGTAAATTGGAATTAATTGTTAATTGTTTGGAATAAGCTAAAGAGGAATGTAATTAAATCTAGTTCTTCTTATAGTAATTTGATATTAATTAAAATAGTGTAGTAAGAATGACTAATTATTTGTGATAGCTTACTATTTAGGATTCCCAATAGTGGAACCTATGAATAACAAACAGGTTAATCCATGATGGATAAATGAAGTTCTGTTTTCATAAAATAGAATCCCTTGTAGAGTGTTGGGTTACCATATTGGTTGACCAGAAAAGCCGTCAGAGGGGGAAACCCTCTGACCAAATATTATTAAAAAAGAGTAAAACGAGCCGGTTTAAGGGGTGCCGGTACCCATTACAAAACATCCCCGCGAAAAAAATTTCAAAAACCACATTCAAATTTCTAAATCCAAGACCATCCTGCTTTCCTCGATCCACACGCCATCACCGCACATCTTCCCAAGCATCCTCGGGCCTCAGACCCAAACACGTCACCATCACCAACCAGACTGTTCGTCGCCGGCGAGACCCCCTCCGGCAGCACCGCGAGATCAAGAAACAAGCCATTGCACCACCAGTAAAACCAAAACATCATAGAGATTCAAATCCAAACACCGATAAACCCCAAGCCATTTCCATCCATAAACACACAGAAACTTTATAGACATCAAGTGAGTTAGCAAGCAGGAGACGACTTCGCCACACCGCCGGATTGAAACGCCATCATGAAATCCATCCAGCACAGAACAATATGTGCAAAAAAACACAAATTGCAAAATAACCTCCACCAGAACAATGACAGAAAAGCAATCACAAACCAGTATAAGATCCCATATCCCACTGCCGCCATCCAACAAGCCCGCAGAGGCCATGCCTAACCACCAAACGCCATTCGAGGCTGAAACCCTCATACCGTGGGAGCAGAGCTCATCCTCTTGTCCGACATCGCACCGCCAAGGATGCAGAGCGTCGGTCACCGAAAATACAGAGCCAGAAATCGCCACCGTGTGAAGGGGTCGCCGCCATCGGAGCATGAGTAGTGAAGCAGCGCCGGTGCGGGAAGAAGGAATAGTGTGGCGGCAGGCGGAAAACCCTAGAGCGCTTCGCCCCTTACGGGCTCATCTCTCTCGTTCGTCCGCGCCCAGATCTTACCATATTGGTTGTTTAAGTGCCAAGATCCCATTTGATACGATGCTTGTTTTTCATGATCCTTATGTTTTTGTGTGAGCCTGGATGGCTGTTGTGATATGTGGGGGTATAGAGGCCTATTGATTGTGGCAGCAGTTGAGGCCTAGATTGGAGAGATGCATTTGTTTATGCATCTGGGTGTCAGGGAGGACACAAGAGATAATCGAATGGGTTGGATGTGAATGTTTGGATGCTTTATAATTCTTATTTGTTATTTATGTGCTTTACATCTCCCCACTGCTCAAGAAATATGTTTTTACATAACCTTCTTCCAAAAGGGTAATGATGCGTAGGGTATGTCACATGATTTTTGCGTTCATCTTCTCAAGGTAGAATGAGTCTATGCTCTTACTATATGCGGAAAATACTTGACGGGTAGTTCATCTACTCACCGTGTTGAGACCCCTTGTGTTTAGTAGCATAGAATTTTTTTCTAGAATTCCTGAGAATATGTGAGAGTAATTCTATAAGTAAATAATTGAATAAATGATGTTAACCCTTGGGTTTGGAGCTTGCTGGGGTGCAATGCTGAGGTTGTGATTTGAAGGAACTGTGTACTTTGGGTGTGATGGTAATGTAATTTAATGTGGAATGTTTATTAGTTAATTAATGTTTAATGAATTAATTAACATAAAGTGGAATTGATAAAAAGGGAATGAAATAATGTATTAAATCTCTTTAAATGGTTGTGTGCTTATAGGATACCTAGTCTTAGAAGTGGCAACTTGGAGTGTGAGAGACATTAGCAGCAGTTGAGTCTAGGACAATGTTATGACCATAGTGTGGTTATGAGCTATAATATATTCTAAATATTTTTAGTTTCTATATGCTACTTTACCTTTTCAGTAAGAACAACTTACACCCCAAGGATTCATTGTCCTAGGGGTTGTTTTCCCCAACATTATGGTGGGAGGTTGAATGGATGACTACCCCTTTGGCCCCACTCTCTTCTCTTTATAGTTACTTGTGCTGGTAGGGGAAGCATTTGGTTTTCCCCATATATGTGTGTAGAGGGATGTAATGGATTGTGGTTATTCAAATGCATATATTCATGATATTGTTTCCAATGGACTACTATAGGTGTACATGTATAGGCTGTGATGGATTGAGGATCCTTACTCAGTGTATGGGATGTAATGGATTGAGGTATAACACCTGACAAATGATACACATTATGAAGGCTGTGGTGGCTCCCAGAAACAACCTAGTTACTTTTCTTACAAGGAAGTGTTGGTATTGTAGCATGAGGTGCATGTTGTGCTACTTCGCCTAGGTTTTTGTAGATAATCATTTTTAAAGAGAGATGCTCAGGACATTTGATGTTGGGGAAAAGCAGCAAACCAGTGGGGAAGTAGTATTGGGGTACCCTTGATATTTTTATTATATTATATATTCATATATGCATAACATGGTGAGAGTATCCATGGTGAGGCTAGGAACATAGTATACATGTTTAGGTGACCAGTCAGTTTCACTTGTTGTTCATGGTGCTTTAACATGCATTATTTACTTTTGTACGAGATTATTCAGGGAGGATCCTACTGAGTATATTGTTATACTCACCCTACGTATATATAAACTTCATTTCTGGTCACATGGAGCAGGTTAGGGATTATGCTAGTTACTACTATCTTGTAGTTACAGGAGATGTTCGGGCCTATGGTTGCTGTAGTTTTAATTCTTTTGTGTAATTTTTGTGTTTCCCTTTTTTGTTGTAGTTTTTCATGAAATTTCATTTGTGTACTTGGTATTTCATTCATATTATTTTTTGAGTTGGAGTTGATTGGTGTTTATATTATCTATCTTCTTCATGTGTTCTCTTATAGGGTAATGCCTCCAATTTCTGTGTTTACTTTACCCTCGGTGCTAGTCGCCAACCCGGAGCCTACTTGAGGCAAGACTCAGGGGTCATTATCTCCATTCTCATATTATTTGTCAAGAAGGGGTACACATTATGGGGAGGGGGTCATAATAGGTTTTAATTACAATTTACATTAAAGCATTATCTATCATATTATTTTTTTAGAAAAAAATACATTCAAAATAATATTGACTTTTTAGGTGTTAATTTGATTTTATTTAATTATAAAAATATTCATGTCATTCTACCATGTTACATAATCTAGCCCATAAAAATTACAAATGGATTTTCTAAACCACTAGGTCTTATCACAATCATTATGGGTATCAAAAGATTCATTGAGAATTACTTCACACTCTACAATTTATAACAGTGAATTTCCTTAGTGAATCCATATTTACATATTGATATATTAAGTGATCATGTGAAAAAAAGTAAATATTAAATATTTATTTTTGAATCAATATTGTAATAAATATGTCTAATAGTAATCATGTATTATAAATGATATTACCAACAAAATATAGAATAATAATTTATAAAATATAAATTATAATACAAGGAAAATGAAGAGAATGATGAACAATGAATTTGATATGTAAAATAACCTATTATAAAACAAATATGCATGGATATGCCACTTAATATATCTATTTGATATATGGTCACCACTCAGACATCATTACCATTTATATGCTTCTGAACACATTATAATAAAAAACAATATATATCATTCAACAACTAGATCTATATGAATAATGACTGAGACTATACAAATAATGAGGTGCATGGGTATGATTTCAGAAAAATGTGAATAACAATATTTCAAATTGATAATACACTACTCCTGTTGTTATAAATTCAATAAATCCTATTTTAAAAATAATATATTTAGTAATAATATATGGTAGTTTTACTCTGAGAAAATAAAACTAAATTATATATTATTTAAAATTTTAAAACAACCTAATCAATTTTTTGGAAAACAGATGTGAAATTAAAGATACATTAGAGAAAAATATACAAAAAGGCTTAAACGTATAATTTTCCCTGATTTATATGTTAATAATAGAATATAACTTTATAATTTCCTTTTTTTGAATAATTATTACATTACATATAAGAATTAATAAATAGAGAAATGATCTAAATTAATAAAAATGGTGAGCATAAGAAAAGTAGAATTAATAATATAATAGACCAAATACAATGAAAATATGTCATATAATAAATGTAGCAAAATAAAAAATATATATAATATGAATGAATGAATTCAAAATAATATTGACTTAATAAATGAAAAATTAACAAAATACATAAATCTATATAAAAAAAATTATTAATAAAATACATAATATATGTTAAAATTTTGAAATTGAGGTACAATAATAAATAGAAAGGGTAAAACATATCATATAAGAAAATGATCATACTCTTACGCGAGTGGAAACAACTTATATTATATTGATGCATTATTAATTGATTATCCCTGAATATATAATTTATTAAATTCAATAGTCATCGCTACCTATTAGAATATTATCTTTATAAAAAATATGAAACTATTTAGTTCATAAAAAATACTACAATAATAACAATCAATCGATAATATAATTATATACCGAAGGAATTAATGAATTATTCTTACTGTAGGGGAGGAAACAAATATTTTTAAAAGACTACCCATAAACCATATAACATGAAATGACACCTATTATATTTCATCTTAAATATATTGATGCATGTATCCCCATTCACATTGATAAATATTTTAAATGGTAATAACATCATCTAACATAATAACTAACCATATTTTCATGATAACACAATAATGATTAAGGACACCAGTGTCATGTCTATCATTAAACATATTAAAAATATATGAATGGGACCTATAAAAAACATAGGTATAACTAATCTGATATATTATTATTTATAAATCATTATATAATAATGAAATCAATTTATGAATCAATAAAAACATTATAAAATCTAATCACTATATAATGATCATAAATAAAACAAATTTATAATAATTATTTCATATATATTAACTCCTTAAAATCCCACACATATATAAACTACATATCATGAATACCTAATTTAAATTTTTTAAAAATAATTTTTTATTAAAAAAACACTTTGTCTTCCCAAATTCAAATAATAACATTCATTGGATTTTCAAAAACCCATAGTGTGCATGAAAAGATGTTCTATATATAAATATTTAAACCTACACATGATAAAATTATATCAAAAATGGTACCTATGAACCCTACTATTATATTTAATGTTTCAAAAAAAATAACATCTATAATCATAATTTGTGATAATAGCGTATTTTTAAATCAATTACACATAATGTGTGACATATTGGTAGAGTTTTAAGAAATTACCTACTAGAATAGATAAAATCAATGTGTTGAAGTATCAATCCACCATAAATAATATAAACATTCAATAATGGGGAAAATGAAACATAAATTTATAATAACTATGTTTTCATAATAAAAAGAGTAAACCTTATCCCATATGGTAGTTTGGGGTTAAATAAATAATTTAATGAAATTAATTTATTGAAATACTCATAGGATTGGTAATCATGATATGCTTCACTACACCACTTAATGATTCTTACACTCACTCAATGTTAACAATCCATAGATTAGAGTAACATCCCTAAATAATATATAAATTTTTCATTTCTCATCCTAATAATTAATTACCAAGTCTAATAGTCATCCACCTTCTTTATAGGTAGAAAATATAAAACTCTTTAATAAAGAGAGAATTACACATACACCCTTGATAAAAACATATCACCACTCTGCATTGTATCTATTACCTCAAACATACATAATGGGAATTAATAAATAAATATAAATTGATTCAATAGATTGTGGGTGGTGGTGTTGAGATATGATATGAAAAAAGTAGAATTAATAACCCCAACTTTTCATCATTTGAATTTTATGAATCCTCTGGGATTGATGTTAAAATTAATACATGCATGCACATAAAATAAAGAAACATGAAAACACATACTATAGAGTAATACTTTGGTGGTATTTCCATGATATTATAGGTTAGATATCACAGTTAATGAAATGGAAAAAATAATTGAAATGGAAACATTGGCATCGATCAAATAGAATGAAATTACAATTTGAAAAAAATGAAAAATTGCAAGAATGAGAAGAATAATGTTACCCATATTGCTTACCCTTCAAAAGTTGTTCATAAATATATGTTTATATAAATATAACATTAATCAATAATAATATAGGCCCTGAAATTTGATCATCTAATGATCAAAGATAGTATCATTTTTTATTAACCCTATGGCATTATTAGTGAGAGGTTAACTGATTTGTTTACAAATTTTCTATTAGGTATACCATAAGTTCCACCAATGTATTTCAAGAATGAAATTCATAATAACATATTATTCATTATAAAAGTTTCATTAATCATTTTCCTCTCTCATGAATGCACTGTGTAAGATTATGGAGGCTGTATCATTTTGGAAGAATTGGATTTCTATCAGGGTTTAATATTGGTGGTTGAGGATGTGATGATTGGTGAAGTTAATCATTGGTGTTAAATGAGAATTAATTTATGGGAGGCAAGAATTTCATAGTTAAATGTGTGGTGTATTTATTTGGATAATATAATTTTAATTTTTTTATATTATCTTCTCAAAAATAATTCCATAATGATTCATTGAAAAGTGGTATAATTTCCCCAAAAAGATAGTTTCAAAACAAAGATTACATTTATATGGTATTAAATGATGCATTGGCCCATAAGGATACATTCTATGCATATATAAAATGCATTATATCCTGGGATGATATTTTAGAACAAACTTTATATGATGGTACTTCTTGAGAATACTATATTGGCTTCTATATACATTGCTTCTAGTGTGATAGACCAAAATAAAAATATCACCTTGAAAAGCACCATCATAGAAGTATGTTCGATATAGGGATGATATGTGAGAGGTTTACATTAGATGGGGTTAACAATGTGATTATTCCTCTAGGATGTCTTTGAGGACATGTTGGTCAATTATAATATTTCAAAATATTGATTCATGGAATATTAGTGATCCAATACTATATATATTGGAAAATTATCACATATATTGATCTTATTAATCTCTATTATCTTTATTTATTCCTCAATAACCACTCTTACAAAATAATTGAATGATAGAAATTAATTTTATCCATTTAGATTAAGTCTCAAAATGACAATTAATTCATTTTTTGTGATTTTATGTCATTTTCTAATTAATTCCAAACTTATCTTCACCCACCAAATACATATAAAATTCTTATGCATTATCGCAATAGAGTGGGTATTGACCTTGAATAATAGAATAAATGTGTGTAAATTTTTGGATGGATCTGTCACTAGTAATTGTCTCATTATGCTCCCTAGGAAATAAATGTATCATTAAAACATGAATTCCAAAGGGTACATAATGATTTCAAATATTCCCATTTTATTACCCAGATAAATTAATTTTAAATTAAAATATAATAATTCAATAATGACCCAATGATACAACACCCTTTTAAATTTCCATCAATTTTTACACCCATATATTACTTCCACACTACCATGATACACAATTTTAAAAAATAAAATACCCCATCTAACAATTTTTTATTTTAATTTTTTAATACCCCGATAATTTATCTTCTATTTCACAAGGAAAATACTAAATTTATCACCAAATTTTTTTTCTATTAATGAAATATTGATGTGTATAACTAATTTAAAACTAAGAAAACCCATAACAAGAAACATACTACATGTAAAATGATAATAGTCTATGATGTAAGGGACCATTTTTCTAGTCCAATATCATATTTAACTTCTCAAATTAATTTATTTTAAATATTCACAAATACATTAAATGAAATGTCAACTCATAAAACTATTTATCAGATCAAAATAAAATTTTCACTATTTCATAGTAGTTATCATATCATAACCTATTTTGGTTTCATGATATACTATTTAATTATTGAAAATTATTTAATATATTTCATGTTAAATGTTATTTTTGATACATTTCAAATGATAATTCATTTTCAATTCCATTTATCTAAATTAAATTTGTGTGATTCTCAAATAAGTTTTCCATAATTTAAATATTATTTATGAATGTATTTATATGTTTTAGAAATAACTTAATGATGAATTCATAAATTTAATCACAAAAATAAAACAAAAAAACAAAAAAAATACACATCCTATAATAGTTTTTGAAATATACACACAAATATATTTGATTACCCTTTAATTTTGTTCTCACGTAACTAATGAAATTTAAAAAAAATCTAGTGAGGAGGATAGACCCAACCTAATTGGTATGTTGTCACATATCATTATATCCTTCAAAAAAACATAATTTTTTAGAAAATTATTAAAATATTAAATTTATATATATTTTATGGAAAATAAATAAATTAATTGAGAAAATATATATAGATATTTGATTCCCTAAAAATTGGGAACTAGTTTTTTAATATGTCCAACTACATCATAGTTATTTTTCAAATTGGAAGGGGGGTTTTGGATTTTCTAGAAAAATAATACACATATTTATTATTTATATGAAAATATATCAACATATATTATATGGGTCCCATTAATTAGTGTAATATCTATGAAAATGTTGAAAAACATGATTGGTGGAAGGGGGTAAGAGTAGGCACGATTCATCCATATTAACTGCTTGAAAAAAAATGTGGAATCACACTCTGATTACAGACACAATTGAATTACATTATAAGATTAATTAATGTGGTGTTAGTAAATTATATAACATGTAAATAATAAGTACAAGATAAGTTCAATTAACTTTATTCAGACTCAATGTGTTTAACTTGTAACGTAACTTCTTATTTCAATGACATTAAAATCATCTATAATCAATATATATAACTATAATATTTTATAAAGTTTTTATTTTTTACTATTATTCTATATATTTATAATTAATAATTACTAACTATATTTTTTAAACCAAATAAATGTATATATATATTCTATGATGAAAAGTAAATAATATAGAATTTTTGAAATAAATTTATATATATATATTTTATTATTCTCTTATAATATATATATATATAAATTTTTTTCTTATAATATATATATAACAATTTTCTAACAATATATATATAACAATTTTTGAAATAAATGTATATATATATATTTTATTATAATATATATATAACAAGTTTTTAAATAACGTAACATCTTAACTATATATATATATTCTTATTTTCTTATAATATATATATTCTATTATGAAAATAAAATAATATTGAATTTTTTTCTTGATGTTCATGGAACTTAAGGTTATTTGTTTAACACCTTGATAAATTAATTTTCCCACATTAGAATTTCTAAATTTGTAAGAATGAAAAATTGGTGTTTTCCTTATGATTATATCAGGATGTGTCTCACTTAGGATTGATAATTCTTATGTCATATTTTATTGATATGAAAATAGTGTTAAATGTAAATTACAAAAGATTGATGTCTGGAGTAGTGAGACATGAATGAAACATAATATTAAAAATATGAATACTATGAAATAGGGAAATGGAGATTCCCAATGTATTAGTGATAATGGGTTCCTTCCCCACCAATTTTGATATACCTTACTACGAACCAATGATAACACTCTATTTTATTCTTCAAAATCCATCACAAATCATTTAATTTTTAATTTTATCACACTATAAAATCATAAATTGTATTGGGAGGAATCCCATATATAAGAATAAAAAAAGACTCCCTAAATGGGAGACAACTACTCACAATCCCCCAAAAATAAAAAACTCATCATCCCATATCCAATCAACTGGATCCATCATAAACTATTTAAATGAATGACGTAATGTTATTAATTAAATATGGGGATGGAGGATACTATATATACAATAATGGTAGGAAGAAAAATATGTTACTATTGACCTTTTCATCTTTTTGAATCTATTTGGATAAAAATAGAAATTATGAAAGTAATAAGAAAATAAATTAAGAAAAAAAAATAGTTCATCTAAAAAATGATATATTATATATAACTAATTTTATAGTTGAGAGGTCACTACTACAAGGAAAAAGTAGAAGAAAAAATCCGTGATTGAAAAATGATGTTATAATTATAATATAATAAAAAATAACAATTATGAAAACCCTTATTCAAATACATTGTTGGGTACCCATTATAGTGTTTATATTTTTTTTAGTTATTCCCAATTTTCAACATCAAACATAATAATGTACCCAAACAAATATGTTTCACATGATCTATTATATTCCCTTTTTGGATTTTCATCACATGGTTATTTTTTTAGTATGTAATCTGATTTCGTTTGAAATTGGGTATATTAAATCAAAGTTGGTACCCTTTGTTCTTGGATTAATAAAATATATAATACATTTATTACTTAATTTATGTGATATTATACCTTCTTCTCCCTCGATAATACACTGTGAAAGCATTTAGTTCCATTAACAATATATCTTCTGTAGCCTTCAAATACAATCCCATGATAGTGCATGGGTAATATTAAGTACAGAACATAATATCAATTTTTACCTGAGAATGAGATAATGAGAAGATTGGATATCAAATAGAACCCTAATGAAGTGACGAGTGGGGGAAAACATAACTTTTTTTCTGAAGGATAAATTACTAAAAATTGGTTCATGATATTAAATTATAGTGGAAATAGAATTTCCAAATGGGGAATCATAATTATAATTACATTAAACTAAGATGATATATTGTTATGTGAGGTTTCCCTCATAGAAATGAATATTTTTTTATAGATTGAATTGACATTGCACTGATGAGGTGATGTGAGGGTACTATATGAGGATATATTGGAGGATGGATTATCCATTGGATAATCAATGATTAAGTGTAGATCATGTGACTCCTTATAAGGTAAATTATTGGAGTGAATTGATCAATATAAAAATATATAAGAGTATTAAATAATATATAGTTGGAATTTTGATATATACTACAATATATTACATGAGGTTACATACATGGATATCATAGTGTTATAAATTTATATAAAAAACATTGAGAGAAAAACGTATTTACATTTCATTGTTATAAAATTTACAACCTATATAATTATACATTATTATTATGGATTCGTTGATCCCTACTCTACAAGAAACAAAAAAAACATTGAAATTAAATATCTTATGTGGAATTAAAAAATTGAATGCCAATTTGATAATAAATTTCATGATTTTTTTCCTTCCACATTACATCCCATTTTATTATCACAAATAAAATATATAGTAAATTTCCAGGTATTATCACAATTGTGGTGTTGTTATTAATGAGAAAAATAATTAAAGTATAATAATATTGTGTAAAATCACTTGTTATTTGGATATATTGTAACATCCCACCATTCCCAATTAGATTGTGAATGCATAATATGTTAATAGTCCTTCTGTGATATCCTCAAGTCACCAATGGATGAAATTAAATTATGAGGGATTCATAAAAATTCAGAGATGATTTTCCTTTGGAAAATTACTCAACCATACCAAATGCCCACAACGAAAAAATCATTATATGACACACAAGAACATCATTATACAAATTTAAATTAATATTAACAAAAAACATTATACCAGAGTTCAATATAGAAACTGGAACATATATCAAATTCTAAAGTTGAAGACTAAAATAACATAACCTAGAGGATCAAAATACATAAAATCTAAAGAAACCAACAATATCTATGATCCAAATCCACAATCATTGCCAAAGGTTTCACTATGCATCACTACATAAATGAGATAATTATACACTATTTGTGTCTCTATATACAATATCTACATTATCACTGATGATCCCATTCAGGGGAAGAGTATAAATTTTTGTACGATTTACCCCAATGAATTCCCTACTAATGTAATGCGGATTAAACCAGTTTGAAAATTTATATAAAACAATTCATATTAATCAGTTTTAAGATAATTTAAATTATTCAAAACATAGAATAAAATTGTTATAATACCAAAATAGTTTTCCAAAAAAATAATTTCAAACAAAAGTAAGGAAATAATTAATTTAAGACATTAATCAAATCATATAGTTTAACCCATTACATTCCACAAACATTCACAACACACACAAAATAAATATTTTTGTCACCACTAATGGTAGATCATCACTTGAATACTTCTTATCTTTTATGGTGGTACTTCATTACCATTATCTATAATATTCAAATCAGCCCCAAATATTTATTTGAAAACCCATGCCAAAATAATTATGTTAAACCATTTAATGAAAACTATACATTTATTAAAAAAACATTTTGAACCAAATATTCCAAACATCAAAGACAAAAGAAAATTTTAACATCATCATGTCAAAATCATGTAATCAATTTCACATTCAATCAAATCATACATTTTATACAATTCCACAAACCCCAAATAAATTGGGTTCCCAGCAAGATTTGAAAAATAGTTTCACAATACAATTAATCTAAATAAATCAATATCAATTAGTCCTTATATTTCTAGAAATAGCTGGTGAGAGTTTATCCATATACATTACAAATTAGGTGAAATTTAAAAATTAATCACATTCTTCATAAAAATAGTTAGAAAAGATAAAAACAATATTATGATAGAGATCACTATCAACCCAAAAAATATCTTACCATGATTACAGATAACCTACATAGATCTATACCCAATATATTAGATCGATGAATCCAATATAAGGAAGATGATTAAATATATGTAAAACAGGCCATGAAAGAACACTTAACAAGTAATTTGGGCCACAAATATACAAATAATATCTAATGGATTGATAATGGATCAAGGGGAAGGATCAACATAGGCTTTGGGAGGATAGGAATTCATGTTGGTGTTAGATTAAGGGAAAATAGTAATTTAAGTGGTGATTTATATTAGATGCAAAAAAAATCTAATCATTTAAATTCCCTAATTTAGGAACACGTTTAGGAAAAATGTGTGCAAACCATTAACTGGCCATTTCCTTGAAAGACCCCTCTCAATGCTTGAGCACATAATTAGAAATACTATCTTCCAACCATTATCTACTCCTCTATTATAGTATTGATTGTTTCACCTATCTTGAAAAATGGTTTGGCCAAATCATGAGTCAAATGTGTGTGTGACAAATGGCTTGTGATTCCAATTACATAGTTTCCCAAAGGTTTTTTGTAGTTTCTATGAACTTTTTTCAAATCTTGGAGATCCATAAAATCCCCAAAACATTCTAAATCAACTCTAAACAGTCCCAAATTATCTAAACTATAATGTAAAAATAAATTTCATTAATAAAGGGTCAATCACATAAAATTGGGGGTGCTCCATTCTCCCCACCATTGATTATTACCTCCAAATATTGTAGAAAACATCATTCTCACAAGTTAATTTTGACAATTTCTTGATCATTTCCTTCTCCAGATTATTTGATTCATCCTTAATTTGAAAATATTTTCAAAAAAACTATACCAGGCCAATGGGTTTTCCATGAAATGTATTTTCATTCCTATAAATAATATGTTTCGAGACATGGAACAATGAATAATTAAACTATTAGTCAACATAATCTCATTGAATCACATGGTCATGATCTGGATAATACATCATCAATTGATATACGTGAATATCATTATGCACTAAACAAAAGAATATTTTAAAATAAAACTCATATTCCACCTCACCCATCGATTCATGTATCAAAAAGGGCATGTGTATTGAGGTGATAACATTCACTAAATCTCAAACCAATGATGTCCATGTATTGTGAAAATTATAAAGAATATATGATCACTCAATTCAAATGAAAAAATTAATTAACAATGAACACGTATTCATTATGATGACTCTCTGTGGTCTCTATTCTCTTCATGGTAAATAGAATATTATCTATTCTCTCTTGGATAATGCTTGGTCTATCCATTTATGTGTCCAAACTTTCTACCAAAAAATAATGGGAAATAAAAGTACACAAATAATTTTTCAACATGATTCATATGTATCGAGTCGTGGTAAATGTTTTTATATGATCACTCAACTAATGGTGTGTGCCCCTCCCATAAGGAACCAAAATCCATTACAAAAAACATAATCATGTCTTCCATAATTTTTATTGTTCTTTTGAATATTCCATTCATCTGAGAATGATACGACATTCTCATATTCAACAGATTCTGAAGACCATACTATAAGGATTTCCAAAAAAAGAGTCATAATAATCCAATCATGGTCACACAATTAATAATAGTATTCCAGTCTCTTAACCACTTCTATGATATAGATCTTAGACATGTCCTCTACCGTATAACATTCATGAATAGAATAAAACATGCTAACATTATGATCTAGTTCACTAACAACTATATAGAATCATCTTTCTAAACCATCTTTGGGGTTCAATGTCACAAAATTCATGACAATTTTCTCCTATATAAAAAAAGAAATGGTAAATTCCAAGACATACTCGTTTTCTTAAGAGACTATGCCGTAAAATGTTGATTGGTGAGGAATCTAATAAAAACTCAACCACTATTATTTTAATGCCAAATGATCAAAATTGTGCTTTCAATTCATTACACATCATATATATTATAAGATAAACATCACATATTTAATGAATGTTTGTATGAATATGATGTTCCAAGATATGATAAGTTACAAATTTATAATCTCAAAAATAAATTTCTTTTCCTATTGTACAACTATCTTCAAACGATTTTCTCCCCAAAATTGTGTTTTTAACTCAAAGAAACACATTCCAAATCAGATATTTTTTCATCTTTAACCATGTCCACAAAATTTTTAATCAAGGAAACTAGTAAGAACCACATCATTACCTCATTCTTTATAATCCCAGTGCAGATCATCTATCAAAAACAATAGCTTCCACAAATATTTAGCTCATTTTCCTATCAAACCAAATTAATTTCAAATTATGGGATTTTACATCAATTTTATATTGACTGGTGTATAAATTAAGTCAAAGTAAAACATTTGTTGATACTCTATCAGTATTCATTGTAAAAGATTGAAATCTATTTGTGAGGAAGTATATTTCAAAATTTTATGATTCTTAAACACCATATATTTCCCACAAAGTTGGATTTATGGATAGTATTTAATTCATTAACTATAGAAATAACAAAAAAAGATAATGATATATCACTCATCCATTTTTAAATGTTTTTCCACAAAAATCCGTAAATATTTGTTAAAAAATTAGTGATATTTACAACCGTCGCTAATTTAGTGACACATCATTTAGTGACACTTTTAGAAACATAAATAAATAAAAATTGTACAAATGACAACTCATTTTGATATGAATTTTTTTATAATTTATTAAATGACGAATTGTGTACCAAAATTTCTGAAAAACATTACTATATTTTTTTGTATGTTTTCATTTTTTTTAAATTAAAAATTTAGTTTCCCTAAAAACTTATTCTTATAGACCTCTCTTTTCTGGACTCACCCTGTCCTCTATAGTTGCCCCCAAAATATTACCTCAAGTTCCACCCACTCACCCTCACCCTATCCCATACATTATTCCCTCCCAATACCCTCCACCAGTGCCCACCCTAAAATTTCCCTATATAATATCATCCACCTTAATACCTCATTTACTTCTCCAATCAACCTCCCTACACCCCAACTCTAACAACATATATCCCCGTACTATAATACCCCAGCCAACCTTTCTCTTCTTTAATGTATGTCGGTACAATGGAATGCTCTTATTTTTCTGGTAAGGATCATCCTCTCCACTCACAATGTGTATGGAAACCCCAATAAAATGGCGTGAAACATTTGAACCCCACAAGGAATTGAAAGAAGGGCCTCATATGTACAACTCGAATAGAATAACTACCGACCTACTTTGATTTTGATTATTCATTTTAATTATATATATATATATATTTTAGAATTTATAAAATTAATATATTTATATTTGTAATATATATTCTATGAATATATATATATGATTATATATTATATTATATATAAATATATTATATGATGATATATGTATTATTATTTAATATAGATATATATATTTATGTTTTATATTATACATATATATATATTTATATTAAATTTATATTTATATATCAGTTTATATGTTTAAATTATATATATATATATATCGATATTATATATACATATATACACATATATGTATATATATATTTTTTTATTAATATATATATTATATGTTTTTCTTATTATTATTTATATATATAAATTTATTTATATATTTGTGCATGTAACAATATATATCTTTATGTATATATATATATATAATAATCCTAGTTTTAAATCATTAGTAAAATTTTCATTAAAGTTGCACTATTTCCTAAAAAAATGTGACTAAATTTAATATATATATATATATATATATGTGTGTGTGTGTGTGTTTATATAGATAAATGTATATATGTATTCATATATAAACAAATTTACATATATAAAAGTGTGTGTGTTTATTTATATATACTAATACATATATATTGATATTTATTTGTTTTTGTTTATATATACTAATATATATATATATCTAAATATATATTTATATCGATTCGAGGAAATTAGTTATATAACTATATATATTCATATTAACGATACCTAAAAATGACTCTAATTATCTAAAATTTCGGGACAATGGTTCCTTAATAAGATACTTTCCCTAAAACATGACACTAATTTAGTTACATTTCCAAAATATGTTGCTAATTTAGCTATTATTTTTGAGTAAATAAAGAAAAAACATAGTTTTTTTGAGGAATCGATGATTAATTAGAATCCTTTTTTGTAAAAGATTCTAAATTAGACATTCTATTTAAGAAACATTGGCAATTGAGTGCCATTTCATAAAATCATCACTAATTTTGAGACTTTTTATTAAATGGTGACATATTTAAGATGGGGTTTTCAAGAAATGTTGCCTTCTTAAAATTTTTTCAAGAAACATCTTTAAATTTGTGATGTTTTAAGAATTTTCCCTCATATAGCAATTTTCTGAGGAATTATCTAAATTTTTTTGATTTGTTTTAGGAAACCATAATAAATGATGATATTTTGAGGAAACAACTCTATTAAAGAAGGGGTTTTTCAAAAAACATCACTAAAATTAATAATAAGCGATGTTTTTAAAAAACATTAAAAAATTAAAATTTTTTGTAGATATCCAACTCATATGTTGGGTATTGTTTTTCATGATACCATAATTGTAGTGAGAAATAACCAGCAAAATGATCTCCATGCATGAGAACACATCCCATCCCGTGAAATTTCTGTCAAATCCTGAAGCCGCACAATACTACTCAAAGCCATTTTAAGATTTCGCTAATATCGAAATCAATGTTTTTGTAAGGTGAAATTTGACTGCAAGAAAAGTCCTTTGGAGTTCATCATTCTATTTAAATAAACACCTTTCCTTGTCAAAACTATAATTAGTGATGACAAAAGTGGAATTTTATAGAAATTATGTGGATAATAACCTATAAGTGCAATGAAAAATTATATCCAAAAACATTAAATGGTGGTTTCGATGTTATTACATGCTCTATATTTTATGGATCCATGCAAACATAGATAAGACGGGATTGTAAATGTACCTCTTATATCCGAAAATCACATTTTGAATGTATATAATACAAATTATAATCACACAAAATTTACAACATTATCTCTACTAGTTTCTCATGGTCATCCCTTGTCGTTGATTACACTAATATCATTAATAAATTATTTTATACTAATTATATTTGTAAGTACAATTAATGGAGTAAAACCCAAAAAAGAGAAAACATAATATCTTGTGGGGGTTGAAGTAATGAAGACCAAGGAAATATGTTATAACCTTGATCAATACTTTAGAAGGAAGAGATACCAAAATAGTGACATATGAATTCTACTTAACAATAGACATATTGGATGTATCAAATCTGACAAATCATTCCCATCACACCATGTGTGGATAATGAAAGAGTGATTAATAAGAAGAAACTTTCACTAGATAATATAGTAAATAATAGACCGGGGAAAAAAATAAGAACATGAAATTAATTGCATATAGTTAGTGAATCTCTTTCAAATTATTCATGACAAATGTTCCTCTAGATACCCAAGAAAAAACTAGTAAGAATCACATGGTACTTAATTTAGAGGTAGTCAACTCCACAATAAATTGTAAATTAAAAAATCTTGTAACCCCTAGTATCATGGACATCACCACCACCCCTCATAATTCACGTGCAACATGAACCATTAATATTTTATATGAGACCCAACTAATGAGGATGTCACCTAATCTATAACCCCTTCCTAATACTAGGTGTATTATCAAGGATATGGGGCACTAGGACCAATATGAAATATGGGTCTCCCTCACACCTCTTAAAAATACTATTTAGATCAATCAAAATTATCTTGGTTTAGAAAATGTGTATTGTTTGAGTATACATATATTTCAATCAAGAAAACCACCACAAAATAATATAGATACATTGGAAATATCAAATCCATCATTTCCATAATGATTATTGTTTCATTTGGAAGACCTAAAGTTTTATTCACATACTTATAATGGCCATATCAACTCCTGAAATACATCATTTCAATATCCTACATCTGAACATACAATTGGTGTTATCCTAAATTCAATTCATTTTTAAAGAACCAATGGGAACCCCTAAATTGATCAAATATGTCACCAATTCAGGGAAGAAAATATCAATTAATTTTTATAACATGATTTAGATTATTATAATATTCACAGAGACAAAGTGGTATATCTCGAATTTTCAAACACCATATTATTACTTCCGACAGAGACATATGAGGACAAATAAAACATTTTCTTTCAAACAGATCAATGTGAACATTCCATTACATAAATATTGTTGGTTTCATTCGATAATAAGGAATTTAGTTAGGAAAAATCCTTGTTAAGAGATCAATCATAAATTCACTTCTTTTAATAGTGGGAACACTAATAAATTATCAGGAAAAAACATTCTTAAACAAATCAACAATTTCATAAAAACAATTATTCTTAATATAATCCCTTGATGCCCTGGATAAATTCTCCCACAATTGTGATATAGTTCAAACTGCTAGTCCCAACAATCCCATTGAACATTTCATTACATTCTAGTATCATCTAAATATATTCCCATCACCGTCATCTGTTATAAAACTAACCGTTCAGGTATTACTGTCAATGTGAGCATTGAAAAGTTTCATCCAATATTTCCCCATAAAATTTTATAGAACATTATTTTTATATAAAGGCTCAAAAATCACTTTGAACAAGATGGGTTTGATGTTTCAAAATATAATGTATCAACTCCACCCGAAAAACTAGAATATCAATAACGCATGAAGGAATAGATGAATGGGAAACAACCCTGTCAAATAATTCATGAATAAGGGTAGAATTTGAATAAATCATAACCCTCAACATGGATTGTCCCAATTTATTATCCACAATCACATTCTCAGCACTATAAAATATCTTACTCACGTCAATTTTATTTTAATTACCATTTTGAGATTTCACTAGTTGAGGAGTTCTATAATTCCATGATTCATCAGGGATAGGCCTGTTGTGGTTATGATAACTATTCTTCTATCATAATCCTTTCAAAACATATGAATTCCGTGAAACATGAAATGTATCATGTAACACCCTGAAATTTTAAGAGAAAAATTCATTTTTAATTTTAGTGATGTCTTGTTTTTTATGTTACAAAAAATGGATCTTTCACTATATGAAACATTTTATTATCTTGCAGTATATGCAACACTATTCTTGGCTTCTGTTTCACACAAGAGAGACCTTCCTCAATTGCTTTTGTTGTATGTAATAGTGAGTTTCACTAAAAAAATGATATATTATTATTATTAACTAGCATATATGAATAGTAGTAATTAAATATTGAGTTTTATTTCAATATAAATCATCTTACACATTTTATAGATCATGATATGAGAAAAAAGTATTTTTTTCAGGTAAAATATGTATTTTTAATGAAATGCAGTTTTTCCATATTTTAATGGAGCACCCACATTAAATATAGTTTTTGACACATTTATAAGTTCAATTAGACAAAATAAACTTATTCATTTCAATAAAGATATAAAGATTTACTTTGGATAAAATTTTTATATTTTTCTGTTAACTTTCACATTTTGATGAATAGTAAAAATACGCTAAATTTTATTTAAAATCAACGTTTTTTATCAAGATAATTTATATGATTAAATTATAATATTGAATAGTTTTAAAATATAAATAGAATATATTTTTACAATTTAATATAATAAAAGTAATTATCATTAATTTTACATTGAAATTATAGGTAAAAACATTTCAATCTTTTTCAATGTTTTAACTTTTGAAACCTGTTTTCTCCAAAGCGGGATTAATTTTAAATTAAATCCTGAAAATTATGTGTTTTTGAATTTGGAAAAATGGATTCAATATTTGGAATAATAAGGTCCAAATTATGTTAATAGGATACTTTTTATTTTTATAAATTATGAAAAATAACTACGGTAAATTTTATTTACTATAGTTAAATGTAAATCGGGTAATTAGGGGTAAAAATAAAATTATAAAATTACCCTAACACCTTAAATAATTATATTGGATGAATAAAATTGGACCCATGTAACCTATGTTTTTTAATATATTAATTTCATATACTTTTGACCATGAAAAGGATGTAATTATTATTAAAAGCAAAGCAATTGACAACATGTCAGTCTCTTATATCTTATAAGTGTAATAATTTTAGTTTAGTGATAAACATCATAAAACTCTGAACATAAAAATTAAATAGAAATAGAATAAAATTATATACATCATGAGAATTTATTTATAATTTTTAGGTATTAAATAATTATCATTAATGGTGACACAATAGTGATGTAGAAATTGTTTATTTAGCAAAAAAATCAATAATACTATTTTTATTAATCTAGTAGTGACAATATAAGGAACACAAACCTGACCAAAACATACTATTTGTGTACATGTAAGCCATAATAATCCAATAGAAGAATATTTGACCATTTTGAGCATTATAAAATCTATTATGAAACTTATAATATTTTATTTTAAATGATGTCAAAGTTGTCACCTTCCGGATTTAATAAATATAATAATTTCAATGTTGTGATTTTAAGATGGTAAATTCAAGTAAAAGTATTATTATATAAGATATTATATTTATTTAAATCATAGTATTTTATTTTAAAATTTTATTCAATAAATAAATATATTAAATAATTATACAAAAAATGTTGCAGTAATTATTTTATTAAGGGAAAAATCAAATAAAGGGTTTTAAAAATATTAAAATAAATGTTATACAAACAAATTAATGTTATACCTGAATTTTTTAGATTAATATGAAATATTATGAATCTATTTAATATTTTTTTTCAAATATATCCTCTGTGTGGTTTTTATTTAAATTCAAATAAATGAATAGTGTCAAAATTGACTCTATTGTTATTTTATAAAAATAACATATTATGAAATTGTATAAAAATCACAAAAATATTTCAAAATTATAAGTTAAAATTTATATGGTATAAAATATCAGAAATTATCCAATTATTTTCAATTCACAACACATAAGTACTTATTTAAATCAATTTTTAAATTTAGATTATTATTACCACAAATAAAAATAAATAGAATAAATAAGGATAAATCAAGTTGATATGGTTTAAAATAAATTCCCACCAAGTCTAAATTTCATTGGATGATGAGATTACAACTCTATATCATCTCATATTTGGATTATAATTATTTTTTGAGATATTTAAGTTGGTTTTGAGTTTATTATAAATTAATATTTTAGAGGTTTCCAAAAGTGCCCCTCTCCTCTATTGTAAAAGGGAACCTCCTCTCCCTCCGCCTCACACCACTTTGAGCCTTCATGATCATCCAAACAAAGAAACTTTCTATTCTACACTTTCCTAGATATAGAATCAAGGTCCTGGAAATCTCAAAAGACCAACTTTATTGACATAAGAGGAGGTTTAGAAGAGGCGTGTCGAAGAAGAAATAATCTCTTCTACCGATTTGTTCAAAGTTTTTTTATTCTTCTACACCCCATTCTTTAGTTGTTTCATTATAAAGTAAAAAAATAAGTATAACTAATATAATTTTATGTCATTGTAAATATGAATCAACTCTATTCCTCCTTCTACCCATCCTACGAATAACGAAATCACTACGTGTTCATACGTACAAAATACCATCTCCACGCAGTGGTGTAATCTGTTTTTCCACCACAACCTTGCTTGGATGGGTGTAATGGTGGAAATAATAACAATAAATGATTATAATAAAATGATTATAATTTTTTTATATTATATAGTCCACTCCAATACCATTCAACAATTATGGAAATGATATCGTTGCTCGTACCTATGTACGAATTACTGTCTCCACGACACGATGAGATTCATTCTCAATGTTAACCATTCCAGAGTGATTATAAAGTATGTATAATAAATAATGATGAAATTTATGAAATAAAAATACTACTGAAAATATATATATATATACATATATGTTCTATAATTACTTATATTCAATTTAATAATGAAATGAAAACAACAGTTCATGCGTACGTACGGTCTACCGTCTCCATGAATAATGTATTGTACATCATGTATCTATCTATTATATACATATATATGTTGAATATATATGATATAAAAATAATTTTTTATATTATTGAAGTAATTATATCCTGATATAAGTAATAATAATATCAATAACGACACATCCAAACACATACGATAAATGATACCATTTTACCAAAAGCACTGCTTTAACGTGTAATTGTCAAATGCACGGGTAATATAAAGTCATAAGTGAATCATATATGATATCAAAAATATTATTATGGTTATTTTAAAAGTTAATAATATGTTTAAACCCACTATACATGAGTCTCAGATACATACGGAAGAAATTGGACATAAGGTAAGGGATAATTATTCCAATCTCGTACTTATCAGAGATTGTTTATTCGTAAGTATTTACTGGGGTTATGGTTATCATCCATGTCCAGGATTTCTAAAAATGATTTCATAAAATGTTTAATATTATTACAAGTATTTTTAATGTCATCATTACCCTTTTTTGAATTTTACCACATTGTATTTAATTAATCATTATTTGTTTACCATATAAGGCACCTTTTGACTTTTCTGGAAAATGTACTAGGAGAATATTTTTTGTAACTTATACAGCGTGAATGTATTTTTACTATTTTATAATTCCTTATTTCCATGAAGCTTCTTCTACAATATTTCAATATTATTTTCAACAAAATTATTTTCTTTTAAAATATCTCGGAATTTTTATAAAATAAAATGATTTGGAAGTTGAAATGATATTTTCCTCAAGAATTCATTTCAAGTGTTTATTCAAAACTACTTCCCTTCTATGATGAAATTTTTTAGAATTATTATGTTTAAAGTATAATGTATCTATTATTTTCATGATTTTATTTTTCGTATGATGTAATGATATCCATTTGTTTTATAAGAATTATGTTAAGATGAGATGGTGTTTATGAAACCCATTTTATTCTTTGGGTTATGATGTAGGATTTATGATTGTGTTGGGGACCACATAAGAAAAATTTCAATGTGAGATGGGTGGGACCTATATCTCCATCTAATTCAATGGGTAATTATTTATATCTCATGAGATATACATGGATAGAATAACAAGTTAATCAGGTTCAGTAATACAAGGATGGAATGGAAAGTAATCTCGGTTCAGTAAGGTACTTTGTCCACATTGATTGTCTTGGCAGCAATGTCTTGGATACTATGGAAATAATATCATGAGCTTAATGGTTTTATACAATTAAATTTTTCATTACCATGTAATTTTATCATGATTGATGTTCCATTATGATCTATTATTTACGTACTTCCATGTTTTATTTCATTGATCAAGATTTTTATGTTTAAACATTATGTTCATGTTTTTAAATTCAAATGTATATGGTTTGTTTTATTTTCCTCATGCTTACCCTTATTGAGCATTCGAGCGCACCCTTTATATGTTTTATTTTTCCCAGGATATAAAGAAATGTTTTAGGTAAGAAAAACAATGGGGAAGATCTTTATTGGAGATGTTGAAGATCGTTCACCATGATAAGAAGGTTAAGTTACATGTTTTCGAAGACACTAAACTAATACGGTCCTCAGGTATTTTTTTTGTTATGTATTAAATATTCTGAAAAAGTAGTGTAATGTCCATGTACATCAAGCTTGGGTTTCTATATATCCTCAACACCCAAACTTGTAGTATAATAAAAGTATCACTAAATATGCCCCATATTGTTACAATTATGGAATGTGATTGTTATTATTATGAAATTATGCTTGATATGATCCCTTTAAACACATTGAAAACAACCAGGAATGTTCATGGGGTTAGTAGAAATATTTTCTAATATATCTATCTATGTCTGAGTAATTCTAATACATTGAATACACGTTTAACTCTTCCTCTTATTCCCACCATTAGAGTTCACACAATTTCCCACAAGTTTCGACTTAATTAATTTAATCATAGTTCATAATATATATCTTTTTATTGAAGTCACTCTATTGAACATCTCAATATAAAATATTAGAATATTAATGACATTGTTACAGAAAATGATTGGCTCAATCCCATTTCTTATATTCATTTTTCAAGGATTACCAGAAATAATCATTAGGTTAAAATAAGGATAAATTAATAGATTTAGCAACATACCCTGTGCTTGAGAGATTATCCTACTTCAAGTTGAAAATTTTGTAATTATATAAATCTTGAATATGTGATGATATAATTTTTTAATAAAATATTCATAAAAATACTCCCATTAAATTCCTTGGTTGAATTTAGAAATAACAACTAACTCCCACCAATGTTGTTCTAGATCCTCTAGTAAGTAGATAACCAATTTATCATTCATCTTAGTTGGTGTGATTAAAAAACATGACTCGATTAATCCAATTTATCCACATCAATTACATTTCTAGTTTTGATTCACCCCAAATATTGGATAGATTCTTCTTCTAAAACATAATTGAAAGATTCAATATACATAGTTTATCCTAAATGTTTCCTCTAATCGCATTTTCAAAATCATGAACAACAGTCTAAAATAGTAGTTGTTTAACCTGTCACTTTGGTGAAAACACATTTTCAATAGCCTCTTTATATTTGTTTCTTAAACACCTAAATAGTGTTATTTCCTATATTGAAAAATATTCTATTAATTATAAGTCTCAAGAATCTGAATTCATAGATATACCAAAATTATGATATCAAAAATATCCAAAAAAGATTTTCAAAATAAAAAAGTTTCTTTTTTAAAATTCTAGCATACACATTGAAATTCAACCAATTTCAAATAGTTTTAACAAATAAAAACTTTTTTACCAACCCATAAAAAATTACATAAAGGGAAAAATTCACTCTTATGGGGAATTAATTCCTAATAATTCATGTCATGCACTTCTCATTGGATAACCCCATGTAAATTTGGTAACATCTAGTAGGGTTGTCATAAGAACTCACATACCCAACTCTCTAGTAATATGATTTTCATCATGAATATTTCATCTTTGCCTCTTTATGCTATACATTTAATTCCCATATGATCCTACAAAATTCTACCATCCCAACCCCAACACTAAAAAACCAATACTATTTATACAAATATTAATGGAAAACCATCCATCATTGATAACATTTGTAACATCTGACCCCTCCTTATTAAATTGATATTTAAGTAGTTTTTTACCAGTGTTTGAGTTGTTTCCCCATAACAAACTTTTCCGTAGTTGATGATAGAATGAATTCATGTATTTGATTATAAATACACATCCCATCTCATCATAAATGATTTTATGGATGACATAGTATTTTATAATTTTTTAACTATAGTTTCTACAGTAAAAGGTCAATGAAATTCTCCTCTATTATGAGAACCCTGATGATCTATGAAAGTATTAATAAATATATCTTATATAGAAAGATGATACCATTTCGGGTTGTATATGATACATATTATCAGGATTAGACACTCATTGAACTTTGAGTCCCCTTCTAATGGTGTATACCCTTTGTAAAATTCTATATAGTATATAAGGATAATGTGACTCATCAGAAGGAAATCCATATTTATGTATCATTGGATGTTCCAATATTCACACAGGAGTATTTATCTATACACACTGAGATAATTATTAATTATTGCTATCAGTAACATACCATGCTGTTTTGATGAAAATTGTGATGAAATATTCTCTTAGTTAATTAGGATATGTTGGGTGTCCCATGATTAATATTGCATTGATGAATAATTATTGGAAGAATTTTTCCATTCTGGTCATTAATGTCTGCTGAAATCATATACCATTTGATAGAAATGATATATCATAAATGAATCCATGCACATGGTGTTCTATAAGAATGTATTATTTCTATAATTCATTGAATGTGGCATCGTTCTATTAGGTTGATGACGACAATGTGCAAACTATTTGAATATATATATTGAGAAAATATATATTATTTTACATAGTGTAACACCCCAGGCAAATAAAGAATATGACATTTTCATATTTATCCAGATTTGTGAATAAAATATTAATATGTCTTTAAAGGGGACTCTATGCTCGATGGCATACTCAACACGCAACAACGAGTTTCTTGGTAATCTTAAGTTGCACTCTAATAATAAAATAATATTATTTTAAATGGTAGTTAACATGTAGCCGTTGTATTGGCGGGAATAGATAGAAATAACTAAAATATGCTTATATATGTTTTTAAATGTTTTTACATTTATCCAATAATGGATAGATGCTTAAAATACGGAAAGAATTCAATTTTAGGCGTACATGCCCTAGTTTTCACTAAAGGTTCACTAATCACCTTTTGATGGAGAACCGTCATTAAATATAGTTTTGATCACACTTTTACATTCTTTTGGACCAAATAAAACTCTTCTTTAGAATCGGGACATCAAATTTTACTTTGTGTAATTTTTTGGTATTTTTCTGATAAAGTTCATTTTTTTAATGAATAGTGTAAAATGTGGTATTTTAATTCAAAACTTCTTTTTAATACAATTTATTTATATTATTAGATAATATTTTGAATTGGTTTTAAAGTGAAATTAGAAAATATTTTTCCCATTAAATCCAATAGTGGTCGTTGGAATTAATTTCACTTTGAAGTCGGACATAAACTAGTATCAATCATTTGATACTTATTGTTTCATAAAAACACGCTATTTGTCATGAAATAGAGAATTAATTATTAAATTAATTAATGTGACTTATATGTTTTTAATTTTTTAAAATAGACTTCATTTTTGAATTCGGAATATCGAATATAACTTAGAGTGAATTTTTTGTAATTTTTTGAAAAACTCCAATTTTTGATGAATAGTGAAACCACTAAGTGGTAATCAAGCAAACTGATTTTTCAGTTAAATTAAAGTTTACCACTAATGTGTATTGAATTTTGAAAATCAGACATACATGGTTGTCATTAGTATGTAAAATGTGGTTCAATGTAATGAAAATAATTTTTTGTTGAATAGTAACTTTTTTTCATTAATCACGATTAGAGGTAATTCGTGTAATTTAAGGTAAAAATGATATTATAAAAATGTGAAAACACCATGACACATGTCCTACACCTATTGGGTGAGTCATGGACGACCATGAAAAGCCATGGGTCAACTTGGGGATCCCATGGAGCCACTTTAGTTGGAAAATGACATTAATATATTTTTATTTAATGATAAAATTAAAATGACACAATCATGAATTGTTTTAATAAAAGAATTTTTAAATGGGGTTATACAAGTCCATATTTGGACTATAAATATTCATTAGAAATCTAAAACGATTTCCGACATCATAGTATTTTGTTTATAATTTTTATGCATTAAATAGATTAAATTATTTATGACATAATAATGATGCAGCGATGCCATCATTATTTGACGATTTAAATAAAATAGAATTATAATGTAAACTCAATGAACTAAACATGTCCAAAACTTATTGGATGGGTGGATTTAGAACCCTTATCACCTTATCTACGAATTATATCAATGTGGGAGCTTTTAAAACCGAAACAAATTTTCAAATAAAATAATAGTTTCATGATTTCCAAAAGTGCCCCTCCTCTCCTCTTATAAAAGGCCCCCACCTCTACCTCATTTCACACACTCCTCAAGCCTTTGGATCAGCCATACCCTGCCCATTTACTCTCTCCACATCTCTATCCTCATCCTAGAGGATTCCCTTTGGGCAGAATCCTTTCAATGGAAGCCTTTAGGCTCAAATCAAAAGGAGTTACACTTCTAAAGGTAATTCATTCTCTCATGTTCATTTGTTTTATTTTGCTTCTCCAACCCCCTAAACTCTTTTTATTTACATCTTTTGTAAAAAAACCAGTATCCTCAATACACTAGTATGTTGTTATAAGATTTATTCGAGCTACACTATTACACAACTACATCAAATGGTTAAAGAACATACGGTTTCCGTGGATGGCGAAATTCTGCCTCCCGAAACGATGATTGTTCAATACTCATTTAACACCATCAATGGTGGACATTATGATGTCACTATTTTTATATATGATATATAATATGTTTATTTTTTTCTTTAAGCTTCTATTTTTTTTTCATTTTGGGCATACCTTTATGGTTTCCATTATGGGTAATCGTGGTATCTTCATTTAAGGAAGTGTGGACTACCGCCCCTCAAAGTGATGTGATTCCATAATGCCATATGTGGGACGTGTAAAGGATGGATTTAAAGTTATTATATATGATTTTATACTGGAATTATAGTATACCTCTATATAATTATTATTTATTTCCATTAAATTATGAGATAGAAATGAAGGTAGCGTTCATGCGTACGTATGGCTTACTGTCACCGTGAACAGTGCATTTCATTTCTTATCCCCAAATGTAATGTACTATTAAAAGTACATAATGGATATATATAATGAATTATATATCTAAATGATGAATATAATTCGTGAATTAATATATAAATACCTCTCATTTAGTTTTAATTCCATTAATATGACAAAGAAATGAAAGTAGCATTCATGCGTACGTACGGCTTACCGTCTCCATGAATGGTGCATTTCCTTTCATTCCTCTAAATGATTATGTAATATTATAAATACATTTATATGCTGGATATATATGATATATATGATATCTAAACTCAGAATATCATTCTGGATATAAATAACCTTTGACCACACGAACAACATGTAATTGTAAGAAGTCCACTTCCGACTAAAGAACCAAATACTGACAAAACAAACATTATTAACTTAAAAGGTTACATAATGTTTATAACATGGAAATAAGTGATATAAAAGGATTAATGAACTTTAAAAAGGTTCATAATAAAGTAGAAAATAACTCAAGTTTATTATTTAGGACGTTAAAGAACGATCGAGTCAAGTCGGACCCGAGGTAAGGGATCCTACACCTCTCTTTCTTTTTAAGTACACTCTTTTATGTCATTCCTTTTAAGCTCATATTTCTTATGACTGGGAAGTTATTTTATATTAATCCCACTTTACTTCATATGTTCATATGATGAGAGACCATATTTTCTCTCATCAATCCATTTTGGAAGTTTTAAGTGGCGCTGTTAGGCTGCCGAGTTTTCGTAAGGGATTTTTCATCTCACTTTTATTCCTGTGAGATTTATGCTACATTTTTCCACAATTTCATTTGAGTGGTTTATGTACTTCCCATTATTACACTCCTTTTGCAATATAATTCCATTTATGGGTATTTACATATTCATTTTATGACACTTCTTCAATGGGGTGTACTTTTCGAAAGTTACCCAAGTAGGTAAGGGAACCTTTCACCCTCCTTTTTTTTAAAAGACATCTTTTGTTGGGTATTTTAATTTACATATTGTTATGTTGGGATATGTTCTCATATATCCTTATTGATGTAAATTTTATGTCCAAGTGATGAGATACACATTCTATCTCTCATGAACTCATTTTGATGTGACGTCGTTAGGCTGTCAAGGGAACTTCTTAAACCAATTTCGATTTCTTTGGGTTCAACATGTAGTTATTGAATATGTCATCCTTTGAATATGTGTGAATTACCTTTTATTGTTTTACACATAATATCCTATTATATTGGGTGTATTTATATTTTTCACACATAATTTTGATATTGACTTATCCTTAATTTAAGGATACCTTCTTTATAAGGGATTTCATCACATTTTACACCCCTATTGTGACTTCATTGTTGTTATGCACAAATTCATTCTTATATGGTGTATATACTGTCCGTTGGAATATTATATCATGAATCCATTTATTCTCATGATATTATAATGTTCTTATTAAATGTTATTCCTCAATTATTGTATTCAAGTTTCTCTAATGTTTGTAAAAACCCTCTGACCAAAATATCGCTTTAAATATTTTAATGATTTGTTCTTATTAATATCCATGTTTTCAAAATGGTTTTATGGATTTATTTATATGGATATTAATGTTTTAAAATGTTAAAAGCTTCAAGGTGGTACGGGACACTTTGATTAAAAATTCTCCTTATTAAATGTTTTAAATGGTTTTGGAAATGGTTTCTTTTTGTATGGATTCATTATTTCAAAATACTAAAATGTTATATTGTGATTGAAATGTGGAAATGTTTGTTTCCTTTATGCATATTTTATGTGATATGTTAATGTTATGGTTCTTGGGCATTGTTATGAAAATGGGTGGTTCCGTGATAAACTAAGGGCGGGTGAGCCCGATATAGATCTCCAATGCATTGGGTAACGCGAAGGAGTGAAATCTTAAGGTTTCTCCGAAGAGATTTTGGGAATATACTGTGATGGGTATTCCAAACGTAACCAAGAGGGTTACTCCCTACGTAAGAATGTTATGAATGCCTCAAGTTACCTTTTTGTCTAATGTTTTCTATGATTTATTCATGGTTTGATGAGGTATGTTAAAGTGCTTTTGTTTTATGGGTTAAGTATGATTTCATTCTTATGTATATATGTACCCATGCTTCCTTTCCATGTTTTTATAACCCATACTGAGCTTTTTATGCTCATCCCAAGTTTTTTGAAATTTTTTTCATAGGACTTAGCGTGGAATAGGGTCAAGGATGGGATCAAGGGAAAGTCATGCTACCTAAAACATGGAACTATACATGTTTCTTTTTAAAAGATTTTATTTTATGGAAATTTAGTAGAAGCGACTACTTTGTAATCTTTTGAGATGTAATATTTATGTCCTAATTCTCTAAAACTATAAACCTGAAAAGATCAT
Organism: Viscum album; assembly: GCA_963277665.1. Lineage (NCBI taxonomy): Eukaryota > Viridiplantae > Streptophyta > Magnoliopsida > Santalales > Viscaceae > Viscum > Viscum album. The sequence continues at coordinate 1,344,592 of CAUJRU010000065.1, read as the reverse complement.
CAATGTGAATTACTCATTTAATTCAATATTAAGTAAGGTTTAATGTTGGGGCCTTATAGTTGGTATCAAAGGTCGGTTTAGATAACTTTAGATGTTAGGGTATTCTTTAAGCATAAGTGACATTACCATAATGGTTTGGATTTCAGAAAGAGTCATAGTTTTAGATAAAGTGAATGAGTAAGTATATCTTAGTGTTTATCTTACTCATTAGTACATGATGGATTTTTTGATATACTCACACTAACATTTATGTTTTTAGTGAATGGATGGATCTAGCAGGCACCAAAGAGACAACAGGTTTGAAGGAAACTATGATGGTTCTATGATTAAGATACTAGATAAAATGGGGGATTCAATGAGGAAACTCATGGTTATTCTAAACCAACTATCAAGGAGTCATGATCAACCACTTGAACCTTGGTATGTTCTTTAATGCATCATGTAAGAGTTGACCAATCCATGTGGATGTTCAGGTAATAATTATAAAGGTAACCATTAGAGTTTATATGATCCTTACTTTTGAGGTAATTATGGGTTACTAGATGTTCTGATTGAAGTGAAAGGCATGACATATAATTGATGTTAAATTATGTTATGGTTATTTTTGATGATTTTATCCCTTTTTGGGGAATTATTTTAGAATTATATAGTTTTGGAAAAAGGACAACACACAGACCGTGTGACCACCCGTCGTGTCGGACAAAGCTGCGGGAATCGAACCCACAACCAAAGTGCAACTGGTATTTATCACCTACCACTGGACTACGTGAAGTCCCTAGTTAGTTTGATTGATTCTTTTTAGTTATATGATTTTATGAATTAAGAGTATGTTGATTTTGGGTTATTTATGAAAATGATTAACCTATCATGGAGGATTTGTGAATAGGTTAATTACTTTTCAATACGAGACGTTAGGAGAAACTGATGTTGTTTGGATATAAATGTTACGATTTAACTTGGAAGACTATGTGACTAAATCCTTCAAATATTGGGGTTTCAATCTTATATTGGTTTACTTTGAAGAATTTTATGGACAAATTGTTTATCGGATGGTCCCCGTTGAACTTTGGGTTTTGTTGGACAAATTTTGGAGATTAAGCATAGATTTTCTTTTTAAAGGGTTATCCTTTTCTGGATTATCTGACCTTATACTAACCTTTTTGGTTTTGGTTTTGGTTAAGGTCTTAGGAAATGGGAATTATATAGTTCTCTTTTGTGGATTAGGTGATTCAATAGAAGTTGATTATAGTACTCATAATGTGAACAAGTCTTCCTAAGTACTCGTATTTTGGAGAAAATATGAGTTTGTGTAAAAGTTGAAAGTCAACATGATAAGTGATTATGTTTCCCTATGAATAAATTACTCAATAAAAAGTAACTTAAAACAAAAATTTTGTCTATTAACTTTTCCTACTAGGGAATTGAATACCGTTTAACCAATCACAAGTTTGTGATTTTCTTATTGTTAACTTTCTCCTAAACATGTTTTCTATCACTCTCCATCAAAACATGACCCTATGTTTTCTCCTCCATGTCCATGTTTTTTTACATGGAATCCTAGAATGTGTTAACTCGGGTGACCTCTGTACTTATCTTTATTTATTTTAAAGTGATTGTTTTACCGACTCTTGTTCTGATGTGGGATTTTCAAGGATGTTTCCAAGCTCAATTTTAAAAATTAGGAGGACACAATTCCCAAAAGGGGGGAAAGATGTAACACCCCAGGAAAATAAAGAATATGACATTTTCATATTTATCCATATTTGTGAATAAAATATTAATATGTCTTTAAAGGGGACGCTATGCTCGATGGCGTACCCAACATGCAACAACGAGTTTCTTGGGAATCTTACGTTGCACTCTAATAATAAAATAATATTATTTTAAATGGTAGTTAACATATAGTCGTTGTATTGGCGGGAATGGATAGAAATAACTAAATTATGCTTATATATGTTTTTAAATGTTTTTAAATTTATCCAATAATGTATAGAGGCTTAAAATACGGAATGAATTCAATTTTAGGCGTATATGCCCTAGTTTTCACTAAAGGTTCACTAATCACCTTTTGATGGAGAACCATCATTAAATATATTTTTCATAACTCTTTTACATTCTTTTGGACCAAATAAAACTCTTCTTTAGAATCGGGACATCAAATTTTACTTTGTGTAATTTTTTGGTATTTTTCTGATAAAGTTCATTTTTTAATGAATAGTGTAAAATGTTGTATTTTAATTCAAAACCACTTTTTAATCCAATTTATTTATATTATTAGATAATCTTTTGAATTGATTTTAAAGTGAAATTAGAAAATATTTTTACCATTAAATCCAATAGTGGTCGTTGGAATTAATTTCGCTTTGAAATCGGACTTAAACTAGTATCAATATTTTGATACTTATTGTTTCATAAAAACACGCTATTTGTCATGACAGCAGGAATTAATTATTAAATTAATTAATGTGACTTATATGTTTTTAATTTTGTAAAATAGACTTCATTTTTGAATTCAGAATATCGAATATAACTTAGAGTGAATTTTTGGTAATTTTCTGAAAACTCCAATTTTTGATGAATAGTGAAACCACTAAGTGGTTATCAAGCAAAAAGATTTTTCAGTTAAATGAAAGTTTACCACTAATGTGTATTGAATTTTGAAAGTCATACATACATGGTTGTCATTAGTATGTAAAATTTTGTTCAACGGGATGAAAATAATTTTTTGCTGAATAGTAACTTTTTTTCATTAATCGCGATTAGAGGTAATTAGTGTAATTTAAGGTAAAAATGATATTATAAAAATGTGAAAACACCATGAAACTTGTCCTACACCTAGTGGGTGAGTCATGGAAGACCAATAAAATCCATGGGTAAACTTGGGGACCCCATGGAGCCACTTTAGTTGGAAAATGACATTAATATATTTTTATTTAATGATAACATTAAAATGACACAAACATGAATTGTTTTAATAAAACTATTTTTAAATGGGGTTATACAAGTCCAAATTTTGACTATAAATATTAATTAGAAATATAAAAAGATTTCCTACATCATAATATTTTTTTTAATTTGTATACATTAAATAGATTAAATTATTTATGACATAATAATGATGCAGCGATGACATCATTATTTGACGATTTAAATAAAATAGAAAGATAATGTAAAATATATGAACTACACATGTCCAAAACTTATTGAATGGGTGCATTTCGAACCATTATCACCTTATCCACGAATTATATCAATGTGGGACCTTTTAAAACCGAAACACATTTTCAAATAAAATAATAGTTTCATGATTCCCAAAAGTGCCCCTCCTCTCCTCTTATAAAAGGCCCCCACCTCTACCTCATTTCACACACTCCTCAAGCCTTTCGCTCGGCCATAACCTGCCCATTTACTCTCTACACATACCTCTCCTCATCCTAGAGGATTCCCTTTGGGCATAATCCTTTCAAAGGAAGCCTTTAGGCTCAAATCAAAAGGAGTTACACTTTTAAAGATAATTCATTCCCTCATGTTCATTTGTTTTATTTTGCTTCTCCAACCCCCGAAACTCTTTTAATTTACTTCTTTTGTAACAACACTAGTATCCTCAATATACTAGGATGTTGTTATAAGATTTATTCGATCTACACTCTCACAAAACTATATTAAATGGTTAAGGAACATACGGTTTCCGTGGATGGCGAAATTCTACCTCCCGAAATGATGATTGTTCAATAATCATTTAACACATTCAAAGGTGGACATTATGATGTCACTATTTTTATATATGATATATAATATGTTTATTTTTTCCTTAAGATTCTGTTTTTTTTTCATTTTGGGCATACCGTTATGGTTTCCATTATGGGTAAACGCGATATCTTCATTTAAGGAAGTGCGGACTGCCGCCCCCTAAAAGTTATTTGATTCGTTAATGCCATATGTGGGACGTGTAAAGGATGGATTTAAAGTTATTATATATGATGTTATACTGGAATTATAATATATGTCTATATAATTATTATTTCTTTCCATTAAAGTATGAGATAGAAATAAAGGTAGCATTCATGCGTACGTACGACTTACCGTCTCCATTAACGGTGCATTTCATTTCTTATCCCCAAATGTAATGTACTATTAAAATTACATAATGGATATATATAATGAATGATATATATAAATGATGAATATAAATCTGGAATTAAAATATACATACCTATCATTTAGTTTTAATTCTGTTAATATGGAAAAGAAATGAAAGTAGCGTTCATGCGTACGTACGGCTTACCGTCTCCATGAACGGTGCATTTCATTTCATACCTCTAAATGATTATATAATATTATAAATACATGTATATTCTGGATATATATGATATATATGATATCCAAACCTGGAATTTCATTCTGGATATAATGAACCTTTGACCACACGAACAACATGTAATTGTAAGAAGTCCACGTCCGACTAAAGAACTAAATACCGACAAAACAAACATTATTAACTTAAATGGTTACATAATGTTTATAACATGGAAATAAGTGATATAAAAGGAATAATGAACTTTAAAAATGTTCTTAATAAAGTATAAATTAACTCAAGTTTATTATTCAGGACGTTAAAGAACGATCGAGTCAAGTCGGACCCGAGGTAAGGGATCCTACACCTCTCTTTCTTTTTAAGTACACTCTTTATGTCATTCCTTTTAAGCTCATATTTCTTATGATTGGGATGTTATTTTATATTACTCCCACTTTACGTCTTATTTTCATATGATGAGAGACCATATTTCCTCTCATCAATCCATTTTGGAAGTTTTAAGTGGCACCGTTCGGCTGCCGAGTTTTCGTAAGGGATTTTTCATCTCACTTTTATTCCTGTGAGATTTATGCTACATTTGCAACAATTTCATTTGATTGGTTTATGTACTGCCCATTATTACACTCCTTTTGGAATATAATTCCATTTATGGGTATTTACATATTCATTTTATGACACTTCTTCAATGGGGTATACTTTTTGAAAGTTACCCAAGTCGGTAAGGGAACCTTTCGCCCTCCTTTTTTTTAAAAGACTTCTTTTGTTGGGTCTTTTAATTTACATATTGTTATGTTGGGATATGTTCTAATATATCCCTATTTATGTAAATTTTATGTCCAAGTGATGAGATACACATTCTATCTCTCATCAACTCATTTTCATGTGACGCCGTTAGGCTATCAAGGGAACTTCTTAACCCAATTTCGATTTCTTTGGGTTCAACATGTAGTTATTGAATATGTCATCCTTTGAATATGTGTGAATGACATTTTATTGTTTTACACTTAATATCCAATTATATTGGGTGTATTTATAATTTTCATACATAATTTTGATATTGATTTATCCTTAATTTAAGGATACCTTCTTTATAAGGGATTTCATCACATTTTACATCCCTATTGAGACTTCATTGTTGTTATGCACCAATTCACTCTTATATGGTGTATATACTGTCCTTTGGAATATTATACCATGAATCCCTTTATTCTCATGATATTATAGAGTTCTTATTAAATGTTATTCCTCAATTATTGTATTCAAGTGTCTCTAATTTTGGTAAAAACCCTCTGACCAAAATATCGCTTTAAATGTTTTAATGATTTGTTCTTATAAATATCCATGTTTTCAAAATGGTTTTAATGATTTATTTATATGGATATTAATGGTTTAAAATGTTAAAATCTTCAAGGTGGTATGGGACACTTTGATTCAAAATTCTCCTTATTTAATGTTTTAAATGGTTTTGGAAATGGTTTCTTTTTGTATGGATTCATTATTTCAAAATACTAAAATGTTATATTGTGATTGAAATATGGAAATGTTTTGTTTCCTTTATCCATGTATTATGTGATACGTTTATGTTATGGTTCCTGGGCATTGTTATGAAAATAGGTGGTTCCGTGATAAACTATGGACGAGTGAGCCCGATATAGCTCTCCAATGCATTGGGTAACACGAAGGAGTGAAACGTTAAGGTTTCTCTGAAGAGATTTAGGGAATATACTGTGAGGGGTATTCCAAACGTAACCAAGAGGGTTACTCCCTATGTATGAATGTTATGAATGCCTCATGTTACCTTTTTGTCTTATGTTTTCTATGATTTATTCATGGTTTGATGAGGTATGTTAAAGTGCTTATGTTTTATGGGTAAAGTATGATTTAATTTTTATGTATATATGTACCCATGCTTCCATTCCATGTTTTTATAACCCATACTGAGCTTTTTATGCTAATCCAATGTTTTTTGAAATGTTTTTCACAGGACATAGCGTGGAATAGGGTCAAGGATGGGATCAAGGGAAAGTCAAGCTACCTAAAACATGGAACTATACATGTTTCTTTTTAAGAGTTTTTATTTTATTGAAATTTAGTAGAAGCGACTACTTTGTAATATTTTGAGATGTAATAGTTATGTCCTAATTCTCTAAAACTCTAAACCTGAAAAGATCCTCAATGTGAATTACTCATTTAATTAAATATTAAGTAAGGTTTAAGGCAGGGTCCTTATACATAGTGAGAACCTTTATGAGGTAATTCTTTTATTTTCATTCTAATTTTATTCTCTATGGGATCCTTGGCGTTTTTCTAGATGTCATGCTTGGACATTCGGATACCTAGCCCAATGCCACTAATAAAGTGTCCTAGAAGGTCACACAAAAATATTATCCAAAACCACATTTAAATAATATATTTCCATTTATTATTAAATAATATTAATAATTATTATCCCATGTGTGGTAAAATAATGATTCATCTATGATTGATTGCATTTATTTTCTAACAAGTTATTCGAGAGAATGTTATCTAAGAGAAATATTTAATAAATTTCTATATTCAATTTATTGAATATTATATTTCATTATATATTGGAGTATAATTTAGTGATACTTATTAATAAAATAAATATTCATTATTCAAGGACTAGTATTTATTATGGAAAAATGTAGGAATGAAATTTTAGGTCTAGTGAGACATATATGTATTATATATTATTTGAGAAAATAATATTTAATTTAATTTCAATGTTAATCACATTTCAATTTTATAATAATAATATTATTACATTAGGCATTTGGTTCAACAAGATATAGAATTAGTATTAATGTTAACTTGTCAATATATTTATTAACAATCCTTATATTTATTTAGAGAAAATGATATTAATTTTATCATAAAACTAATTCAGTTTCCTTAGGCATAATGACAGTTAAGGAACCCCTTAAAGCCCTATAGATCTTCATTCTCCAAAAATTCACCCATGAATATAGAGGGATAGTCATAACCCCCCTACTCTTGAATCTATCGATACTAATGATAAAACTTGGGAAGAGATTCTCATGGAGATATAAAGTTAATGATGTAACCTTGATTATATATTTTTTTATTACCTAGATAATCATACAAAGATGTTTGATGATATGTGGATCTTATGTGGATAACTGGTAGATAGAATATTTTATTGATTCATATAATACAATAATGGTACAATACAAATCATTTTTCAGATCCATCAATGATGAAGGTAATCTCACAAGGTAATTTCTTATATTTTGTATATTAATCATAAATAATATATGTTTATCCAATACATGGTTACAAAATTATATCCCTTTTATTTTTTATATGATTCAATTCCATTGATCCAAACATTTCTGATTATTTAAATCTCATATTGATCATTGACCATTATAAAAATAAAATTTGAGTATGACCAAATATAGGCTTTAACTATTACAAGAACCTTTATTTTTTATCAGAAGGGTCACATAATTATTTATTATTATTTAAATATCTTTTATTTATTTAAGCAGGTGTAATATTTATTTTGATTCATGATTAATTATTCTTTAAACTAAATTGTGAGGTACACTTCATTTTTTTTAGTTTTTAATATATCTAATTAAATTGATTAATATTAAGAATAAAATAAAATTAGTGATATAATCCAGAGGTAATGAGTATTATTTCTATATTAAATAAAAATACATGCCATGTGACTAGAGTTATAGGCCATAAAATAATATTCAATGTACTCAGAATTTCTTCTGAATTAATTCTAACAGTGTTCATTGAATACATGGAGTGAATTTAATTTCTTAGACCTTATGTTGACTAGGACATCATTACACGCGATCATCTGGAGTATATAGCATGTATCCCATGTACATAACATGTAGTCATTTATTTCAGATATGGGAAGTTTATTTTCATAAAAAACATACCTTATTGGTGGACATTTTACTCAAATAACACACATCATGGATCCCATTAACATGATGTGTACTCCAATTTTATCAGGACATGGTTGACATAGTTAGTCCATAGGTGTGTGCCTCTTATCGACAGTGATATTTGAACCTACAATTTAGTCTCCCTGTAAACAATCTGTAGTTATAATTAAATACCCAGAATCAATATTAATTAATTACAATATTTATTCCTTAACGACATGTGCCTGCATGAGGTCATTAATTTGATAAGACACTCCTTATGATGGGTTTTCATATATATGTCTGTGTGTGTGTGTTTAATTTATATTTTCATAATGTTAAAAACTGTATATCATGTCTTAGTTATGTGACATATATTACACTACATGCAATAAAGAATAACATGATATAGGAAAGTCATGCAATTCATTAAATAATTATGTTGAAAGTACTCATAATGAATGTTCTTGAAAATTCATGTATCTCGTATGTCACAAGAGTAAACGGAATAAAATTAGAATACATGAATAAAATATTCAATTAAGTATTCACTACATTTAATGTATGGTACATTTATGTACACAGTTAATTTTAAAATAATTTATTTAATTTGGTTTACATTTTTATTGATGAGAACATTAGGGAAATTTATATGAGAATTATGGAAAATGAATTTATTAATTAATAATTATAATTAACTGATTTGAGTGTGATTTATTTTAAAGAATAATTATAACTAATTTGATTTTGGTTTAAATAAAATCTGAATTTGTTACATGTAGGTGATAATGAGAATAGACCAGTCCTTTATATGTGATTTGTTTCATTTAATTTATTATTTTATTAATCTTTTGGCATATTTTCCGTTTCTCATCTGATAATGTAAGGGCATGCGTGCCCATAGTTTCTTTTATGTAAACCTTATTCTCCTAAACTATTTGTGATTAAAATCCTATTAAATAGATTGAGCTCCCATGAAAGTAGTGGCAGTTCAAGATTTCAGTCAAGGTGAAATGAATACAAGAGATATAAATATGTGGAAAACTGGACATATGTAACAAAAAACTTATTTTGTTCTAGGAATTTTAACCCCAACATTGATAGTTTCTTTATCACCCATAATTAATTTAGACACTATTTTATTATCTTTATCATAATGCTCAATTATTTTTCTGAGGCATGTTTCATGGTTATTTTATTATGGATTTTTTGTCACAATCCCATGAATTGAATAAATATTAACTAGAACAAAATATAAACTAAAATAAATTGTCTTTTGTTTAAATATTATCATAGACATGGATAATAACATAATTAAAGCCACTTAATATTAAAAATCATGGGATAATGATAATAATTTGGAATTTAAAAATAAAGGTTAAAATCTATTAAATATATATATTATGTCAGTATAGACATACACTACTTTTGTTAAAATATAACTATAGTTATGTGTTCTAGGATATCCAATGTGGGGGTTTAATTTATTATTGGGGAATTTTTACATAATTTTTAGGGTTGACATAACATATTTCATATAAATGGTTGATTGAAAATGTTGTACATGTAAAAAATTAGTGGAAAGTGTTGATGAAATCAAATTATAGGATTTCAATATCAGGGGACCACTCAACATATCAAGGAACTATATGTTAATACAGATGAAATTTGGAATAACAGCCTAAAACAAATCAAGAATCATGAAAAAGAAATGTTTGGGTAATGGTAAGGGTATTTGGATCCTTTCAAATAGAATTTCTAAGAATCCTCATATTCAGAAGAGATTGGAGAGGTCTATTGGGTTTAAATAAAATTTTGGATTATTAATAAATATAATATTTATTTATTTTTCTAAATCATATGAAATAAAGTACAAAAACTGCGCTCATATTACATAATGAAAAAACATTAAAAAAATATTAAATCATATCATTTTGATCCATACATGAGAAGGATAAACTTATCAGAAGAAAAAAATTCTGTGAGTTAAAAAGGTGCTTACACTTTATCCATCTCCATGAAATGAAACTGTTTGTGGTGGAATAACTAATTCCTAAATCACCTAGGAATGAATTAGGTGATGAATATTTAGATCTCTAAGAGATATATTTGAATGAATCTATGGATGTTTAGTGATTCGTGAATTCATCCTTGACCAATGGGTTTTTAAAGAAACATGACTACATGGATGCGTATACAATAACGGTTCACTTGTAGGATCTCAATCAAAATAAACAATGATAAGAGAGAAAGAAGATCTCTAATAATTTTTTACAACTATGATTATAGATTATTCACCAACTGGGAGTCATGATTTCAAGATTATTAGAAACACTGATAACATAGACAATGCATGGATTAAATATGTACATGATTTTCATCTAAATCTTATTCTTTCCCCACTATTGAAAACCATCTACAATTTTTTTTAATTCTAATATGAAAAATATTTATATGAGTCTTTCAAAAAATATTACCTGGATTCTCTAAGTGGATAAGGACATGGGTAATGAAAAACCTATAGTTCTTATGGTGGTTAAGAAAGTATTGAACACGGAAAAGGGGACTGAGACTCAAAAAAGTACTAAATATCTCGATTACCATCAATCCCAAAAGAAGAAGACCTAGAAATTGGGGAATGAAAAGGAGGTAAGATGTTTTTTATGTGGCAAGTAAGTCTATAAGAAGAACTGCATCCCAAAGATATGGTATATTAATGGAGCATTCATTATCAAGTATAATAATTAAATATCTACACTATGGTTATTAGATATTGATTTTGGAGATCGCATGTATATCCAAATGCATGATCAAGGAGTCATTACCCATCACTAAGGACCCATCCCATGTCTACCCCAATCCCACATTTAATAGACTAGTGGATGGAGACTAGTAATGTGTATGATTATCTAACAAATGGGTGGTATTATCCTAAGTATAGATACAAACGAACCCATATAAAATCCCAAACTACTGATACTGAATACACTAAAGAAACAAGTAGGTCTGCCACTACGATACCAAAAATAGAGTACGACTGTAAAAAAATAATAAATATAAACGTGGATAGAGTAAAAACCAAACCAGATGGAAATGTACAAACTCGTGAATATTGTTCCTAGAAAGCCATATCTAATGGGTAGGTACAGAACAACTGCCTGATGTCGCTGAAGCACAACTTTTCTGTCTTGCCTCTATCTATGAACCACATTTTCCTTGTCAACCCAAGAGTCCATAAATATGTCGATCATCTACTTGATATTTGAATCATGTTGTATAGGCTCATGTAGGGGTGAGTAAAACAATACTCGGTTGGGACCCCAATATCACAAGGGAAAATACCTCAAATAAATACATGAAGTACCCCACAAATGAAACACACAAATTACATCATAAAGGAAACATATGAAGTTAACAACTATTCAAACACACAAATTACAGTAAATATGTTGAGCTCACACATGTACAAGTCAAAAGAATTTGGAGAAATATTTCTAGTGGCAGTCCACAGATCCCTCAGTATATATATTTTATTTTTTTTGTATAAAAAATATTTATGATTTTATATTTCACAATATCATCATTAATTTGTCAATAATATATTCAAATATATACTACCTCATACTAGAAAAGGTTATTGTATTATTCTTCATCAATACTAGTAAAACTAATCTTCATATTCCCCAAAAAAATCCATTGGTAATTAAATGTTTTAGGGTGGAATATTGGAATCTAGATATTCTGTATAAAATTAATTATAAATATAATGTCTCTTAAATATTCAAAATATTCCTCAACTAGTATCTCATTCTCACACATTTCATGGACTGTTCTTCTTCTCAATGTAATATAGATCACATCCTCATATTAAATCTTAGTCAATTAATATAATAATAATGGTTATTTGACTAATGAAATGTCTAATCATCATCTAATTAATCTTTCATTAAAATTATTCATGATGAAAATATAGCATTTTATTAATTGAAAACTACTTAAATAATGTATTTAAAACATACATATCATTGACAAAAACATTAAATATTTCTAAATTCATATTTTATCTCTAACTCTTGGTTCATCTGTATGGTTTTCAAAATATTTTTTATTGAATAAGATATTAAACATATTTACACATCTATAAGAAATATTATATAACATATAAAAAATATTCGGTATTTAATATATCCATAGAAAATGTGAAAGGTCACTACACATAGAAAAAACTTATGAATGAAATTACATTGTGGTATTTTTGTTTGATCTCATAAAAATATTTCATACATTCAATAAAAATATCATTTTATTATATACTAATGTTTTATGATTTATTAAAAATCAAAATTATAGATCTGTTGAATTCAAATATAGCCTATATGATGGTGTCTACACATCTATAATCAACCAAAAAACTTTTTAAAATAGTTTAGAAAATCTCAAATGATATTGAGTATATAAATAATTTTATTTGATAAATTTAATTAATTCCATTTCCATATTAAATCCAACATTAATAACAACTATATTTTGATTGTCATGTGATGGATGATCCTAATCTATTTCATTATTCATAATGGTTTTTAATCAATGGATAATTTCTCATGCATCGAGCCTGCAATTTACTTATTCAATTTGATCTCATTAGGATGTTCAATATCTAAATCCTTCATAATCCCCTTGAAACTAATTTTAAATTTTCATATTCTATTTAAAAGGACATGTAATTGGTTTAAATGAATATCAGTACCTTGATCATCACATGAAAATTATTCTCCCTTATACACAAATATAATTACAAAAAATCAATATCAGTGAAATGTTTCTATTCTTTTATTGATTTCTTCTCACCATATTTAATTTTTCATATCCTTGATATCCCAAAATAAAATAAATTATTCACCTTTTATAAGATTATTTTTTTTTTCAAATTTACTTAATCATAACAATCTATTTATATATTCAATAAAAAATATCAAAACAATACTGGATAATGGTGAAAGATGATGGGTCATAAATTAAGGATAATTTTAACTGTAAAATCCTAACCAAAATTCTCATTAATTTTAATGTTATGATTATACAATTTATTTAGGATAGATTAAAAATTATTTTAATTATTTAATCAATGTAATGAATTATTTAGTAAATATGGGATATTTTTGAACAAATATATTAATCATAATTATGGACATCGTGAATGAATTTCGTTTTTTTTTGTTATGGGGTTGTTTTCTATTTATAAATTATTTTTATATTGACTACGATGAGAAATAAGTTTAACTTTTTCTCTTATAATTATATTCATATAGTTGTCTTATTAAAGGGCATGTGCTATTGTTTTAATAACTATACTTATAATAATTGATTTTAAAAATCTTATTAATAAATTGTATTTCAGTAATAAATATCTTAATGATAAAATTAAATAGTTTTATATATCAAAATATTTTAAAATTTGGAAAATAAAATGTCTCTTTAATCCAATGGGTGATTTATATTTAGATGATTTTCTTAAAACTAATCTCAACCAAATGAGATTGACCATATACGTGATGAAACATTAACTCATTTCCATCTTTTCAACTAAATTGTATATTTTATCTATTTTTTATTTGACGAAGAAGAGGACCAACAAAATAATATTGGTTTGGTTAGCTTCTGTGAAATATTGAGTTATGATTCTGTTTATTATGTCTTTGGTATTTATATAAATATCACTATTATATAATATATAAGATGAATTCATAGATATGAATTTCTTATGTAATTTATTCCAATTTATCATTTCCTTTCATGATCAATATTTTTATTTTGTTATATGGTTTATATAAATATATTTTACCCTTGTTATGTCTAATTAAACCATTAAGATCCTTATGAACACTATAATTGAGTTATGATAATTTTTTTAATATAGTCTGAAATATATATGATTGACACATATAATTTGACCACGCATATTTCCCTTTATTTTTCCATTATCCATCATGATTAAACCTCTATAGTTTAAGATTATCAAATTCATTTTATAAAACAAGTCCTCTAATGATCATTTAACCTAACAATTCAATTTATATCCAATGTTTTATTTCTTCTTAGTCTCTAATAATTAATAAAAATTCTATCTCTGATAATATAAAATGATCTCATATATAAATGTATCGCGAATTAATTTAATATATTACCCAATTAATATTACTAAACCCATGTTGTTAACAATGAATTTGTGTTCAATCAAGTCAGTTTTATGATTCACATCATAAATACTATTCCAAATTCATGACCTATAATTTTTTTCAATATATAATGCTGGTTATAAAAGTATTCATGCATATATATAGGAATTTAATGTTTTTATATTAATATTTTTATTCTCATATATTTATATATTGGAAATTAATTTTTGATAAACATCTAATAGAGGATTTTAGGTTAATATGGAAGGGGGTATAAGATTTCTAATGGTTTCATGAATTATTGTGATATGTAAGTAATAATTTTATCTAAAACATATATTATTTCATATATAACTATAAGAAATAACAGATCAAGATTCTGTACTAATATATAAAATAAATTTGTAGGTTTTAACATCTTTACTTAATTTTAATTTTCTAAATTTGATCTTTATAAAAACAATTATGCTCTTATGAGTTAGGTTATATAATAGTTATCTATACCTTTAGGAAACCACTGTATTCTAAATATCCAAATCCCAAATAATTCATTTATATAGGGAATTACATTAGAATTATTCCTAACATTTAATAACATATTTTTATAATGTATTTTTATTGGTTTTATTGTTATGTGTAATAATATATCCAAAATACACTTAACATAGACAATTTATTTGATACTAGTGATTTGATATATGCCCCTCTTTTTCATTTTATAGTTTTTTATAGTGTTTGGAATAATTTTCCATAATTATTTGATAAGGTATTTAAATAAAAATAATTAATATAGCTATATGTTTTGGTAATTTATGTGAGTGGTTATTCTAGCACTGATTTTTTTCATTGATGATTTTATGACTTCCATTTAAGTTGTGAATGGTTATAAAAATATACATCCAAATTGTCAATGGTTATTTATTATATGTACATGAATTTAAGATTATATTTTGAGGAAAAATATTTTGTATAACATGTGTAAACATGAGGGTTCATGGAATGGATCAATAATTAACATAAAGGATGGGGTTTCGTCCAATATTTTATAAAATTTATGTAATGATTGAACCCCATTAGTCTCTCTATCATTCAATATAAACTTCTATCTCCCTTTATTTGATTTTAGATAATTTCATTTATCCATAATAAGAAAAAATATACCATAAATATTTTAACATTATAGATGAAATGATTGACGAAGGTTAAGAAAATTAATAATAAATCAACCAAAATATTTTTGTTGGTTTCTCCTCTATATCACTCTTTAGATTATCCATCGAAAATAAAATATTTGATTCTAAATGATCTTCATGTATTTTATGTAAAATTACTCTATGCGTTCCTATTCTAATAACAATGTTGGTTATAATTTTAAAAAATTTGTGTCATGTTTATTGGTTTAATGGTTCTTATGATAGTGTTTTTTAAAATGGGTTTCTTTTTGTAAATATAAACCTTTATTATTTTTCTTGGAAAACATGTTTTTTGTGTGTACATACATTAATTGTTAAACCCTTGGTAGGAACGGACTTGTTCCTCAATATGGTGGGTATAATAATAAATTATTTTTTGTAGAATATGTGTTGAATGGAATGATCTTTTACTCATGAAATTGGACTATAAAATGTTTAGATTAATTAATTAGGAATATTTATCACCACAAAAGATTTTCTACATGGAATGAATGTTATTTTACTAATTATATGAGTCTCATGACCTGTTAAACTTTATTTATAAAATATTTAAAATTTTTCTATAAACTATTAGATATATTATTCCTATCATAGTGCAGTTCTTGGGATGTATTTGGGTTTTCCTGACATGTTTCATACTCACCACATGAATATTCACATTAGTGCATATACAATTTTTTTTACATTATACAAAAATAGAAATGATCATGTAAAATTGTAGTGGAGTATCATGATGTTTCTAGATAGTTGGTTATGTGTCATAGGATAGAGGTATTTGACAATATATTTTTCATTATTATAGTTTTTTTATTTCGAATATATATTTTTTCTGAGTTCTCACACCTTGTATATGTATTTCCATTTTAATTTTCACTCTGATTATCATCTTGTTTTTATAAAACGAGTTCTTTTTTTTTCAATGAAGTATCATACTGTGTCCTGGTGTAGTTTATTTTGTAGGTTGTTTCCATTAGGTATTTCCATCCTCCAGGGTTTGGTATACCACATGGAATTTATTTCCAACCATTGGAATCTTGAGGACATCATGAAATATTGTTAGAACCCCTCCTCTTATAAAGAAAATGGGTTTTGGTGGGATGTTCCATGTGAAATGATTTTTGATGATTTATAATATATGATTTAGTAAGGATATATGTTGTGTCCTAACATTAATTTATAGTATAAAATTTTTTACCTAATATTTAAACAAAAAATTTCATGTGACCAAGGTTGATCTTGTAAAATATAAATTTTGTTCCTAGTCACTAATTGGAAAATCATCTACTGATCATCCTAGGTTTATGCTAATGGGAGTATTGTATCATTAAATATCTAAGAGGTCTCCCAATGGAATTGAATCATTCATGTTTTTTCTTGGTATAAGAAATTTGTTATGATAATGTTACTTATTATTAAAAAAAAAATATTAATCATTCATGGATCCAAGATTCATATAATTAGTGTCCACGTATCATTCATCTAATTACTAAATCTCTCTTTAGGAATTTTTATAACATATAATTGTTGTAGAGGATAATTGGATTATATATTCAAGCATTGAACATTGAGAATCAATGTATATATAAATTATTAGAAAAGTAAATTTGAATAAACCACTTACAGTTGGTTTTTATCATCTATATCAACATTTTTAATTGAACATGGAGGATTGTTTTTCTATATGATTTGATTATATTTTCAATTAAACTATTATATGTGTTAATATTTTAAATACTCTTTTGTTTATAGCTTTTGAATTATTGATTCATGTTTGATTCTTAAGAGGTGATAGTGAAACTTTTTATCAAACGTTGGTTTTATTATTTTATATAGAAAACCTGGTTTTTTAAATTGATATAAATGGATATTTTATGTAAAACTTGAATTTATGTCTCCCTATTGGGTACGAATTAAAACTGGTGTTGGTGTTAACATTGGTAAATGACTTAGTGAAATTATGGAAAGAGAAGTAAATGTTTTACTTCTCAAGGGTATGGACTATTAAAATGTTATATGCATTCCTTAGGTGTATGTGTGGTGAATATTGATAAGCCAAGTAGAATTGATATTAATTTTTTTGTAGCTAAAAAAAATATATTTTTTAAAATACATTTATGATATCCTATATTGTTTTATATGAAA
The DNA here is from genome assembly GCA_963277665.1 of Viscum album. Classification (NCBI taxonomy): domain Eukaryota; kingdom Viridiplantae; phylum Streptophyta; class Magnoliopsida; order Santalales; family Viscaceae; genus Viscum; species Viscum album. The sequence continues at coordinate 1,326,834 of CAUJRU010000065.1, read as the reverse complement.
TACATTGTGACTCAGATATTTTATTAGTGATGTATTTGGATGTATAGTTTTTTTTCTAATGAGTTAGCATACTCAACCCCTAAATATGCTCATTATCAGATATAATTATGGTATTTTCCCTAAATCAAGAAATGGAATGGTCATATACAATTTATGTGGAGTTATATAGATGTATTTATTCATAGTATATCCATCATGATTCCACTTTAGTTCATTGTAGTTTTATTGTTATGTGTTTTTAGAAGCATTTAATGTATATTCATTTACAATATCGCTCTAACCATCATCTAGAAATTATTATATGAGTTATTCAGGATTTGTATCATACATCATACCATGTCCTATTATTCTACATTTTAATTTTATCAAATTTAGGTAAAATCAACTCCCATGGATTGGTAAATCTTGTTCCATTTTTTTCTTTACTTTGGTTTTTTGGGGATGTGCCTTAGCTTTTAAGGGACCCCAACATTTCACAAGAAAATGTATTATGAAAGGATGTTATGATTCATTAACTAAAATATTATATTTTTTTATTTTTCATTGTTCAATGATATGACTCAAACATCTTGGTCAAGATATGTATATACATTCAGAGAATAGTTCAACTATTATATACATCATTGTGTGACTAATTCATCATTTTATTACACTAAATGATTGATTTCTTATATCCCCATTTTATTTTATACAAAAAAATTCCTTTGGTCTCTTCAATGAAAATATACATTCAATTATTTTTTAAATCCTTATAAATACCCAATAACACAGTTGACAATTTTATTTTTTTTCACAAATTGTATAGAAAAGTAATATAAATATTATTATATGAATTTTTACATGAAAGAAAAAAATTAAAAAAAATCATATATAAGAACTGTAAAATGTATTCCATTACCAACGACACAATCCAGATCACTAGGTCCAACATGATACATGGTATGATGAATCTGACTACCCTATGGCAGCTTCTAATAGGCTAGGGGTTAGAAACCTATCCTCAGTGGGAACACCACCCACATGGGATTCCTTAGCCTTAGTCATGTATAAACACACACACACACACACACCTCCATGACAATATAATGCTAAAATATATAATATAACAGATTCCAAATTCACGAACACATAAAAATTTTAAATATTTAGTTTTACAAAATATTGGAATGTGATAATAGCCAAATACATTACCACCAAAAAATTTAAGACGTATGACATGACATAAAGAGGGGTAAAATGTCAAATATGAGCACGAGTATGAACCACATTCAGTCTACCCAATATCTAATAATCACCTTAATCTATTCCCCTAATAACCTCATCAAACTGTTGGTTATCTAAATAATATGTGACTTGTAAAACCCGAAAATGTAAAAATAAAACATTTTATTCAATTGCATTTGTGTCATACAAAACAAAGCCTAGAAGGGAACATGAAATCATGGGAATTAATGATATATTTACTATTATATATAAATACCACACAATATATATCATTAAATGCATGAAACATTATTTTATCTTCTATCACATACAATTATGAGTTTCTCTAAAAGATTCACTTTCATCAAATGAAGAGTTTTACCAAATTTGAATATTATATTAATCTTTTTATTAAATATTATAGGTATCACCCATCCATTGGAAAAGTGGGTATGAATATGATTTACTAAATTATGAAAAAATTTATTCTAAACCAGTTAATTATTTATTAATTTATTATAAAAAAAAGCAGTCATTTGTAATTTATAGTACTGTTTTCTAAAAAAAATATTTTTTTTCCAAAAAAGTTGTGAAATCAATCATATTGTAAATAGTGTAAAATTAAATGTGAACACTCATAAAAAATTATTTCAAAAAATAAATATAATGTTTTTAATAGAAACTCATAATTATCCCTTGTTGTTTTTTTGTTATTTTTATGAGAAGTTTAATTTTTCGAAGAATAGTGACCAATACATGATTTTAAATTAAAATTGACTTGTCATCAAAATAATATTTAATGTTTACTTATATTATTAATATTTTTAAAAGTAAAACTATTTTTAATATATATATTTTACTCCAGTTCTTTTCATTTTAATTAAAATCATGTCATTTTAATCATGATCATAATTGAATTAGATACAAAAACAATGTATACATTTTATATTTTTTTTCATTAAAAACACACTTTCTCTTCTCTATTGTGAGATTAATTTAAACATTTTTTTCCACTTATATGAGTTTAATTTGAAAAATTATTTCAATATTTTTAATGATTATAATTTTTAATTTTCAATAAATCCAAATCAATATTTTACCAAAATGAGTACTTCATTGATTTAAAAATAATTTTAATGATTAAAGATAAAATGATATTACATATTATTTAAAAATAGAATATATGATATAAAAATGACCCACAACATTTCCAAAACCCATTTCAATAAATATTATTATCTTATCACTAATAATATTAATACATTTATTTATTGGGAGATTGTGACATGAAAAAAACATGGGTGAAATTCGCTCTTTCAAAAAAGTACATTTGTTCCACTCACCCAACTTATAAACTTCATCCACCTAAAATATCCACTTAAAACCACCAAACCACATTTATTCATCCATTACCCAAAAAAACTAAAAAAATACCTAGAATCATTTTGAAGAACTATTTTTTCAATATATCCATCCTAGGTATGATTCATTGTAAACCAAAGGAAGATACCCAAATAAAAGTTAACATTATCAGACAAGTATAATAATTTTACATACATCTCTGCCTAATTAAATTATTTTTATCCAATAAAGATATAATAAAAGAATAATATTACATAAACTAGAATGTTTTTATAAAAAAATTACAACCTACTGCTATAGAAAATTTCCTCAAATGGGTTATGAAATCATTGATCATGTGTATGGCAGACTACCGCCTCACGAACTAATGTCACTAAATTTTACATTACCACCTATAAAGGTTGGTAATAAAGATTAAAATAATATTTATATATTATATCACTAATATTTATAACATTATTATTCTACTAGATTTATTACAACAATAATGCCTTTTTGGATTCCATTTTTTATAATATGATATTGTCTCTCGTTTGTATGTGGGACTACAACCTCACAAAGCGATATGGTTTGTTCAATCATTACTTGGACTAAATTATTGTTGTACTTAATAAAAAATACATTATTTATATTACATAAAAATTATACTTTAATGATTGTATAAATATATTTTATTTAATTTTAATTCTTTCAATATGAAATAATGGAAACAGTTTCATGCGTACATACGACCTACAATCTTCATAAAAGCTGCATTCCATTTTCAATCACTAAATATATTGGATGAATTTAAATAAATTTATTGATTAAAAATATTATAATTATATATTTATTAATAATCAAGATATTATTGTACTATATAATATGTGGAATGACTATTTTTTCCATAACAAATCATGCATTATAAAATAAGGTAAATAACATCCAAAATAATGAAAATAACGAATGATTACTAATGAACTAATAATAACATGTTATAAAAGTGTAATATATGATATAATAACTAGTAATATGGTTATTAAAAATGTTTATATGATTTTTAAAACAACTATATATGTTATTAACTCATGTTATACAAAAAAGAAGAAAATATAAAGGGTTTTTATCTCAGTTTCATTTCACTGAGTCATATTATATTATTATTCACCTAATTTCTCTTATATGGTCTATATACCACCTCATTGAAATGTCATATCACGAATACATCATTATAAATAATATATTCTATAACAATTTGATATATTGAATCTATTAGGATTTGAAATTTTTTTTACAACGAGGTAATAGAATTTATTAACTCAATTTATTTTCATTGGGTTGTGTTACTTCTTCACAGTTATTAATATTTATTGATTATCTATATAACTAATTTTGACTATATATTTTGGTATTTAAAATTTTTTACATGGATTTATAGTTTTTAAACCTAATATACTCATTTATGGGTTATCACACTTTTGTTTTGATCATTTGATGGGTTTATTTCATAATCTCATTCTATTCTATTTTGGTTGTATGTTAAATTCATTTGAAGGAAAATATTTTATTAATATTTATTAAATCCATTATTTTTAATCTCTTATGATTAATAATGATAAATTTTAATATTTATTTACATTTCTCAAATATTTTTACTTAAAATTATTAGTAACATTTTTAAAGAAAAATCTAATGCATTTCACTCTTCGATTGAAAATATATTAAATTTTAAGACCATTTTTTCTTAAAAATGATCAAATTTTATTAACCAATATTAAATGATTTAACAAATTAATTTTATTTCATTTTTTAATCTTTACAAAATTATCTAAAATTAAAATTATTTTAATTTTAAAATAAATCCCATATATCATTTACCTAAATATATGAATGGAATCTCTACATTATATTTAGAATGAATAAAATTTCCTAAACAATATGTTGAAAACAGAATGTTCTTTTTCAATTTTTGGCGAATAATAAAATTCCTTACAATAATTTATATCTTTACCTTAAATATTAATTTTCTTTTTTATGAATATATTTTTAACTAAATTATTTTTAAACTGATTTTAAAGGAAAAATATATTCAAAATGTTTTTCAAAATGAGAAGTTTATTTTCCTTATAAACATTTCCAAATATATCTGTATTATTATTGTTTAAATTAATGAAAAATCATTTTTAATACTTCAATTTTTATATTTCATATCAATTACACCCTTATCCTTCCTTTGGATGGTTTATGATTATCATTACCATTGAATGCATTGTTAGTTACTTTAATGGATCATTCTTTTTATCATTAAATTTTCCATGAATTACTCACTTTAATTTGGAAATTAACACCCCCACAATTTTAATTTTCTTTTTTGTAGATATTTATATTTTATAACCCATATATAATTTTTACATATGGTGATTAATTTTTTAGTTATTTTAGAGAATAGGAATATATTGACAAATATGAATCCTTTAAAAATATATATTTTTTATGATAAGGAACATTTATAATAATTAAAATGATTTTACGATATATGAGGTACTCTATAGAATAAAACACATGGGTTGGGGAATATTTAATTTAAACCCATTGGATGAATCTATGGTATTATTGGACTAATTAGTTTGATACACCTAGCTAATGGGTATTTCTCTCTCTATATTTTAAAATGTCTTATCAATTGAAATTGATTATAAAGGTATGATGTTCCTGCGAAACAATAAATCCAACAATTAAATATTTTCTTTATTAATAATTGAGTTATTAATATTATCAATGGAATTTTTATGAGAAAATTAAATCCACTGATGTGTTTTATTCTTTGTCCAATGTTTAAGTGGAAGGTGTTATTGGTTATTTAACGTTCTATATTTATTATGCTTTCTAAATTTATTTTAATGGAATTTGTGATTAGTTATATACATTGAATTATTAATTATGCATTATTTATATAATTAAATGAAATTTGTGTTCATTTATTTAACAATACATTTTGCTAATGAATTATTTTGTAATTTGACTAACATATGTACTTAGTTATTTAACCTTCCATATTGATTATTCCATGTATAATTATTTAAATATAATGTTTGTTATGTAATTTATTAATTTATATTTTTAGGATAGTAAAATTATTAAAACAGAATATGTGTTATGTTATTTACCTTTCCATATTGATTATGATCATTAATTAATTATTTATTCTATTATTCTTATAAATTACTGAGAAATTCATGCCACTATAATTTTTTCCCATCTCCAGATTTCAATGAAGAGTAATGTGAATGATGGTCATTTGTATTCTAGATAAAATAATGTTATTACGGGGAACAAAAATTAAATATTTATTTAATTTTTATAATAATTTGTATATTTTGAATCATGTATATGTCTAATTTTGTAAAACTACATGTATATTCGATCCTTGGGGTTTTGATTCCATGTTTCTTATGACAATGTAATGGTTGAAGGTTATTCCTTTGGGATAGTAAGGTTAAGATAAATGTGTTAGGTACACTAGGTTACATACCCTGAGCGGGGGGGGTGAATCAGGGTAAGACAAATTAAAACAGCTGCCCTTATTGATATTATTATGTTGTTATGAAAAACTCTCTTCCCTTTTCTTCATGTATCAAAGTATTAAAAGAAATTAATTCATGAATAAGACACAACATTTTACATGGATCACCCTCACTGGGATACATCAAAGGATCATACTCCGATGATGTGATGATGTACCAAATCAACTAAAAGTGCACTATTGTTTACAATATTCAGAGCGGACTCCATGTACCTCCTTGTTTACAACAACTCACAATATGAAATCTCACTTCTCTCTCAAGTAAATTGAGCTCGTGTCTTCTTTAGAAGATAAATTCAAAGTTTAACAGCTTTGAGGTCCCTTTATTGTAACAAATTAATGCATCTTCCTCTGTATGTAGCTGTTCTTTTGATGTTCCAATTTCATCCAATGATGAATACAACATTACCACGGGTGTACTGGGAAATCATCCAACCTTCACCCAACCCTGGAATGACTGGGGCACTTCTCCAAGCCTAGAGATCAGGTGTCACCAAACCACTTGCGCGACACTCCATTATTCAACAAAAAACTTGGGTGACTCGAACCCTTCTACACACAAACCAATATTGTCCCCCATTTATCAACTGGTGCACTTCTCCATGCCTGGAGCACAAGTGTCACAAAACCACTTGCACGACACTCTATTCGCCAACTTGGAACTCAGAAGACTCACAATTGGTTATTCGAAAACATGTATTAGCGTTCAAATATCAACTGATGGGGAACATAAGAATATTTTTATACTTGCACGACCACTCTACTACTTATGTTCCCAAACCACCAGCATGAATGGAGCATGAAATTTCACTAATATTGAGCAGTAATGAAAATGTAGAGGGCTAGAATGTCTCCTCTCGATGTGCATGTATAGCCGCCCTAGTCTTTGTAACCCAAGTCACCTTGGGCGTCTGAAAACAAAACATTGGTTCCCATCTTTCTTTTTCCATGTTTTAATGTTTGGATCTTTAAAAACCTATGGTGCTCATGTATCCACCTGATGTCTATGTTCTCAGCACTTTTTTTGCCACCTCTAGATCGTTCATTCCATTTTCGATGTTCTTATATCAATAAGGATTGGCAAAAATATCCCTTGAAATCAAAAACACACTATATAAACCCCCTTTTTCATCAAATTTGAACATCATGGTCTTCTTTGTCAATAAACACAGCATGAAGGCCCACTTTTTCAACAAACACAAAGAACTCAAAAATTCTTCAATCATAACTTGAGGGATTTTTTCCCAAGAAATGAAATTTGTATGAGTGAAAATATATTGAACAACTTCATCACTAGATTTAAGAAAATATATAATAGGGAACATGAACACAATATGTATTTTGAGAATAAGTATATGAAAACATCAAAAAAAATTTGGTATGAAAAAAATTATGTTGATTCTTATTGAAAAATGTCTCTTTATGCATATTAAATGTGGGGTTGGTTCAATAAAATATGTACCTAGGGGTAATAACTCCGAAAAATTCTTCTCGTACTTCACTCAAACACATCCTAGTGGCCGATAATAAGCTTCAATGTGCTACGAGTTATAGATTAATAGGGAATATTCATAGGATGGTAAATATTTACCTTATAATCAATTATGAAGTATTTGAATAGGTAATGGAAATTAATTTCATTTTCCAAGAAGCTTATACCTAAGTGGTAAAGGCTCATACATGGCATCCAAAAGGCTAAGGATTGAATCTGGGCATGGACAAATTTTTGGGTTACTATAGAAGTATTGTAGTAGTGGTGGAACTATTGTAGCAGTGACACACTAGAAGTGGAGGGACTATAGCATGAGATATAGTGGAGAAGGTACTATAACAGCTTGGGTACTGTAGTAATAATATTCATGGAATAGTACTTTGTTCAAAAAATGGGATTTCAATCCTTTTATTCCAACCATTATCCTTAGGCCTTCGAGGTATGTAATGGGTCTCCCTCCACCAAAACTAAACGTGGTATTTTCATTAATAATAAAATGGGCCTTCGTCCCCAGCCTTTTTATAAAAATGTAAATGAATTTACATTGATAAAATATATACCATGAAATATAAAATATAGAAAATAGTTTGAATATTTATTTATTTATTGTGACTCAAGAATTTAATTTTGTAATTCATTTTTCAAAGTTACTTTGTTTATTATAATCTAGCATAATATATTGATTTTTTTAATTTTTAGAATCATATATTCCTTGTGTAACATGCGAGTTATGGACACTACAATGCGTTTATGTATTTAAGATCAATCATATGTTAAAATTCATAAATACCTATTTTTAGGTATTATGTGATCAAATCCTATGATGTATAAGGATGCTTTTTGAGAAATATTTTTCACAAAAATGCTTTAGTGGAAATCATAATTGAGAAATAATGAATTTACGATTTATAATCATTAGAATAAAGGTTTTAAAAACCATTATTTTTAAAATTATCATTAATGAAATTATGATAGTATCAAAATAATATTATTATAACTTTTAAAAACATTATTATTATTAAACAGTATAGAGGAAAATTATTTTATTAATATTTTTTTGAAGGGTTTATATCATATTTTTTGGGTATTTTATAGGAATTATATAAATGTTGTATTTGAAAATTGACACCCCACATGTAGTGTTAGAACATATCACACCTAGAAAGGTGTATGTGCATGAACCCAATATAGAATGATGATAACAGTTATGTGCCTCCCACTGGACTAGGGGGCATCTTTGTTTGCATTTCATATTAATGATGAACATGTTGTGTTACTTTTATGTTTTTATAATTTAATTATTTAGTAACTTTTGATACATTATTAATTTTGTAAAATAGTTACAAGAATATTGAATGAATTTTCAACATTTTTTTTATCATGTCATCCATTAAAATTGAATTTTTGAGCTTCATGTAGAAAAAAATAATTTTTTTATATTCATTTAATTGAGTAATGATATATAATGGAAATTGATAGAATCATAACCAATGTATGAAATTAAAATTAACGAATATAAACTATTCAATTAATTATATTTCCTTATATTCGAATATAGAAAAATAATTACCAAACATTAAGAAAAGGGTTTTGAATAAAAAGTTTTCCTATTATATTCATATTCAATGAAATATATGGTATTTTAAATCACCAAATATTTAAATATCTTATACCCTGAACATTCAATTGATCATTCACAAGATTTTTCTCAATTAGGTACATAAATATCATTATATTTTTAATAATTTTTCCCATGACCATATCATCACTTTTCATAACTATTATACTACATAGAAACATAGTTATATGATTCCCTATTTACATTGTATTTATATTTCTCTCTAATAAAGGTTATATTTTATGAATTCGTTTAATATTTGTGTTTTAAAGAAAGATAAATGAAATACCATTGATTTCGTAGATAAATTATAATTTTTCAGATGTTAATTTATTATAATTGTGTATAATTTTACCCATTTTAATTTATAAAAGAATTAAATTTTAATAGATTTCTTATGGAACCCATGAAAACCGGTATAGAAAGAAATATAACTTCCTGATACATTACAACATAATTTCTTTTTTAAATAAATTCAATAAACCCTATAACATGAAATTCGTCAAACAATGTGTTAATATTTCATTACACATAACATCTAGTCTCAAAAATATTTCATAACACACAAGGTTGTATTTTACCCTAAAACAATATACAATTAATATTATTATTTAATAAGAGGTAATTTCCTAGAAATTTAAATAGTGGGTATGAATATTATTAACTAAAATATGAATATATATATATATTAAATACTATAATTTATTTAATTATTTTATATAAAAAATAATTCAATACAAAAAAGAAATGTTTTTTTGAAAATAAGTACTTTGTTTTTAAAATACAGTTTAATACTGAATATAAAATATTATTTAAAATGAAAAATTTACACTTATAAAAAATATTTTTGAAAAACTAAAAATTTATTCTGAAATCATAACACAAATAATTTATTACGGTGCTTTTTTTTTACTTTATGCGATGTTTTATTTTTTTGATTAATAGTGAAAAATAATGGATTTTAATTAAAAAATACATTATCATCAAAAAATATTTATAATGATAATTTATATTATTAAAGGGATTTTTAGTAAAAAAAATTAATAACACATTTATTAATTTAAATTTTGTCATTTTTGTAGTTTCCATATTTTTGTTATATATAAATACAATATAAACCTTTGACCACATTATATTTAAAACCCCAATTTCTCGTCATGTCTAAAGGAAAATTTATAAAGTCAAATTCTCCACTAATGTGAAATGCATTTGAATAAAAGGTTTGAATATTTGGAATTAGAATAATTTTTAATTTATAATATAGATAATGTAATATATTTACAAAAATTTTAGTGAATGGAATTAAAATTAATTATTGTGATTAAGGAAAACAGAATATACTATGTTGTCATACATTGAATATGAGATGTAAAAAAGAAAAAAAAATCTAAACCATATTGGAATACTATATGTCAACCAGTTATCATATAATACAAAGAAATGAACATTATTGGGCCTTGTTGAGATTATAAATCACAGATGAATTTCTTCCAATAAAAAAATTAAAAGTGGGTCACTCTCCCCTCTTAAAAAGGGTCTCCACTCTGTTCTACACTGCACACATTCAACCAAATTTGATAGGAAAAAATCTTCTAATATCACTCATTCAAATCTCAATATTTAATTATATTCCTTATAATTTTTATAAATCTATCATATTGGGGGTTTACTGCAAACCCAGGGATGATACCCAAATAATATGTACGTTCTCAAACAAGCATCTTCATTTTACTTCATTTCCCATATCAATAATTTTTTATTATACCATGATTATATAAAAATATATTTAAAATACATATAAAAAGATGTTTTCAAAATATTTTTTTGACCTAAAACAAAATGCACATATATAAAATGGATTACTAAATCATTGTATTTGTGTAAGCATAACTACCGCCTCACTAACCGATATTGTATATTTTTCTGTTACAACATTTAATGGTATAGGAAAATAAAATAAACCAACATTAAATATTAATTATATGATATTTCTCATTATTTTATTAAATATTAAATTATATATCACACAATGCATCATGCCTCTTATCTTTTGGGAATATAATAATTCTGCTGGTGTGTACGACGGACTTTCACCTCGCGATTTGACATGATTCATTCAGGCATTAAGTGGTATTTATTAAGGACGTGTTTAATAATAATTTTAGTATATTTGAAATAAATATGATGCTGTAATTATAGTATAAATATATATAATTTAATTTTCATTAATTCAATATAATAAGAAATGGAAACTGTGGTCATATATACGTATGACCTACCATCTCCATGAATAGTTTGTTGAATTTCATATCACTAAATATTATAGACTACTAAAAATTCACATATATGTAATATATTAGTTATTTATATCATGTTTATTATTAATTATTTTATTGAGCCTTATAATTTGTACAGAAAATGGGTTAAAAAAAACATACATGATAAAACAAGGAAATTAACACCAACAACAATGAAAATAGTGAACATTTATTAATATACGGTTAATAATAGGTTAAAAAAGATCATATTTTATATAATAAAATTTAATATTATTTTATAATAAGTTAATAACATGTCAATAATCACTATATAGTAGTCTAATTAATTTTCAATCAAAAGGATGCATAAGTTTCGGATTTTTGCCTCAATTCCATTTATTTGATTAAAATAATATTGTTATACTGTTACATTTATTTACATGGGGAATTTTATACCACATATAATTTTATAATCATTAATAATTCATAATAATTTGTATCATATGTTTAGATTTTAATTATTTCATATAATGGTATTTTAATATACCATTATCAAGTGATAAATAAGTTTCATAACTCAATTTATTTTCATAGGGTTATATTTATTATTATTTTTTGTCAAAGACAATATAGGATTAGTTTTACAATGAGTGTTTTACAATCAATTTTATATTTCAATTTTTTTGGTGTATTTAAATTTTATACATGTAATGGATTCAGTGTTCAATTTTTACTTCAAAGATATTACCATTTTAGTGGTTTTTATTATATTCTCATTTTAATTAGGATTATTTATAATTTAATTAGGATTATTTATACTTTTCTTGATGTTATTCTAGAGCATGACATTCAGACATCGTGTGGTTCTGATCCCCATTGTGGCCAGAAATAAATTTTAAGTGCGTTCACACTAGAAAAGACAAATAAATAGAATAATTCTTAAACGGGTTCTCGGATGGGAAAACCAAGTGCATCGTTGAGTCCGGAATGTGCCATTTACCCTAGGAGGGGTGTAACATTCGCGAGCGTGGCCATTCTTTGGAAAACGCCACCAAGGGAATTTTCATAATTTAGATGCCTCGAGCATGAACATTATAACATCTGAATGGAGGCTCGAATTATAATTCTAAGGCCATTATTGCACTAAGAATATGTATTTTACCCTTGGGGCGGCTTAACCCCGACCGCGTCAAAAGATCAAGTACAGGCCTACTAGTGGTGTTTAAAAATTAATTAAATTTTAATTAATTCCATAGTTAAACACCTCCACCCCTCCCTTCTTCCCCTTGGAACTAATTCTCTGGAGAAATATCTCCCAACAAGGGAGAAAAATCCTTCATGCTCCTCCTCCTCTCCGGCAAGGCGGTGGCGGCTCCGGCGGACCATTCGTGAAGCGACGGGCAACACCCTGTGAGGTTGATTTGTGTGTTTCATTTTTAAATACCACATCTATATCAAACTCAAATATTAGAATTGAATTATTGATTATTTTTCGAGTTAATTCTATAGATTCTTAGGGCTCAATCCGAGCTTTCCAATGAGTCTTTCACATAGAATTTCGAGTCTCGGGGTGTCTGGGGTACCCCTAAAGTTTGCGTCCAAAAATCCCAATTTCAGGCAGTATCCATACTGGTCCGAAAGGTGACAGTTGTGGCGCAGCAGGCTCCCAGGTGGCGGTGCGGCGGGCTCCTAGGTGGGGGCGCTGCAGGCTTCCTAGGCGGTGCCACAGCAGGCTCCCAGGCGGCGGCGCGGCGGGCTCCCAGGTGGCGGTGCTGTGGGCTGCCAAGGCGGCAGCACAGAGGGAGCCCAGGTAGCAGAGCGGGGGGCTTCCCAGATGGTGGCAGTTGAGTGAGTGAGTGGCATCCTAGCATTCCATGCCATGGTAAGCGCGCTGACCGGCTTCACCGGTCACCGTGCGGCACGGGCGACCGGGGTCGGTGTGACCACGAGATCTAGCTGAGACCTGCGCTTTGCGGGTCTCGTGGAAAAGGGGCCGGACCGGCTCATGCTAGTCCGAGTAAATTCGTGCGGCCCATGTGGTGAACCATGGTCCCCGGTGGACCAGGCGGTCCGGGCAGCCGACCCACCCCTTCTCCATCCATAGGCGTTTAAATTACACTAAATTTAAAGATGAATATCAGATTCACGTGCCATCTATGGCAACACGATCCTTAGATTAAGAGGAAAACATTGCGATTGTCTAATTTTTTTTAGTTTCTGTGATGGGGCTCGGTGGCATGACACAACCACTAAGTATTGTTTAGCTCCTCATAGGGATTGTTCTTAAGGATGGCATGAGCACATCTAGAGTATGTTTTAGGTACTGTTAGCGGCATTTTAACCCAAAAATCGAGAGTATATAGTTTAGTGTGGTTTCAGGCGTTGAAGTTAGAGTTGAGGCCTGGGCCCCATAGGCCGTCTTTTAAACTGTGAACAGCGTTTTGTGACTTTTTCACCAGATGTCCATTCAGGGTGAATGAATAGTTGTTTTTGGCATGTTTTTCCAAGAGAATTGTGATGGCGCGTTTCACCCTTCCTTTTTTCGGGATTGGGGTGTGAGCCCCACGTGACGCCGTATGGGCATAAAGTATTGTTGAATAACTTTTTTTTTCGGGAGTACGTTTCAAGCGAGTAAATAGTCTATCTCATTTGTTTTTCCACAAGGAATACAATGGAGTAATTTTTTTGGTCATGAAGCGCCTCTTTAGAGATCCCATTAACTGTAGAAACATGATTGGGCATTGGTTGGAGGTTACTTTGATGCACTCTGAACCAACACACCGTAGAGATATTAGTGACACCCAGATACGTTACGGGTAGTGCGGAGTTGTCGGACCAGTTCTATGTTTACCCTCCCATGGGGTTGGGCAGTGGGTTACCCACCTTCGTATCAGGGTTTACCCTCCTGTTAGGCTGGGTAGTGGGTTACCCAATGACCATAGGGTTTACCCTCCAGCTGGTTTGGGCAGTGAGTGACTCGTTGAATTTAGGGTTTATCCTCCAACGGGGCTAGGAAATGAGTTACCTGATGACCTCTTAGGGTTTACCGTCTAGGTGGTCTAGGCAGTGGGTTACCAGACAAATTCTTTCAGACTCAGCCCTTTCTATGAGGCTAGTTAGTGACTTTGGTCAGTGATTACCGGAGTGGGACATTGGTTATACGATTTCGGAATGAGACATCATCTAGTGTGAAATTGTGGGGGCATTAGTGAGGGATATTCTTATAAATGTTGGCCACTTTTCCTGGGTTGAGCTTGGAGATCGATATCCCATTACACACTTGTTTGGGTTTCTTGTTGAGCATATATATATATACACACACTACCTTTTTCACACTACATTGGTTCAGTTAATGTCCTCCTAGGAGGGACAAACACATGTGGGGTATTCCACGTGCTTTCCATGTCTATCCCCTCATAGTTAGACAAGTCTAATTCTATTCTTTTGTAGTGTTGAGATGCACTTTTATTACTGTACCCTTTCACTATTACTTGTTTCGTCTACTGCTCACCATTTTGGTACCTTCTTAGTTGTTCCCTCGAGCTTTCGTGGCATCCTACTGATTATCTTTTACTCACCCCTGCTTGGTATTTTCCCTCACTTGGTGTGCCCTTGCAGATGATGGACAAGTCGATCGAGACTACGGAGGAGTGCAGAGGACACATGAACTTGGGCTGCATTTAGTGGTTTTAGTAGGACTTTTTGGTGTGATACTCAGCACCTATTTACTTTTCTTTACCTATTGCTTTGTTGTGGCACCTTTCGGGTTGGGTTTCTGTTTTTACCTTTTTTTGATCAGTTATCTAGTCAGTACTTTTCAGAACGTTACATTTTCTATTTAGAAGTTGATGCATGATGGTGGTCGGGTTATAGTTTTTTGTCCTTTGGTTTTATTTTTAACTCTGCACTTCTGCATCTAGTGGGATGTGTGTGTGTGTGTGTTTGTATAGGTACATAGGTGAAGGCCCCCTCGAGATCGTTATGCCTTCAGCGCTTTTCGCCAGCCCTTGGCCTATGGAGGCATGCCTTGGGTAGTTGCGACTCGAGACCAGCAGGGTCGGGTCATGACAAAGTGGTACCATAGGAGGTTCATTTCTTGGGGCATTGTTCGGGCGTCCCTAAAAAAAGAATTTTTTTGGGATTTAGGGTAATAGTGTCAATGATTTTCAAGAGTGGCTCTCAGTCCATGTAATCCAGCAATCGTACGGGCGGTTGAAGTATCTGTTCACCAGGACCCTCATAACCCGCATGTCAACTCGGCACTCTGAGGCATTTGTTGTAATGAACATTGGATCATGCATCCGATAAGATTGAGTCTTCTACTATACTTGTTAATTAGGATCCACTTTGTAATTATTGTTTTATATATATATATATGATCATATGATTTGCGGTAATCCTTGATAATTTTCAGGATTCACCCACGATAACACCCTTCCAATTTACCCTCTCTAGATCATGATGACAACCTCGATATTGACGAGGAATTAGTTAATCGACCCTCATGTGACCCCATTACACCTAGTGATTTAGTAGTAGCCCATCCACCTGGAGAGTGGATGTTAGTACTAGAAACATAGGCCGAGGTTGAGTGCAGGCTGAGTGCGCTCCGAGACATCCAGCGTCAGCGGCCGCAGAAGTTCTGTGGGGACCCGGATCCCTAGGTAGAAAAAGACTAGATAGAGTATGTGGATCAATATTTCAGGATAGTACAGACACCAGCAGATCAGATGGTAGCCCTAACTACATGCCTTTTTCTTGGGACGACAAGGCATTGGTGGGTGTTGGTTACGCAGACCCACGACGTGTCATCTCTTATGTTGGATAAATATCAACATCTCTTCTGAGAGGAGTACTGCAACTCATATTTATGATTTGTTTGGATTCAGGATCTTCTGGAGATGAATAATGGGGGATAACATTGGCACAATACTAGGCGCGGTTTAACAATCCAACACACAACTCACAGGATATGATCCTTGATAGTTACATTCGAGCGTGGAAGTTTGAGCAGGGTCTTTGCAGGGAGATTCATGCTAGTGCAGTGCCCTTGTGCATCCCTACTTATTTCGGGGTGCTAGAGTAGGCACTCATGATAGATAGATTCTTTTCTGAGGGATAGTAGCTGACGTGGCCTAGTAGTGGCCACTTCAGAGCAGAGTCCTCGATAGCAGGCAGGCGGCAGAGAGCAGATCCTCGGTTGAGGAGACCCTTCCGTGAGCAGACTCAGGGGTAGGGTCGTACACTACAGTGGCACCGTAGATCACCGGGGAATTAAAGGGAGATTTGGTGCTATGATTATGACAGAAGGGTTCACATTGCACGGGACTGCCAAACCAGGCTTACCGAGCAGTCATGGAAGGCAGTGGGTGCACCACAACGGCAGAGGCTGCGCAATGACCAGGGATCTACCAGGCGAGGACAATGTGGTCCTTAGGGAGGTGGCAGAGGTAGAGCTGCAGGGCCTAGAGGTGGGGGATGGTGTTTCGATGTCCATCCACGACTACCACTGGGTGGCCCATGCTTGGCTCAGGGAGCTAGCGGTTGGGGCCTCCAACAGCTACATGCAATGGGAGTTCGTGACCCCCCAGCACACGAGATGGTCTGAGGTACGTTTTGTGCTTACTCTACGATTTCATCGATACTAGTAGACACATGCAGCACCCAAGTTTTTATATCTCTTCTTATGGTATGGGAGTTAAATATTCCATTAGAGGCACTGACACCTGTGCTTAGCCACGATGTTCCTACGGGAAGTGCCTCATTGGTGACCATTATCTGCAGACAGTGCGAACAGTCCTTCGGAGTAGAGAGTTTCACGTGGGACCTACTCGTCATCACTATGGAACCTTATGAAGTCATCTTGGGAATGAATTGACTTTCCATAGTTCACGCCTAGATTGACTGTCGACGTAGACTAGTTAGATGCATCCATTCTTATGGGATGAGGTTCACCATCCTTGGTGAACGATACCTCGTGGTAGAGCAGACGGGTACTCTGAGTAGGGGACCACATCCATTTTCTCACCAGTTGGTGATCATGGGTCTCAAAGAAGCAATATCTATAGGCACCTAGATCCCTATGGTTATAGAGGACTACATGTACTTCTTTCCTATGGATGTACTGAGACAACCTCTGAGGCGAGAGATGGAGTTCTGCATTGACTGGCAGCTAGGCTGTAACACCTGAGAGTTTTATGAGAAATATTTTTTTATATTATATAAATCATCAAAGGAATCTTTCACTACACACAACACTATCTTGGCTTGCTTTACACGCTACCGCGACCTTCCTCGATAGCTTGTGTTGTACGCAATACCAAGTTTCACTAAAAAATGATATGCTATTAAAATATTTTTAAAACAAGCCATTATGAATAGTTTTAACTGAATTTTCAATTTTATAACATTTTAATTCATCTTAAACATTTTCTAGAAGGAGGTTTGAAAACAAAATCCATTTTTTTGGATAAAAGAAGTATTTTTAAAAAAATTCATTTTTACCGCCTTTTGATGGTGCACCCACATTAAATCTAGTTTTTTACAAGTTTATAAGTTCAATTTCAAAAAATAAAATGTTTCATTATAATCATGATATAAAAATTTACTTTGGATAAATTTTTCATATTATTCTGATAACTTTCATATTTTAATGAATAGTTAAAACACGATATATTTTAATTAAAAACAACTTTTTTCATCGCAATACTTTATATGGTTAAATTATAATATTGAATGTTTTTAATGTATAAATAGAATATATTTTTACCATTTAATATAATGTATGTCATTAGAATTAATTTTACATTGAATTCATAGTTAAAAACATTTCAATCTTTGGCAATGTTTTAACTTTTAAAACACGTTTGCTTAACAATGGGATTAATTTTAAATTAATTATTGAAAATTTTATGTTTTAAATTCAGGAAAATGGATTCCATATTTGGAATCAGTGGGTCCAAATTTTGTTAATATGTTACTTTTATTTTTTTTGATATTATGAATTGTAAATACGATAATTTTTTTTATTTACTACGATTAAAGGTAAATAGGGTAATTCTTGGTTAAAGGAATATTATAATAATTCAGAATTACCTTGACACTTGTCCTAACCTTATTCGATTAGTCGTGGACGACCATGGGAATCCTTGAGTCTATTTTGGGACCCCATTAATCTACTTGGTAGTGACAATGTCAATTTGGATTAATTAATTTAATGTAAAGACAAAATTGACATTAACAAAAATATTTTATTAATTCATTTTTATAAGGGGTTATATAAATTATATTTTCGACTATAAATATTAATTGGAAAGACAAAAGTATTTCCTATATAATTATATTTTGTTTATATTTTTTACACACCATATAAATTAAATTATATATGACACAATAATGATGAAGTATTTTCCGCATTAATAAATGATTTAAATAAATAAGTTTATAATGATTATAATATTTTCCAAAACATGTCCAATTATAATTGGATGATTTTATTTCTACCATGAGTCATCTTATCTTCATCTTTAATTATTTTTCGACCTTTTGAAACTGAATATATGGTTATAATAAAATAATATTTCCACACATTCCAAAGGTGCCCCTCTCCTCCCTTATAAAAGGGAACCTCCTACCTCTCCTCCCCACACCAATTTGAGCCTTCATGTTCAGACAAAACCTACCCATTTAACTTCCCCACTTCCTTAGAAACCTAATATAGGTACTGGTCTTCTCAAATAACAAACTCTAGTGCCATAATAGAAAGTTTAAAGGAGGCACTTTGAGAAAGAGGTAATACCTTCTACCATTTTCTTCAAGTTCCATTCTTCTTCTAATCCCTATTCATTAGTTGTTTCATTATGATGTAATAAAATCAGTATAACTCATATACTGATATGTTATTATAAATATTAAACAACCATATTTAACCTCTTATCCACCCAACAGAAAATGAAATCACTGCGTGTGCGTACGTACAGAATACCGTCTCCACGCCGTGGTGTAATCTGTTTTCCACCACCACCTTACATGGATGGGTATAACGATGTAAAGAATAATTATTTATGATTATTGTAAAGTGATATTGATTTGGAAATAGTATACATACACTTCACTAAAATTCCACGATCATGGGAACGATATCATTGCTCGTGCGTACGTACGGCCTACCGTCTCCACGATGTGATGCGACTCATTCTATATGATCTTCATTGAATAATTATTATATAAATTAATTGAATGAATGAATATGATATATATTACACTAATACCATTCTATAAATGATGTATCTATATCCTATAAAAAGTAATAAGAATTTATTCGACAAAACATGCATCAAAACAAAAAGTAATAAACACTTGAATAACAAGTAGTAATGAAATATTACTAATAAGAAGCTAAGAGTATGACCTTATATGATATCATAAAAATGAATATGATTATTTAATAAGTCAATGAAATTATTTAAATCATTATACAGGAGGTTCAGACATGTACAAAGCATATCAGACCTAAGGTAAGGGAAAATATCACAATCTCATTCTGAGATTGTTTATAATTTGGTATTTACTAGGATGTATTTTATCATCCACATCCATGTTTCCTCAATATGTAATATTATTTCCATCCACCTACAGTTTTTTAAATCCTATTTTACCCTTCGGTGAGTTTTTAGTAAAAAATATGAAAGGAATCTTTTGACGTTTTTCGTACGAGGTACTTTTTGACTTTTTCAGCCAAAGTACGAGAAGAATGTTTTTTAACTTATATGGCATGAATGGATTTTTAAAACATTATTTCCAAGAATCTTCCTTTACAAGTTTTCATGTTTATTTTTAATCTAATTCTTTTAGTTTTAAAATTGTATGACATGTTAAGAAAGGAAAAGTGTTTTTGAAGTAGAAAGGATATTTTCCTCAAGAATGGAGTTCAAGTGTTTTATCAAAATTATTTTCCATCTAAGAAAATATAGGGCTTCTTTTGGATCCCTATTATTACATTGATTTGATCATGTTGTGATGGAATTATTTTTATGATTTCCTTTATCTTATATGAATTGTTTTATGATGTCACAATGTTTAAGAATCCCATTTTTATTACATGGGTTATGCTATGATGTATGGTTTATGATTTTGTGGCACACATAAGAATGGTATCATTATGAGATGGGTGGTACCTATATCTCCCTCCAATGCATTGGGTAAAGATTTTATTTCTCATGAGATAGACATGGCTGGAACAACAGGTTATACTGGTTCAGTGAAACAGGACTGAAACGAGGAGTGAACTCGGTTCAGAAATGGACATTGTCCACTAAGATAGTCTTGACAATGAGTCTTTGATAATAAGAAATGATTCTCTATGGTTATGTGTGTATGACATAAAGTTTCATGTTTTAAGTTATCATTATTGGGATTACTTTTCACTGCCATGATTTATCCCATGTTATGAAATTATGATCTCTTTTGCAGGGTAAGATTTCCAAAATGTTATGTTCTTATGAATTTGATGTGATTGATATTTCTTTTGTTTACCCTTACTAAGCATTTGATCTCACCCTTTTGTATGTTTCCTTTTCCCATTTCAGGAAGAAGGTTATTAAGTAAGATATTCCAAAAAGGGAATATTAATATGATGAAATAAATGGGAGATATTTTAAATGCTTTATGAACCAGTTTTTTATGTTTCCCAGTTTATAAAGACACTATACCTATATGGTCGTTTCATGGTTTTGTTATATGTTGTAATAAGTAGGCTTTAATTTTGAATTATTAACCATGTATGTAAAGTATGGGTCGCTATATTTGGTATCAGAGGAAAGTTATAGTCATCCTTTGGAAACTAGGATGTGAAAGCCTTAGTAAGAACCCTAAGGATATGTCTAAGAATAGAAAACAATCTTAGTGTTTTAGAAATGGACATGGACCACCTACGATAAGAACTTAAGTGTGAAATTTTATTCTTGATTATGTGTTTTCTCTATAATTATTAGTGTTGCTCACACTATTCTTCATGGTTTTAGTCAATGGCTGGAACCTGAAGGAACCATGTTAATGTGGAATGCGATGGGCAATACAATGATTGTCCCCCTGAGCAACCAACTATTTTGGGAGCTGGAATGCAAAATCTTGTAGCCATGCTCACATAACTTTCTCAAGCTATGAATCATGCAGGACTTCCAAATGAGAAAAGGAAGGAGCAACATTCTGCTGAATCCTTCATGAGGAAGCGTCTACCTTCATTCAGCGGGTCTTCTGATCTATTAGTTGCGGAAAAATGGATCAGTACCACTGAAATGATATTTTCAGTTCTTCAATGTTCTGAACATGATAAAGTCATCTTAACAGTGTATCGTTTGAAGGTGATTCTGATCAATGGTGGAATCATAACAAGAGTAAGATGCAAAGAGATGAAATTGAATCCATGGAATGGGACGAGTTCAAGAACTAATTTTTTAATAAGTACTTCCCTCTTATTCTTCGAACTAAGATGGAGAAGGAGTTTCTTGAACTGAAGCAAAAGGATGATGAATCTGTTGGTACCTACAAAGAAAATTTTACAAGACTTTCAATGTACGCTTTCAGAATTATTACCCAACCTGTGAGTAAGATCGATCGATTCTTTAGTGGCCTAAAATCAAGTCTTCGAAGGGAATTAGCCATAAGGGACTTCAATAGCTACGAGGAAATTGTTTTATGTGCTCTCAAGGTTGAGATGGAGATTGGTGTAACGCATCAGTCACATGGGTTTGATAAGAAGAGGAAAATGGAATTCAAAGGAAAATCTAAAGACCACACTGAAAAGAAGTTGAGTTTTCCCTTATTCTCAAAGTGTTTAAAGAAACATGGAGGAAATTGTCTTAATGGGACAAGAAAATTTTATAAGTGTGGAAAAGAAGGTCATCGGGAATTTGGATGTCAAAATAATGGGAAGAAGATGTCTAATTATGAAAAAAAAGGAAGTGATACATAGAATGAACCTACTACACTTCAATGTTTCATGTACAAGGAGATGGGGAGTTACGCCAATCAATGTCCAAATCCAAGGGTTGATGATGATGATCGACGTCAACAAAATCTTAAGGCGAAGGACAAAGGAATGTCAAATGCAATTACTATCGGTGATGTGGAGTACGACAACAATGTGTTGAGAGGTACACTTACCATCAACTCTAAAGTATAAAATGTTTGATTTGATTCTAGATACACCCACTCTTTTATTTTAAAGAGTTTTCTAAGGGTAGCACCTTATTACCTCAACAATTAGATTTTGAGTTGGCTGTGACAACTCCTAATGGAACAACAGTCGTATCAAAAGTTTACAATTCTTCTCCGATTGAAGTTTGTGGGAAAGTGCTTCCTGCAAATCTTGTGATACTTACTATAGTGGAATTTGATGTGATTCTTTTCATGGATTGTCATTCTTTATGTGGAGCTAATATCAATTTCCAATGAAGGGAAGTCATCATTTCATATTCCAGATCAATATATGATCGTCCATCGATGTGAGGATGAACATAACCTTCAAGTGGAAATTTCTTCCATCTTATGGGTCATGATTCCACTAAATTAAAGTTATTTATCTCAAATGGTTGGAGAGAAACTCACGATTAATAATATGCCCATTGTACAGGAATTTGATGATGTATTTCTGGAGGAATTGCCAGCTCTTCCACCAAATAGTGATGTTGAGTTTTCAATAGAACTTGTACCATGTGATTTTCCTATTTCAAAGACAGCTTATAGAATGGCCCCAATTGAGTTGTTGGAATTGAAGAAGCAACTCCAAGAGAATCTTGATAAAGGATTCACACTCCCTAGTGCATCACCTTGGGGATAACCTGTTCTATTTGTTAAGAAGAAATATGGATCAATAAGACTCTGCATTGATTATCGATAACTTAACAAGATCACTAACAAGAAAAAATATCCTCTCCCACACATTGATGACTTATTTGACCAACTATGCAGAGCTCAATACTTTTCCAAGATTTATCTCCGTTCAGGGTATCATCAATTAAGGTCAAAATGGAGGATATACTAAAGACGGATTTCCATACAAGGTATGGAAACTATGAATTTATAGTGATGTCATTTGGTCTTACTAATGCCCCTGCTATCTTCATGGATATGATGAATAGAGTCTTTAGAGACTATCTTGATCAGTTTTTGGTTGTCTTTATAGATGATATTCTTGTCTATTCAAAGATCTAGGGAGAACATGAAGATCACTTGAGAATTGTATTAAAGACCCTGATAAAGGATAATCTTTATTCCAAATTTACCAAGTGTGAATTTTGGCTTCAAAAAGTTGCATTTTTTGGTCACATAATCTCAAAAGAGGGGATATATGTGGATCCAACAAAAACAGAGGATATCAAAAGACGGACGAGACCAACAACAGTAACTGAGATCCAAAGTTTTCATGGTTTGGCTGGATACTATCGACATTTTTTGAAAGATTTTTCACGATTATATAATCCACTCACCAAGTTGACTAAAAAAGGAGTTAAGTTTGTTTGGACAAGGGAATGTGAAGAGAATTTCAAGTAGGTTAAAATAATTTTATCTAGTGAACCTGTACTCACACTACATTGTAGTGGAGAAAGGTTTGTGATCTACAGTGATGCATTAAGAAAGGGTTGGGGTGTTTTCTTATGAAAAATGATATGGTGATAGCTTATGCCTCACGACAGTTGAAAATCCATGAGCAAAATTACCCAACTCATGATTTGGAGTTAGCTACAGTAAACTTTGCCTTATAGATTTGGAGGCATTATCTTTATGGAGAAAAGTGTGACATTTATACTGATCATAAAAGTTTAAAGTATATTTTCACCCAAAAAGAGCTTAATATGTGCCAAAGAAGATGGGTGGAGCTGATTATGGATTATGACTACTCAATTAATTACCACCCTGGGAAAGCAAACAAGGTGAAAGATGCATTAAGTCGACAAGACCAAGCTAGATTATCAATGATGGGAATCAAAAAAGATCCAATATTTATGGATTTACAAAGGATAGATCTTCGAATTATAATGAAAGGGGAAAATTGTAACTTTCTCAAATGAATGTTCAACCATATATACATGTGAAGATTAAAGAGAAACAGAAAGAAGATGTCGAGTTACAAAAGAAGGTGAGAAATGTTCCTGAATTCAACCTTGATTGTGAAGGGATAATAAAGTTCAGGAAACGGGTTTGTGGTCCTCCCATCCCAGAATTAAAGAAGGAGCATCTGGATGAGGCTCATAGTTCTTTATTCTCTATTCATCCTGGAAGCACGAAGATGTATAGGGACTTAAAAGAGTACTTCTGGTGGGATTCCATGAAAATTGATGTTGCTGAATATGTCTCCCGATGCATGGATTGTTAGCAAGTTAAAGCTGAGAGAAAGAAGTATAAGGGGATGTTACAAACATTACCCATACCTAAATGGAAATGGGAAAACTTCACTATGTACTTTGTCACTGGACTTCCTAAAACATCCAAATGAAATAATGCTATCTGGGTCATATTTGATCGTCTTACAAAGTCTGCACAATTCATTGCTATTAGAGAGGATTTATCTCTAGATCAGCTTTCTAGGATATATGAAAAGGAAGTGGTAAGATTTCAAGGAGTACCACTTTTAATTATATCTAATTGGGATCCGAGATTTACCTCAATGTTCTGGCAATGTCTTCACCATACTCTAGATACAGTGTTGAGTTTCATCACTGCTTATCATCCTCAGACAGACAGTCAGTCTGGGAGGACAATTCAAAATCTAGAAGATATATTGAGAGCTTGCTCTATGGATTTCAAAGGTGGTTGGGATCAACACCTAACGTTGGTGGAATTTTCTTATAATAATAGCTTTCAATCCAGTATTCAGATGGATCCTTATTAAGCCCTCTATGGAAGGAAATGCATAACTCCAACTTGCTGGGATAAAGTTGGGGAACGAAAGCTATTAGGACCTGATCATGTTGATGAAATGGAAGAAAATGTCAGATCTATTCAACAACACATAAGAGTAGCTCAGATTAGACAAAAAAGTTATGCCGACAACTGAAGAAAATACCTAGAGTTTGAAGTGGGTGATAAAGTGTTCTTACGAATATCTCCTTAGAAAAGAGTAATGAGATTTGGAAAGAAGGGAAAGTTGAGCCCTAGATATATCAGTTCTTTTGAAATTGTGGATCATGTTGGGAAGGTAGCTTACCGATTGGCGCTTCCACCGAATCTCTCTTAAGGTCACAATGTGTTCCACGTATCTCTCTTGAGAATGTATATACCTGATCCTTCACATGTACTCAGCTCAGAAGTTGTACCGTTGAAACAAGATATTTCTTATGAAGAACAACCGATAGAGATTCTGGATCGTAGCGATAAAATCCTATGGAACAAGACCACTCGCTTAGTGAAAGTTTTATGGAGGAACCACCAATTTGAAGAATCTACATGGGAGCTTGAGGATATGATGAGGGAGAGGTCTCCTCATCTGTTTGTTACAAAGTGACAAATTTCGAGG
This sequence comes from Viscum album, assembly GCA_963277665.1. NCBI lineage: Eukaryota > Viridiplantae > Streptophyta > Magnoliopsida > Santalales > Viscaceae > Viscum > Viscum album. Next base: position 1,300,824 of record CAUJRU010000065.1, on the reverse strand, counting down.
GTGAAATTCATTTTAAGGGGGTAGAATGTAACACCCAAGACTTTTATGAGAAATATTTTTTTATGTTATATAAATCATCAAATGAATCTTTCACTACACACAACACTAGCTTGGCTTGTTTTACACGCTACAGTGGCCTTTCGCGATAGCTTGTGTCGTACGCAATACCGAGTTTCACTAAACGACGATATGCTACTAAAATATTATTAAAACTAGCCATTATGAATAGTATTAACTGAATTCTTAATTTTATAACATTTTAATTCATCTAATACATTTTCTAGAATAAGTTATGAAAACAAAATTAGTTTTTTTGGATAAAAGAAGTGTTTTTAAAAAAATGCAGTTTTACAGCCTTTTGATGGCGCACCCACATTAAATATATTTTTTAAAAAGATTATAAGTTCAATATGAAAAAATAAAATTCTTTTTTAGAATCAGGATATAAAAATTTACTTTGGATAAAATTTTCATATTATTCTGATAACTTTCATATTTAATGAATAGTAAAAACACGCTATATTTTAATTAAAAACAAATTTTTTCATCGCAATATTTTAAATGGTTAAATTATAATATTGAATTTTTTTAAAGTATAAAGAGAATATATTTTTACCATTTAATATAATTTATGTCATTAGCATTAATTTTACATTGAATTCATAGGTAAAAACATTTCAATCATTGGTAATGTTTTAACTTTTAAAACTCGTTTGCTTAACAACGGGATTAATTTTAAATTAATTACTGCAAATTTTGTGTTTTGAATTTTGAAAAATGGATTCCATATTTGGAATAAATGGGTACAAATTATGATAATATGTTACATTTATTTTTTTGATATTATGAATAGTAACTAAAGTAATTTTTTTATTTACTACGATTAAAGGTAAATAGGGTAATTCAAGGATAAAAGAATATTATAATAATTCAAAATAACCTTGAAAGTTGTCCTAACCTTATGGTATTATTAGTGGCCGACGATGGGCATCCTTGGGTAGATTTTGGGACCCCATTAATCTACTTGGTAGTGACAGTGACAATTTGGATTAATTAATTTAATGTAAAGACAAAATTGACATTAACAAAAAAAATTATTAATTAATTTTTATAAGGGGTTATATAAATTATATTTTCGACTATAAATATTCATTTGAAACCTAAAGAGATTTAATACATAATTATATTTTGTTTATAATTTTTAGACACCATATAAATTAAATTATTTATGACACAATAATGATGAAGTATTTACCTCATTAATAAATGATTTAAATAAATAAGATTATAATGATTACAATATGTTCCAAAACATTTCCAATTCTGATTGGATGATTTTATTTCGACCATGAGTCATCTTATCATCATATTTAATGATTTTTGGACCTTTGTAAAAAGAAGATAAGGTTATAATAAAATAATATTTCCACACTTTCCAAAGGTTCCCCTCTCCTCCCTTATAAAAGGGAACCTCCTCCCTCTCCTCCTCACACCAATTTGAGCCTTTAAGTTTGGGAAAACCCTGGCCATCTCACTGCCCCACTTCTTTATAAACCTAATATAGGTACTTTTCTTCTCATATGACCAACTATAGTGCCTTAAGAGAAAGATTAAAGGAGGCACTTCGAGAAAGAGGTAATACCTTCTACCGTTTTCTTCAAGTTCCATTCTTCTTCTACTCCTTCTTCATTAGTTGTTTCATTATGAGGTAATAACATCAGTATCCATAATATACTGATATGTTATTATAAATATGAAACAAACCTATTTTACCTCTTATCCATCCTACAGAAAAAGAAATCACCACACGTGCGTACGTATGAAATACCGTCTCCACGCCGTGGTGTAATCTGTTTTCCACAACCACCTTACTTGGATGGGTATAATGGTGTAAATAATAATTATATATGATTATTTTAAAGTGATATTGATTCTAAAATAGTATACATACACTTCAATACAATTCCAAGATCATGGAAACGATATCATCGCTCGTGCGTACGTACGGCCTACCGTCTCCACGATGTGATGTGAGTCGTTCTATATGATCTTCATTGAATAATGATTATATAAATTAATTTTATGAATTAATATGATATATATTACACTAATACCATTCTGTAAATGATGTATATATATCCTATAAAAAGGAATAAAAATTTATTCAACAAAACACGCATAAGAACAAAAAGTAATAAACACCCGAATAACAAGTAGTAATGAAATATTACTAATAATAAGCTAAGAATATGACCATATATGATATCATGACAATAACTATGATTCTGTAATAAGTCAATGAAATTATTTAAATCATTATATAGGAGGTTCAGACACGTACAAAGCATATCAGACCTAAGGTAAGGGAAAATATCACAATCTCATTTTTATCCGAGATTGTTTATACTTTGGTATTTCTAGGGTGTATTTTATCATCCACATCCATGTTTCCTAAATATGTAATATTATTTCCAACCACCTACAATTTTTTAAGTCCAATTTTTCCATTCAGTTAGTTTTTATTAAAAGATATGAAAGTAATCTTTTGTCGTTTTTCGTACGATGTACTTTTCGACTTTTTCGGCCAAAGTACAGGAAGAATGTCTTTTTAACTTATATGGAATGAATGGATTTTTAAAACATTATTTCCAAGAAGCTTCCTTTACATGTTTTCATGTATATTTTTAATCAAATTCTTTTAGTTTTAAAATTTTATGATATGTTAAGAAAGGAAAAGTGTTTTTGATGTAGAATGGATATTTTCCTCAAGAATGGAGTTCAAGTGTTTTATAAAAATTATTTTACATGTAAGATAATATAGGGTTATGTTTCTATAACTATTATTAAAATGATTTGTTCATGTTCTGATGGAATTATTTTTATGAATTCCTTTATCTTATATGAATTGTTTTATGATGTCACGATGTTTAAGAATCCAATTTTTATTACATGGGTTATGCTATGATGTATGGTTTTTGATTTTCTGGCACACATAAGAATTGTATCATTATGAGATGGGTGGGACCTATATCTCCCTCCAATTCATTGGGTAAAGATTTTATATCTCATGAGAATGACATGGCTGGAACGGGAGGTCAAACCAGTTCATTGAAACAAGACTGAAACGAGGAGTGAACTTGGTTATGAAATGGACTTTGTCCACTAAGATAGTCTTGAAAATAAGTCTTGGATAATTATAAATTATTCTATATGATTATGTGTTTATTCCAAAAAGTTTCATGTTTTATGTTATGGTTATTGGGATTACTTTTCACTACCATGATTTATCCCATGTTATGAAATTATGATCTCTTTTGTAGGGTAATATTTTCAAAATGTTATGTTCTTATGAATTTTATGTGATTGATATTTCTTTTGTTTACCCTTACTGAGCATTTGAGCTCACCCTTTTGTATGTTTTCTTTCCCCAGGTCAGGAAGAATGTTATTAAGTAAGATATGCCAAAAAGAGACTATAGATATGATGGAATAAATGAGAGACAATGTAGATGAATTATGAACCAGTTGTTTATGTTTCCCAGTTTCTAAAGACATTATACCTATACAGTCCTTTCATGGTTTTGTTATATGTTGTAATAAGTATGCTTCAATTTTGAAGTATTAACCTTGTATGTAAAGTATGGGTCGCTATACAGGGACTGCCTCGATATCATGTGCAGCATATCAGATGGCAACCACTGTGCTTTGGGAGCTACGAATTCAGTTGTACGACCTTCTTGAGAAAGGATTCATTAGGCCAAGTGTGTCGACAGGGGCCGCTCCAGTTTTGTTTGTGAAAAAGTTAGATGGGATCCAACAGCTCTGTGTGGATTATCATCACTTTAATTAGGCCACGATAAAGAAGGAGTACCCTTTTTTGAGTATTGACGATATCTTTATCCAGATGATGGGTGTGAAGTGGTTCTCTATTATTGATCTTCGATCCGGCAACCACCAGTTGTGGGTTCAAGAGGCTAACATCTTAAAGCTGGCTTTCCGTTGTTGTTATGGGCATTATGAGTTTCTGGTGATGCCCTTTGTCATGACGAATGCCCCCTCCATTTTAATGGAATTGATGAACCAGATCTTCCAGCCGTAATTGGACCGGTTTGAGGTTTTCTTTATTGATGACATACTCATCTACTCTATAAAGTAGGAGGAGAACATGGGGAATTTGAGGATGGTCCTAGAATTACTCTAGGAGCACCTGCTATATGAGAAGTTCTTAAGTGTCTGTTCTGGATTCATGAGGTTTACTTTCTAGGGACTGACATTTTGGAATAGTGTTTGGTCTTAGATCCTGCAATGATAAAGGTTGTGATTTCATAGGAACCACCCAATAATGAATCATTGTTGTAGAGCTTCCTTGGTTTGGAAGGGTACTATAGGTTGTTCGTGGAAGATTTATCCAAGATTTCTTCCCCGTTGACCACATTGAAACCGAAGGGTTGACCCTTACCCTTGATTGATTAGTGCCAGAAGTCTTTCAAGGAGTTGAGAATGAGGCTTACTAGTGATCTAGTGTTGAGGCTACCAGAGGAGGGTGTTGAGTTCGTGGTGTACTGCGATGCTTCAAGGGTTCGGCTCGTGTGCGTGCTAATGCAGCAATGGGTAGTGATTGCATATAAGTAAAGGCAGTTGAGGCCCCATGAGTAGAAATATGTGACTCACGATATGGAGATGGAAGCGGTGGTATTCGACTTGAGTTTATGGAGACACTACCTTCTGGGTGACCATTTTTTCGTCTACTCAGACCACCTGAGCCTCATGTACATCTTCACTCAGACAGATCTAAATCTGAGGCAGATGCGCTGGCTGTATTTTCTACAGGACAATGATTTTGAGATAGTCTACACTCCAGGGAAGGGAAACGTAGTAGCAGATAACCTTAGTAGTAAGTCTTAGGCTCATCTAGTGCGGCAATCATCAGAGCAGTTGGCTTCCCTATGGGTGACCTTGGTGGAGTTTGAGGGTATGACATTCCTGCAGTCTATGGTGTTGACTTCTTCAATCCTTGATCGTGTGACAGTGTGGCAACTGGGGGAAGTTGACAGAGTGGTACTGCGTGATCAGATATCCACGGGTGATGAACTCTATGGGTATTCTGAAGTCTGGAATCACGATATCCTATTCTAGGGGTGAGCAGTAGTACCAGTGGTGATGCGGGATGTGGGGATGCGGTAGTTCCACACATCCCCCATGGCTATACATACCGGTGTGGGGAAATATTATAGATTCCTTAATCTGTAGTTTTTGTGGTCTGGAATGAAGTGGAGCGTAACTGAGTTCATTCATCAGTGTCTTACCTATTTGCAGGTGAAGCCAGAGCATCAGGTTCCAGTAGGGTTGTTGCAGTCCATTGATATCCCAGAGTGGAAGTGGGATAGAATATCTATGGGCATCTTCACAGGACATCTGCACACAACGAAGGGCCACAATTCCATTTGGGTGATAGTAGAATGAATCACGATGTCAATGCACTTTTTTTCCTTTAGGGAGCAGAGATCGATGGAGAGTCTAGGGAAGTTTTACGTTCGAAAGATCATCTACCTTCATGGAGTACCCTTGACGACCGTCTCTGACTATGATGTTGGTTTACATCGCGTTTGTGGCATGGCCTGCAAGAGGAATTTGGGACTATGCCGCGGATGAGTACAACGTATCACCCCCAAACCAACAGGTAGACATAGCTCACTATCTTGGTGTTGGAGGATATTCCTAGGGTGTGTGTGTTAATCTTTGGCCTATGCTGGGAGAATCACCTGCCCTTGGTGGATTTCGCGTACAACCACAGTTACCACTCTACTATCAGCATGGAACCTTTTGCATCCCTCTATAGGAGACCCTGCAAGTCACCATTGTGCTGGATGGAGGATGGGGAGACCTCCCTCATAGGCACATAGTTGGTGTGAGCGACGATGGAGAAGTTTCATGTCATTCATGATCAGATGGTGATTGCTTAGAGAAGACATAAGTCATACATAGACCGTCGTTGCATGCCTTTGGAGTTCGAGAAGGTGGACCATGCCTTTCTTAGGGACTCCCTGCAGCATGGAACACGAAGGTTCTATCGGGGAGGCAAGCTGTCCCTGTGGATCATTGGGCCCTTTGAGATTGTGTGCAGGGTTTTTGATGTTTCCTACCGTCTTGATCTACACCAATAGATGGAGAGGGTGCATGACATCTTCCACGTGTCGGAACAGAGGAAATACGTGCACGACCCCATGCATGTTATCGACCGAGGGGAGCTGGACAGTGAGGATGTAGCCACCATTTTTGGGAACATGGGGGGGAGATTGTGGACCGACAGGAGTGGACACTGCATGGATGGACCATTACTTTGGTTAGTGTGCTATGGAAATATGCGATGATGCAGGAGAGAACCATCGAATGGGAGAACCAGATGTGGGATTAATATTCTGAGTTTTTTTTTATAGTTTTTTTTTCAAGGATGAACAACATGAAGGATGGAATGATGTAAGAACCTGGATTTTGAGACTGTAATACTTTGAAATTTTCGTGATGTTATTCCATAGTAGGGCCTTCAAACGGCATGTGGTTTCGAGCCCCGATGTTGTTGGAATTAAATTTTATTTGTGTTCACACTATAAATGAATAATAAATTGAATAACTCCAAAAAGGTTGCTCGAATGGGAAAACCAAAGGCATCATTGATTCCAGAGAATACCATTTACCCTAGGAGGGGTGTAACTTTTTCAGGCGCAGCCCTTCTGTGGAAAATGCCACTAGGGGTGTTTTCGTAATTTAACAGCCTCAGGTGTGAACATTATAACTTCTGAATGGAGGCTCAAATTAAAATTTTGAGAGCACCTTTAGGCTAAAAATGTGTATTTTACCATAGGGGTGGCTTTATATTGACCCCATCAAAAGTTCAGGTATGAGCCTACTGGTGGGTGTTTAAAAATTAAAAAAATTTAATTAATTCCCTACATCAACCCCTCCACACCTACCTTCTTCCCCGTGGAACTCCTTATCTGTAAAAAGCTCTCCCAACAAGGGAAAAACCTCCTTCTTGCTCCTCCTCCTCTCCAGAAATGCAGTGGTGGCTCCGACAGACCGTTCGTGAATCGACGGGCTACGCCCTGTGAGATAGATTCATGTGTTTCGTTTTTGAATTCCACATCTACATCGAATTGAAATATTTTTGTCTAATTGTTTTTTATTTATCGAGCGAATTCCTTATATACTTAGCTTTACAATGAGTCTTTAAGATCAAATTTTTGAGTCTTGGGGTGACCGCGGTATGTTTTCCAGCCAAAAAACCCCATTTCTGGTGGTTTCCAGGGCAGTTCGTTGGGCGAAGGAAGTGGAGTGGCAGGCTCCCAGGCAGTGGCGTGGTGGGAATACTATGTGGTGGAGCGACAGGCTCCCACATGGCGGAGGGAAATCGAGCAGCGGCCTGGTGGTCCGTGCAGCAGTCGACATGTGAGACTGGGGTCGTCGCGAGCCCAGGTGCCGGCCGAGACCGCGCTTTGCGGGTCTCATGGAAAAAGGGACGAACCAGCTCTTGTTGGTCTGGGTAAAGCCACACAGCCCGTGCGATGAACCGAGGGCCATGGTAGATTGGGCGGTCGGGGAAGACTATACATAGACCACCGGAATGAAGTGGGTGGACTGGCCGAACCGATCCAGCACAACACGTCTCCATCCGTATGTGTTTATATGCCCCTAAATTGCAAGCCTAATGTCGGATTCACACGAAGTATGCAGCGACGCGAGGATCAGCTCGAGATGGATATTTTGAGATTGTCTCGAGGATTTTTATTTCATGACACGTGGGCTCAGTGGCATGACATGCCCGCTAAGTAATGTTTAGTGCCTCGCCGTGATTCTTCCTTCGAATGGCACGAGCATATCCGTAGTCCATTTGAGGCGCCGTCAGAGGTGTTATAACCCTTGTGTTAATACAATGTATTCTAGGGTGGCTTGAAGAATTGAATCCTTATTTGAGGTTTGGGCCCCACGGGCCATCTTTTACGTTGTGAGCATCATTTTGCGACTTTTTCATCAGACATCCGTTCGGGGTGAATGAGTTGTCATTTTGGTGTGTTTTTGCGAGAGAATCGCATTGGCATAGTCTGCCCGACCTTTTTGAGGAACGTGGTGTGGGCCCGATCAGATTCCATATGGGCAAAAAGCCTTGATGAATATCTTTTTCCTCGGGAGTCTGTTTCAAGGGAGTACATTGTCTATCTCACGTGTTTTTCCGCGAGGAGTACAATGGCATAATCTGTTTGGGTGTGCAGATCCTCTTTTGATATATCATTAAAAGTGGAAACATGAAAGGGATTTTGTCAGAGGGTTATTTAACACACTCTGAACCAACACACAATATCGATGTTAGTGACACCCAGAGATTGTATGGGTAGTGCGGAGTTATCAGACCGGTTCCATGTTTACACTCTAGTGGGGCTGGGCGGTGGGTTTCCCACCAGCTTATCTGGGTTTTCCCTCCAGCGAGGTTGGGAAGTGGGTTACCTGTTGACCTCAGGGTTTACCCTTCAGCTGGACTAGGCAGTGGGTTACCCATTGACCTTTGGGTTTACCCTTCAGCGGGGCTGGGCAGTGGATTACCTGATGACCTCTTAGAGTTTACACTCCAGCTGGGCTAGGAAGTGGGTTACCCAATATATTCTTTCTGACTCATCCCATTCTATGAGGAAATTTAGTGACCTTTCTCCATGATTACCAGAGAATGATCTTTGTTGTATGATTTAGCGTTGATACTTCATCATGTGTGGGAATTTTGGGGTATTAGTGATGGATATCCATAAAACTTTTTGTGGTTTTTCATGGGCTAATCTTGGAGATAGAGATCCCCTTACACACTCATTTGTGTTTCTTGTTGAGCATATATATATATATACACACCCTAATTTTGTTCCCACTAACTAGGTGCAGTTAATCTTCTTCTAGGAGGGGCAATGACATGCGGGGTATGACACGTGCTTTTCATGTCTAGCCCCTCCTTGTTGGACGAGTATACATCCTTTCTATTTTTGGGTTGAGCTACACTATATTTACTGTACTCTTTCACTTTTCCATGTCCTGTCTATGACTCACCGTTTTGGTTCCTCCATTGATGTTCCCTCGAGATTTCGGGGCATCATAATGATTATATTTATATTGACCCCTTCTTTGGATTTTCCCGCACATGGTGTGCCCTAGTAGATGGTGAACAGGTCGATCGAGACTATGGTGGAGAGTAGAGGACCCAGGTTCTTGGGATGCATTCAGTGGTCGTAGTAAGACTTTCAGGTGTGAGACTCAGTAGCTGTTTACATTTGTTTACTAGTTGCCGGGTTGTGGGACCTTTCAGGTTGGGCGTGTGTTTTTCCCTTTTTCAATTTATTTATATTGTCAGTACATTTCACCACCTTACTTTTTCTATTTAGAAGTTGATGCATGATGGTGGTTCGACTATAGTTGTTTTGCCTTTGGTTTTCATTTTTACTCTGCACTTCTGCATCCAGTGGTTTGTGTGCGTGTGTACATGTACTTAGGTGAAGGACTTCCACAGATCCTTATGCCGTTGGGGCTTGTCTCTAGCCCCTATCCTATTGAGGCGGGCCTGGGGTAGTTACGGCTTGAGACCAGCAAGGTCGGGTCGTGACAATATTAATGGTTTTTATTATATTCTCATTTTAATTAGGATTATTCATTCTTAAATTCTCATCAATATAAATAATTTGATTAATGAATTATATAACATTCCATTTTACTCCTCTCTATTTATTCATGGTATTTTTAAGAAAGAATACAAATTTTCGGGTCATTGGTAATTATTATTTTTTAGATTTTTTTATTATAACCTGACTACATTTTTCTTTTTGGTATAAATATATTTTCATCCAAAACCATATTTCAAAAAATAAATTATAAAAAATGTTTTATACATTTTGAAGTTATTCAAGAAAATAATTTTTACCCTTTTTTTTTCAAAACATTTTAAATGTTATCTTATTTTTTCAAGATTATTCCCATTATACATTTACTGAAAATGTAAAAAGAATATTGATTTCATTTTGTAAAAAATATACATTACTAACCAATTTATAAATAAAAAAGGATGTTATTTTTTAATTTTTACATCACATACCAAAACAACCACCATTATGAATATAATTACATTGGCACTTAATTATCCATGGTAAAATAATTCTTTTGAAATAAAATGTTTACTGAATTTATTTTAAATGTAAAAAGATTTAATTTTTTAAATGAAAATAATATTTTAGTAATGAAATTTTTTAAAGATATTTTTATTTTGATTTTATTAATTATGGAAAATCCCTTTATTCCCACTAAAATTGGTAAATGTTGTTTTTCAACCTCTTTATCATTCCCCTAGATGGTTTTTGATTGTCTTTACTAAGTAAAGCATTAACACTCACTTCTTTGACTCATTTTTGTAGTCATTAACATTTCCATTAATTATTCACTTTCATGTAGACAATATCTCTCACCTAAATGTCAATATTTCATTGATATATTTTTTTCATTAACCATAAATAATTTTTAAATATGCTTTTCACTTTCATATTTAATTGATTGAATGGGATAATATAGATAAATTGATATCCTTTAATCAATATAGATATTTAATGATAATGGAAAATTTTCAAGAACTGTATCTAATCATAGATATTTTAGGAATTATTTAGACCTAAAATACATGGTTTTGGAACAAATTAATTCATGATTCATGATACATAAATAGTCTCCTAAAAATAATTATTGGACTATCCTTAACTAAATTGGTTTTCAAAAAATATTTTTTATACAGTCTTGGGGAAAGATCATGATGTTGAGGGAAATGTGTAACATGTAATCATGATTTATAATAACTATGTATTTATTTTTATTAAAAAATTAATTTACTATTATTATCTATGATATTTTCACTATAAAAAATTAATGGAATCATTTCATTCCAAATGTATTAAATAAATTGAATATGGGTTCAATTATTTACCTCCCCATTTTTATTATTCCATTAATATTTATTTAGATTTTATGAATGCTATGTTATTTACAATGAAATATTTGTTACTTATTATCTAGTTATTTAAATTGGTGTTATTCTTAGTTATTTACATTCCCATTTTAGTTATTCCTTATCTAGTGATTTAAAAGAAATGTATTCTAATATGATAACATTTACATATCAATTATTATGTATAAAGTTATTTCTGTTAAATGTTTGTTCAATTATTTATATTTCATTATTGATTGTTCTAGTAAAATATTTCAATAACACAAGTGTTCAGTTATTCACCTCCCCATTGGGATAATGATCATCATATCATTTTTAATATATTTATACATAACCATTAAAAAGAATTTTCTCTCTCCCTTGGTTTTTTACATTTCCAAATATTTCATTATGTACACTAAGAATGATATGAAAGGAAATTCTATATTGAATAATGTTATTCTTGAGAATGAAAAAAAATTATTTTTTAATTTTTATATTGAAATGTAATATGTGAATCATGTACGTATCCAGGTAACCATGACTACAAAACTATTTTGTCCTTTGGTATGTGATTCCTTGTATTGTGTTCCAATGTAATGGTATCAGGCATCGACATTGTATTACTAGGGTCAAGGCCGCTACTTGACTTGTGTGTTAAGACCACATATAATTGTGACTTTATCAATTACCAGTTGAACACCATGAAATCACAAATCATAAATCATCAAAAATGACATCTGATTCATTATAGGGATATGCCAACTGCATATATAACATGAACATCTTGATATAATCTGATTACACATAGTGTCACAAGGTAATTTCATAATAATATTTCAAGTACATGGTTCTTACACTAAAGATCCATATAACAATCAACTAGGAGTACACACTCCACAAGTTGGATAACACTGATGGAATACATATGATATATTTTTCTCATCATGAAACTCTATAAGAATTACAATATATAGGTTTGAATAAATTGATACACAAATTAGGATTATACCCAATTCCATTGAGTATACCAATAAACCAATCAGTATTAACCTAATTAGAAGTGGATTGATACCCTCATCATTTTGGTGATGATTATTATGATCTATCCATATGGGTAAAATGATAATGATATATGATTTAACATAGAGCCTTTTAGAGGGCTTCCATGAACTCAATATGAGACTAAATTTGCTCAATTGGTATCACCATCCTATACAGTAAACATTATACCATATGTAATCCTTTAGGGAATTATTGTTTTTATGAACCCTAACCAATGTTCATGATAAAAAAACACAGGAATAAATATATATATTTATTTATTTATTTAACAAAGTAAATGATATGTACAGTAATTAAATGGTCTATCTCATAATAACAAGGTATTCCCATTTATCTAGGGCCATGAATGTTTCGGTGTATGTGTACACTAGGTTATAATAGTTTACATGTTTGTGAACATGTACACATTTATGCTTGTGTAATTCAACCCAAGTTCTCTTCTAGGACCTCTTCCCCAAAATCTCCCAATAGGTTTCCATGTTAGTTCACATGTATTTTGATAAATATTTCTTTTATAGAAACCCAATCCCTATAAAATGGACCAACATGGATTGAATTTTTCAATTACAAATAATTAATAAAGGAAATATATAGAACCCTTAGATCATAAGGCAGACATATCTTCTATAGTTTCCTCCAAGGATTCTCATATCTAATATCCCAAGAGATAGTGAATTGGACTAATCAATCCTTGCTATCAGTGCTCAGATGAATCCACACACTAATTCACACGGAAAGACTCATACACCACATACCTCGGTCACCGCATGAAATAATAAGTGTGACTAACTCAAATATAGTCCCAAATCATCATTATAGACTAAGAAAATCATTAATAAGAACTTGTATCTATAGTATTAGTAGTTTTTACTAAGAAATGGATTTGGAATTATGTATTATATATTATTCTTTGAAATACTATCCAAAGTGATATCTAGTGATTAATTTATAAAGAAAGGGTCAATAAATGCACAAATAAAAAATAAGAGGAACATACCTTGGTCAATATTCATCTTGGACTTGATTAATATTAATTATATTGATGAATATATATATATATATATTGTGAATGATTTAAATCTAAAATCCTAGAAATATTTATCCCATACATGAAATACTATCATTATATCTGTCAATAATGACGTTGAATAATTTGTGTTTAGTCATTGGAAAAAGAAAATAATGGTAAACCAATGTATAAAAAATAACCAACTATGATATGTTTTGACCATAAAAGAAGAAAAAAATATGAATCGTAGACATTGGGGAGATCTTGAATTTCTATTTGTACACTAATCACCAATGATCTATCTATCGATGTTCATTCGTGGAATCTTCCCAATCGCCTCCATTTTCATACTTCATGTTATAAGGCCTACCCTAATTATTATTATTATTGGGTACTTGAATATGTTTATTCATTTCTTCCACCATAAAATAAAATAAAATTAATTTAGTAATTAATATATTATTTACCTAGAATATGAGTTTTTCAAAAATTCATGATACTAAAAAATATTACATCACAACTATAGTAAATATGATTCTCTAAACTCAAAATTATACTAGGTTTTATAATCTAATTCTGCGTTATGGTGTTAGTAAACATCTTCAAGAAAACTATAAACACATGAAATTTAAAAAAATACATATTTCAAACTTCAATTTTGGGGTCATCTGGCTTCCAAATCATGTGCTACCTTAGAACATGTTCTCAAAATTTTTACTAGATATATTAAATGAAATTAAATGTATGAAAAATATATTTTACATTCCCACCACTTTCATTATTTTCATACTAGAGGGAATCATAAAGAATACAAAAATAGATTTTGGTACTAAAAGAGCTCATTAGTCTCCCTCTCCTAGGTATTCTCTTGAAGATTCATCTATAACCATCAGACATGAACTAAAAAAATTAATCACTCATGGGGGAACTTTTCCTTTCTATCATCAATTAATTCTTCATATTATTTAAAATAATATTCATCCTTGATGTTCAGTTATACCCATTCAATAACAGGAGATATGTCATTCTCATACTACCTCAGCTGCGACACGTGGAAGATTTCATCTAAAAAATAAAACTATGAGGGTATATCCAATTTTTATTCCACCGAAATGACTTTACATAGTATCTAAAAAAGGGACAATTAATCATTGAGATAACATACCACACCTACTAAATATCTAAAACCCACATCAGTGTTAGACATAAAATTACACTTATTGCTATCTCTAAAATCCCATGTCCTCCACCATCTTTCCTCATAGTACTTTTAATAGATTATTAAAACCCATATCCAATATTGAATAATGTTCAACATCTAATTCATAAATTACAAAAAATTAGGGCTAAAATTGTTTTATGCTCAGATGACATTTAAGTATAATGGTGACATATAAGGATGCCTGTAAGAGACCATGAATAGTTCAAAAATGATGGTGGAATGAATGTTTTCATATTATGAAAATTACACTAATGAAAGGTATTCCTCCTAAGTAAAACCAAATTACAACAAGAAAGTTTGCATCATGTCTTGAAAAACATGAATAGTCCACTCCATCTGGCCGCTAGTATGGGGGTAAAAATCCCTGCTAAAAACAAATGATTCCCAAAAGCATCCTACAGTCAAATATATAACATAGATTTGATTTGACAATCCCTTTTATAAATTATCATTGAGGGAACTCCATGCATCAGAACTGTCTCATCTATGTAGATGAATCATAATCACTCAATATAAATATCCTCTTGGATATTTAGAAATTAGGTAGGCATGGGTAGTTGATCTACTTTCTCCTAAATTTCACCACACAAAAGGAAATAGTGGAAATTGTAGCATGAATCTCACGGGAATAAAAAGTGAGATGAAAATCCACTTATGAAAATTCGGCAGCCTAACGGCGCCACATAAAACGTCCAAAAAATTGATTAAAGATATCAAATAGGGTCTCTAGTCATATGAACATAAGAATTTTAGCAAGATTAATAGAGAATAACATCCCCCAACATATGAAATATGACCTTAAAAGAAGTGACATAAAAGAGAGTACTTAAAAAGAAAGATAATGGTTAGATCCCTTACCTCAAGTCCGACATTTCTTGTTTGTTTCATTATATTCTTGAATAATAAACTATGGTCAATTTATAATTGCTAAAGGTACTCCTTTAATGATTTTTATTCAGTTCATATCACATATTATAATGTTATAATAATTGTTTAATAATGTGAGTTCATATCAGACGTTTTTGTCAATGTTTGGTACATGAGTCAAAAAAGAACTTGTTTGAAAATGATGGTCCATATAGTTATAAGTAAATCATCTCAAGAATAGTATTGATGATTTAAATATCATATATATCCATTACATATTCATTTTATACTATTCCATATCATTTAGAGATAAAAAGAAATGAAATGCACCGTTCATGGAGATGGTAGGTCGTACATACAGAAGAATGCTACTTTCATTTCTTTGACATATTAATGGAATTAAAAAATAATTGAGAGATATATATATTATAATTCCTTATAATATATATGTCATATAGGTCACATATCTTAATTAACCTCATTCTTTATACATTCCCTGTATTTCATGAACGAGTCACATCACTTGAGGGGGCGGTAGTCTACACTTCCTTGTATGAAATTATCGCATTAGCACAACTTGAAAATCATAAAGGTATGATTTAAATATAAAATAAAGAAGCCTATGAAAAACATAAATATCATATATATCATATATAAAATACAGTGACTTCATAATGGCCACCATGAGATGTGTTAAAAGAAGATTAAATAATCATAGTTTCGTGAGGCAGTAATTCAACATCCACAGAAATAATATATTGTTTAACCATTAGACAGAGGTGTGTGTAATTGTAGCTCTAATACATCACATAACAACATAATATTATATTTAAGATACTGTTGTTGTTACAAAATAAAGGAATAAAAAGAGGTTAGGGGTTTGGAGAAGAAAAATAAAACAAAAGAACACAAGTGAAGACATTACCTTTAAATCAGGTAACTCCTCTTAGTTTGAACCAAAAGGGTTTCATGAAGAGCATTCTGCCAATGGTGAGGCTTAAATGATGAAGATAGGGATTTGGAGGGATAAAATGGCCAGGGTCTGGCCGAACCAAAGGCATTAGAGGTGTGGGTAAGGTGGTAGAGTTGGGGGTCTTTTATAAGAGAAGAGGAGGGGCACTCTTGGAAAGTTATGAAATATTAATTTATTATAAAATGATTTTGGGATTTTAAAGTTCCCAAGAGGATATATTTCGAGTATAAGTTGATAAGGTTTCTAAATCCACCCATAAAATAGGTTTGTGACAAGTGTAATATTAATTTTTCACCCCATCTTCTCATTTTATTTAAATCATTCATTTATGAGGTAATCACTACATCATCACGGTGTAAAAAATAAAATAATTTATATAATGTCTAAAAATTAAAAAAAATATCACGATGCAGGAAAGTTTTTTATCTTTATAATTAATATTTATAGTAAAAAATATGACTTGAAAATCCCAATGGAAAAATTTCTTTAGTAAAATAATACGGGTTTGTGAAATTTTAATTTTAACATTAAATAAAAAGTTATTAATGTCAGTTTCCAACCAATGTGGATCCATGGGGTCCCCAAGTTGACCCATGGATTGTCTTGGTCGACCATTACTCATCCAATAATGGTAGGAAATGTGTCATGATCATTTACTATTATTATAACAATATCTTTACCTCAAATTACACTAATTACCTCTAATCGTGATTAATAAAATGTAAATGTCACTATTCATCAAAAAATTATTTTAATATTATTGAACCAAATTTTACTTCCTAATAAAAACCATGTAAGTCAGATTTTTAAAAATCAAATCACAGATGTGGTAAAGTTTCATTTAAACGAAAAATCAACTTCTTTATCTACCACTTAGTGGTTTCACTATTCAACAAAAATTGATGTTTTTCAAACAAATACCAAAAATTCACCCTAAGATATATTTGATATTCCGAATTCAAAAATTATTTCTACTTAAAAAAATTAAAAATATATAAGTTGAATTAATTAATTTAATAATTAATTCCCGCTGTCAAAACAAATAGCGTGTTTTTAAAAAACAATATCTATTAAAAGATTGACATTAGTTTAAGTCCAATTTCAAAGTGAAATTAATTCTGATGACCACTATTAGATTAAATGGTAAAAATACATTATAAATACTCATTAATATCAATTAAAAAGATAATATATCCATAGAAATAAATCAGATTAAAATAAGGTTTTGAATTAAAATGAAACATTTTCGCTAAAATTGATCTTTATCGGAAAAATAACAAAAAATTACACAAATTAAATTTTCAAGTCCAGTTTCTAAAGAAGGATTTTATTTTGTCAAATACAACATATAAAATTGTAAAAAGTATATTTAAAAATGGTTCTCCATCAAAAGGTGGTTAATCGACCTTTTAAATAATATTAGAATATTTATGCTTAAAATTGGATTCATTTGCATTTTAAGCCTCTAACATTTATTGGATAAATGTAAAAATATTTAACAAACATATGTAATCATTTTTTAGTTACTTCGGTTCATTCCCTGCATTACAATGGATAGGCATTAACTATTATAATATTATTATATTATTAGTTTGCAATGTAAGATTTCAAAGAAACTCGTTGTTGCATATTGGGTACGTCATCGAGCATAGCATTCCCTTTAAAGTAGTATTAACATTTTATTCACAAATATTGATAAACATTATAATGTAATATTATTTATTTAGCTAGGATGTTATAGAAATACATTTTCTATCTGATATTAATGAAACACAATAAAATTAACTAATAAAATAATTAACTGAGAAATTAATTATGTATCAATAAGTTATGAAGCTGAAAAAATAATATGATAAACCAAATAAGAAATCTATTATATTTGAAGAATCATGATAAAAAACAAATGATACTATTAAAGAATAAAGTACATGTGGAAGGGATGAATAAAATAAATGAGGTGAATAAATTTCTCATCAATCAAAAAATCAAATTGATTTATATAAATTGGATATTTCTTAGATTATCTAACTACAACGTTATACATAAAAATATTGGAAATTGGAAGAATGATTATAAAAAATATGAAATGTCTAATGAAATTTAATAATATAAATATTAGTGATAATGACTTAGAAAAAATGAAAGTATGAAGATAAAATAAAATTATATGTAAGAAATATAGAAAATACCAAAAATATAAATAAATAAAACTTGGAATTAACATGAATATAGCTCAAGGGACTAAGATTATATGATAGAAGAAATCAATGAAAATGATAATATTTGAATTATGGTTACTACATATTTTGTATCTAATATTTATAAAAATATTCAAAATGACTATGAAATATCTAATATGTATGTTGAATAATGTTTTAAAATAATGGAAGGTAACCAAAATAATATAAATGAAAAAAAATAATAATATAAAAATTTATTATGTGACATGTTCTATAGAATTATATTCACATAACATTAAAAAAATAACTATAACTTGTTTATATATAATAATGAAATTAAAATAGTAAATGGAAAATTAAAAATGTATATTAGATATTTGAATAGAATTAAATAATACTTAAAAAAATTAAAAAGATAGGCTATACATAAATTAAGAATTTTTTTCAATAAAAATTAAAAAAATTGTTTAAAACGCTATTTTATACCATGTTCTAAAAAATGATGATTATTTCCTATGAATGATACTAGTTTTTGAAATAATTCTAACAATTTTTGAAGTAATTTTTTTAATTCTATATTATTTAAAATTGTTTATAATAATACAATCAAAATAATTTGGATTCCAAAATCCTTGAGTACTAAAATTTATAGACCAAATCAAATATGGGTACCCAAACCAATGTTTTTTTTACTTCTTGATGTAAAAATGATGACATATCACCTCTAATAATCTATGTTATCTTGAAATATTATGTTCCTTACATGTTAATGGATATTATTAAATCTTAAAACCCAAAAAAATGGGGGTGGGAAAGTAAATTTTAGTGGCAATGGATGGGGAAATCATTGGATATGGAATAATTGGTAACTCTAAATATATCATTGTATATAAAGTGTTTTCCATACATTTAACATAACAAGAACAATATTTCCCAATTATGTGATGATATTATTAATGAAATTTTTTTAGAACAAATCTAGTTAAAATTATAATTCTAAACATGCAATATTGTTTTGTAATTTTACAAATGATAAGGTTAATTCCGTTAATTTGGATTCATTATTTCACAAAATGTTTCATGTATAAGTGATATTTTTAGATATTATTTGATATGATATATGATACTAGAAGATTTTAATATATTCTAAAAATGGAAGATAAATATTTAATTAGTTTTCAAGGATCTACCTAAACTATAATGTCCCCGTGATAATGTGTGTAATCTATATAAAAATATAAATAAGAAAAATTATATCTCAAAATAAAGAAATTGGTCTCCACTATTTAACCCCTAATATTGGTTCATATGAATTTATTTGAACTATTAAGATTATCCATATTAGTAGAAAAACATTGTAATTAAGTTATTATTGAGGATTAAACCATATATAAATGGGTGTTTTTTTCATTCTCAAACAAGTGATTCCCATTTCTATTTTTTCAGGTATACTATATCTATGGAAAAATAGTGCACTTACCATAATAACCATGACAACTTACCATGGTTTATATTTTTAGAATAATGAATTTGAAACAAATTTCTCAAATCATATATATACTCTCAAATTCCCCTAACCATGAACACCATCACATATTCTTATTATTAAATGGAGAAATATGTCTCTTATAGAAATATATAGAACAATTATCAGTGAATATAAAAAACATACATATTTATGGTTTGAATCTATTCAAACATATTTTTATTTAATTAAAATATTTTTTATAATAACTATCATGAAAAATATTCCATATTGATTTTAGAATGGTAGAAAACACTATGAAAATTTATGATCAGTTTTTTGTGGTAATGATTATATTATAATTTTATCCTTAAAATTTTTATTAACCACCCGGTAAACATGTTATAACTTTAACTATAGTTGTTAACTGTTAATGTTTTCAGTGTTCAATATGGTAAATAATAATGTTTACAAATATATATAGAATATGTTATTTAGATTTAAATATATTTAATCTATATTCTGTAATTAAATTTATTGAAGTAGAAAAATTAAAAAAAATACCCACAAACATGATGAAAATGTGAGTTTTCAAGTATTTTATTTTTCCAGAAAAAATGATTTTATATTATATATTCAACTAATAGTAATCATTTTATCAATAAAATTTAATATTTATTAATAAATAAGATAATATTTTCATTGAAATCATTTCACACTTAGGGTTTTTAATTAATTAAAGATGAGGATCATTAATCATTTTATAACTATGTTTAGAAAAATCATGTTTTAATCCCTAAAAATAAGAATTTAATAAAATAAAATATAATGATGATTATAATGAAATTAATTTGCACTTAATGTAAATAAAATAATTATTTTACATGAATTAATATATAATAAAAAATTATAATGTTAATGTAATTAATTTATTTTAATAAAAATATAATTTTTCAAGAAAAATAAATTCGTCACTATTGACTGAAAATTGAATATTTTATAAAAAATACAAAATATCACCCTAAGGAGATCTGAAATTTAATGTTTTTATTGATAGAAAAAGAAAAAAATATCATAACAAATAACACACAAACACACAAACACACAAACACAAAGAAAAAAAGTCATGAGGGAATGTAGTTTTGTAACCCCACAATGTCATCGTTGATATGCTACTTGCATTTGAAAGAAAAGGAAACCAATCTATTATAAATAATAATGTCAAACTCTGCTCTACTAGCTTGATCTAACCGATCTGCTACAAATTTCTACTTTTCCCACATATTCCTAAATAAATGTGGCCTTCCTAATAAGTAACCAACAATTCCTAATAAAATACCCCATCTCCTATGTTGTGTTTATTATCCCTTGGAGTATCCAAACTAGAGATTCAAAGTCTGATTCAATTTATTAAACCAAAAAATTAAAACTTTCACACATTGAGGTGGAAAAAAGCAGGGCCCTACACATCACATCCATTGGGTCTCTCGAATTGTAGAAGTTGTTGAACCTGATGACGAACGAAACCATACCATTTCTCACCATGACACCTCCCCTCCTCTAATAGTTATACTATTTCACATGATAAATACCCTATAAGACATAAACAATTACCAGGAAAGCGTAGCCAGAGGTAGAACCCCTGACCATTTATTAATATAAATTAAAATGATAGGAGAGTAAATATTACAGAACCAGAAAAGTCACTGCAAATCCTCAAAATCATACCCCTCACCACCTCCATGATAAATAGACTCTTCCTCAGTCACCATTTCCCACACCGAACTTTCATAGTGCTTCAGAACCTTTACATATTTCTTCCTCATATTCAGCCACTCCAGTTCAAGAAACTCATTTGGATATTTCATATTTTTGACAGTCGATCTGGTAGGCATCGACTTTGCTAAATTGGAGTAGTCATTCTTCCTCCTTCCTCGCGGAGAAGCAACCACCTTGACCTAGATCACCGGCATCACCTTGTTCCCCACTTGGACAATCTCATTGTATGATGGCCTAACCATCTCCGCATGATTTTCCTTATCACTGTCAGCGACGTCTCCCCATTTCCCATGGCACTTTATCCCTTGATACTGCACTAACTGGTTTTGCTGAAACTGATTGTTAATGTCAATCATAGCCAAACAGTGAGGTTGGTCGACCATTGTATGTTCAGCATCAATCCCAGATTTACACATTACTTCACTCTCCTTGCACTCATTCTGCACGCTACCACTGCCACATATAGGAGGTATCTCTTCCCCAACTTCCATGTCTAACCCTTGAAATCGATTCCTGGTAGGTACATTAATCAACACACAACTATCAACATTACCCTGACCACTGCAGCTGCCTACAATCTCCATATTTTGGTTCTGCTTACATCCATCAGACTGCAACTGCCCCACATCTGGGGCACACAATTAAGTGACTATGATTTTTTACGGTCAATTATGTAACAATTTGTAATTGGTCATTCTATCATTGTATCCATTCTGAAAAATTAATTATATTTTTATTATATATATAGTGGTTGGGTGGATAGTATACCTACTTTCATTAACCATCCTAGGTATACCCTAAACTAGTTTCCTAATTTGGACGACGATAAGTCTTGGGAGTTGTTCTTGATCCGCTCAGGCTAGAAACTAGTCATAGGAATCATGAATACACATTTTGTTATGATTTTTCACCTAAAAATAGACATTAAAAAATAAACTAAAATTTAAAAATAAACTCAAATAGTTGAAAGAAATATACTACTACGCTACCTCCATGTGACCTCATGGGTCACCTCAAACCACTATATCACCCTCATTACATGAGGGAAATAGAGGGGGAAGTAGAACCATAAGATAAAAAAATAACACTGGAGGTGTGAGTATTAAAAATTAGTAGCCATTTCACAAACCAGCATGATTATCCTTATCACCTGATCACCACGCTGACCCTGAAAGGGCACAAGGGGCCTTCCCAATCCCTAAAAGTTGTCTATTATCACCTTTAATAATAAAAAATGGACCTAAGAAAGAATAATCCATAAACATTATTGATGTGATATAAAACAATTAGAATGTATTTAAAATAAACTCAATGTATATAAATATCTTGAGACTGATCATAAAATTTTAATTTACATTCAAATATAATGATTCAATAAAATATAATTATTATGAATCAACATGGTAACTTAATATTCAATTTCAAAATCACTCACTTTGGATAATTGATAAAAAAAATACCATAAATTCAACAATTAAATTAAGTGGGTCATCTGGAAATATCAATTAAGTAGATATTTGTGAAATATCTTGTTTCTTAATGGTAAAACAAAAAAAATAGAATGCGGTATTAATAACATTTGTATATACATCAACAAATCATGAACTACACTTCATGTCATAAGTCATGATTGATATTCCAAATCTTAAAATAGATTGCGAAAAGAATTATAAAGCTTGAATGGGTGCGATAATGGTCTATAATATGTATTAAAAAATTTATTGGGGCTTCTTTTTAATTTCATTGTATCTAAAAATGTTTTTCATGACATAAAACATATTTGTAAAAAATATTAATGGTATTTTACATTTTTATAACGTAAAAAATTGTCTATAATACAAATTGTTTTTTTAAAAATGAAATAATTGATTGAACATATTAAATGATATTACTGGAATGAAAAAAATGAAGGATGATTAAATTATTTTTATTGGGAAATGGTTTATGGAAAACAAAAAATAATCATACGATATAATTATATAAATATAGAGGTTTCATTCGTGATATAAACACTATATAATCAGCCTATTTTAGTGAAATAACATTTTGAACATTCCATAGAAGTTATTTTACAATTACAGTTGAATACAATATTTTTATTAATATAATGTAATATATTTTTCATAATAGAAATAAAACTGAGATCTAGATGTCCTTTTTGATGATAAATCTAGATTATATGTTGAATAATGTGATTCCAAAGATAAAATTTTTATAAGTATTCATAATTATTCAAAATATTGAGAATAATGTGGGATAATAAGGGAAATATAATAATTTATAATAAAACAGAATATTAATTGGTTATTAAACCAATATATAATCATATATGTGATTTAGAATGAGGATAGAAAATATTACTAAATTAAAGGATATTGTTTCATTAAATATAAATTATAAACAAATATGAATGTTTGAATCCATACAATATATGGAATGATCTTTTTTTTAAATGAAATGGTTTTTTATGAATCTCAATATCACAACATATAAGGAAAATATATTGTGTGAATAGAAAGAATAAATAATAGTTTATAAGATTCTATCATGAACTGAATGTTGAAAATTCATAGCTAAATTTTGATAATGAAACCTTATTTTGGAATAAATCTTTTTAAAATTATCATGATGAATAAGGAGTTCCATTAACACTATATTTTTATAATATATCGAATAAATATTAATTGATTGAGTGAAAACAGATAAATCATAGATAACAAGATTAATAAATAAAATTATTATACTGATAACATTAAAAATATATATCTTATCAAATGGGTATGTGATCACTGTCCATTTTGACTGTAGAGTTCTTCAATGACGACATTGATTCAGTTGTTTAACTAAATTGAAACATGTTATGGTTACATTGTAAAATCAAGACTAAAATAATGAAATAGTTTTTGAGGTTTTTTTACCAGTGGGTGGAAACAAGTAAATATATCTTCTTTTATAAATAAAAAAATCAGATTTATTATCTATTTACTTCATTTAAAGAGAACATTTCAAAATAGGGTATTGAAAGAGGTGACCTACATTAAATTATGTATGGTATTTCAATAGGATAATGGAGGATTCAAAGTGTATCATATCATAAATAATTTATATAGATTAAATTATGAAACATGATATTTTAATGATAATATGGATTTATACTGGAGGAAATTTTAGATTTAAAGTAGTGGGGTTGATGAAATTGGTTGTGCAGTTGTTTAATAAGAACAAATTAAGGTCCTTAAATGAATTATTTATCATGTATAATTATATCCTTAAAATTTTATAGATTTTTTAAGTCATAAATTCATCCATACATGTGGAATTAAATTAATTATTCAATGTTTTGAATTAAATCCTTTATGATCTAAAAAATTCGTTTCTACTGTATTTTTTTAGCTGAAAATGAGTTAAAATCCATTCATGCATCACTAGGTTTCCTTTTACTGAGACGAGTTGTTATTGAACCTTTCCTCTAATGGATCAAGTTATCCAGTAGTGATTCAATCATTCCCACTCCCCTATTATGGTGTTGTGAATCATTTGGATCTTCATTATTCAATGTAGGGGATTCATTTCTTCTCATATATATTTATGATAAATCATAGTGATATCATTGTTAATACTTCTAGATGAAAATATAATTAACCTAATAATTTTTCAAAATTAATTATTAATGAATTGGTGGCTGAGAAGACATGTTGTATCTTTTTTCCATGATTACATATTGACTTGTGATTTTCTAGATAGTGTGTTATCAATGTTATGATTGTTATAATGTATTATTATGATACGAATTAGCATTTCTCAATAGATGGAAAATTTAATGATGGTAAATACGGAATTAATAGATTATTTTGTATATTAAAAATTATAGAAGATGGATTATTTAATTTCAACTTTTTTCTCATAATCTAATTAATGAAATGATCATACATAAATAGAAATAATCTTTCATTTTTATTAGTAGAAGTTTTAAATAATTTTAACCACATTAAGGTGGCACTGTGATAATAATGAAATGTCATGTTAATGAAAATGTTACTTCTATAACTTTTTGGGAAAATTTTTTAATGGAATGATCATGTTTAAATATTTATTTCTTATTATATATTAATTCATTATATTCCCCATAGGAAGAACCTATGAATAATGAATAAGTTAATTCAATATTGAATAAAAATATTTTTGTGATAATGAATTTTGACAGGACATTATTTTCTTATTTTATTGGTAAGTCTGACTACTACATTAATATTATTCTGAGGTCTCATTTTTTGTAGATGAATTATTCAAGGTTTTGGCTAATAGATATCTCTATAGACTAAATTTTTTTCATATTACATTGTCATGTGAATTCAATGTGAGAATTGATATGAAATGTGTTACATGGTGGGGAGTCCCACATGATGTTATGAGCCTCAGAAGGCTGCTCTAGGGATGGATGATGTCAAATGGTACATATAGGACTGGATGATGTGATAACAATTGAAACCTGTGATGATGATATATATTGGAATATGATTGTGTGTGGTAGGGTGGAACTAGAGATGAAAAAATGGGATGATGATGGGATTAACAATTGATGTGATAAATTGTGTTTCTTGAATTAAAGGAATGCATTTTATGGTCAATGGATAGTTATCTTATTTTATCTACATTTCTCTCCCCACAATATTAAGAATATTAATGTTCATGGTAGCATGATTTTTTGGGTGGTTTCAGAAGATAATTTTTTTAATATAAATGGTTTTTTGAATGATGTTAATGATTAATAAATAATTCATTTCCAAAAGTGTTTGTGTTGATGTATTGAAAATGATAAAAATATGAAAAAATTAGAAAACCAAGTATTCAAATTGGAATATTCCTAAAGGGAATATACTTCACTCTAATGATTAACATACTGTAATATGAAATAATTTTGTTAGTTAACAAAACGAATGGTAAATTTTTTAATGATAGTAAATTATAAAAAATCAATTAATTAACATGTCTCATAATTTTTTTGGGTTCTTACAGGAAACCAAATCCCTATAAGTTGAAAAATATTATTTGAGGGATGATATTCTCATTTTATCTTAGAGTAGGTTAGGAAAATAGTATCCCTATGATCAATATCATAGATAGTATATTTTTTGTTTTGATATGATACCCACCAATTATTTTTAGGGTTACAGACCCCCATTGGACTCTGGGAGGATGTATTCCCTAGTATCCTGGTGTTACATTGGATTGCTAACTTCCCCCTGTGGCCCCACCCTCTTCACATGGCAGTAACATTTGAAGGTATTCATGGTGTTTGTTCACCATATATCTATGATAAGTTTTTAACTTTATAAGGTTATTTCACACACTAGTATTACCAAATAATATACCCAATATATTATTAAACTATGCTGTTTATAGGATTCCATGGATTCGGGTAACATACATAGTATATGGGAATTAATGGTTTATATATGACACTCTATGTATGATACACATTACATGGATTGTGGTGGGTCCCAGAAACTAATTTTGTATATATATTATTTTAGATAGGGTAATTTAATGATGTTTTGTATTATTTTAATGTTGTGATACTTATCCAATGTGCTTTCAAAATGAATTATTTTGGAGAGAGAAGACGCAGGGTAGAATATGTGGGGATGAGAGGTAATCTTTTGGATAAGTGGGATAGGGGTACCCAAGATGTTTTAAAAATATATTACAAGCCATAATGAATGAGTTACTTTATGAGAGTTAGACATAATGTGTCGAGGAACATATTATACTCATTTTCACAACATGTATGTTTCATTGTTTCCCACTATACATAAGTATCATTTTTATTAAATTTTTATAAAAGGATCATGGTAGTATCATACTGAGTATTGTATTAGGATCAACCTATGTATATTTATAAATTTTTTCAGTTCATCTAGATCTTGTTATAGATTTTTTTGAAAACTACATTTTCATATTTCTCCAAGAGATCTTTTCAATTCATTACAACTATTGTCATTTCCTTCTTAGAACATGTAGTTTTCCTTTTTTTTTGTTATGTATAATTTAACATTTTAGGTTTTTACTTTATATATTTTTAATTTGTATGAGTATTTATTTATGGTTTAGTCATCATATTTATCTCACCAAATTTTTTCATAGAGGGTATGGCCTCCTAATGTATGATTATTATACCATTAGTTCTAGTCACCAACATTGGGACTATTAGAGTTGGTACTCAGGTAGTGACCATATCCCTTATCTAATTTCCATCTCATGTGGGGTACACTTTGGGGGGATTGTGTCATGATATAATGGTATAATCGGTTCATATATGATATATATGATGATTTATAGAGTTCGAAATATGTGAGGTTGCATGGGATGGTATTGAATTTGTTTTGTTAATAATAGTAAGCAATGTAAACATGGGATACTAACTGAGAAATGAGAATTTAGAGACCTCATTGATCTGATGTATGAAAATTTAGGTTTTCTCCTCCCTATAAATAATTTGATACTATTCCATGGGGATATACCTATGATGGGATCACCCATAAATCATATTTTTTCGTATGAATGAAATGGATAGATCATTTGATAGGTTTAAACCATAAGTAGATAAAAAAATTTTAGTTAATGTTAAATATTATATATTCAATTTTAAAATTCTCTAATAATTTTAACTATAGATATTTTTCACAGGAATTAATTATTATTGTTGTCCTCATCATGTGCAATTTGATTATGGTTCTTTTGACATGCTACAAGATTTTCATAAAGTGTTGTTCAATGATGATGAAACATATAAGTGGACACTTCTAGACATTCAAAAATAGAGAATACAGATATATGAATAAACCATTTCATATTTATTCATATATAAATGATTGTAGGTCTTTCATTTAACTTTTATATTGATATATCTTGGAGGTTGCATCATGAATTTTTAGTTATGATAAATATTCATGGAGAAGTAAGGATGTAGTGGTTCTTATTCCCCAAGGACGTTAAGGATTTCTTAGTCTTTTTCTAGTATTTTTTAAACTAGTTACACATGGAGTTCCTTTCATCAATTATGAAGGTGTCTGGTCATGAGGAGGTTCTTACCCTTTGATAAGGGAGATTTAGTGTGATATGGATCAATATATGTTTTAGTTTAATTTTGTATTTTCCAAAGAACTACATATTGTGGTGGGGTCATGGTTAGAAATTTAAAGGAGTATTTGCATCCAATGTTATTTTTCTAGGTCATCTCATTTATTCATAATTCATATCTTTTGGAGATGGAAATAGAAGAAGTTGTTGGGAGGGTGCTAGCTTGAACCAGATCCTCATGATATGATAGTCATTAGGATTTCTCAGGAAGTATATTTGTGGTCCGATTTTCCTGATTTTAGTCATCCAGGGGTAGGTCCCATCCCTCGTCATCTTCTATAGGGGTGGGGTCTCTCGAACCCATATGAAGGTATCATATTTGAGTATTTATTTTTGGGCCTGAGTTTTTTAGTGGTATGATTTCCCAACCATTATATGTAGTTTGTGTGTGCTACTTGTTCTTCTTCAGGTACCTCCATTGAGGTTGTTTTAGACAAAATAGTGATAAAAAGGTGTTCTAGTCAGTTATAATCATACAAGACATTGAGAAGGTAAAGTAGTACCTCGATATTCTCATCATCCTCAGATAGTATAGTCAATCCCTGGATTTAGACATCAGTAGGGTCGCATAGTCCATAGATGAAGTCATAGTCACCTTCATGCATTATAAATATGTATGTCAGGTGAGACATATACTATTAGTGGTAGAATTTTCTTGTTCTCTACATTGTTTAATCATATGTTTCATTAAGAATCCACATACTCTATCATATCACCTAACATCCTCCATGATTTGGGTCAATAGGTAGATTTTATTCTAGTTTCATAACCTTATCAATGATAATCAGAGGTCCACTGATTTTGTTTGAGTTATGTAGAGAGGATGATCAATTTTTACAAAATCACCTATCATGGGGATATTTCAGTTTTTTATAGATAAAACCATATCATATCATCATCATCATGGATTTGTATTTTTGAATTTTGGATATTGTGGATTTCTTTAGACGATTGGTTGTTTTTTCTGATGCTGATAGAGAGCCTCCAAAACATTTTTGGAGAATGAGTTCCTTGTATGGGTTAGAGGAATTTATATTATTCTATTATATGACTAATGTAATGATTTTGAGTTCATATAATGTTCAACACTTATTTTTTACCATGGTTATTGAATATAACCCCGATGCATTTATAGATTTGGTTGTGTTGGTACCCCCTTGATAGATTATTGAGTTTGGGATAGATATACATTTGGGCGTATCTCATATCTTGATTACTCTATATAGGATGGAACCTTTAAAATTGTGAGATCTATGTTTATAACATGATTACCTATTTTAGTGTGATTTTATATGGTTTAGTCTCTCCTTGATGTGCACCTATTTTTTTGCGATGATGTCCAGTGGTAATTTATGGATTTTTATAAATTATAATAAAATGAACCAAATGAAATTAATGAACTAATATCCTCTTACATGTATTAATGATTTATTTATGATGTAAAACAGATCTCGTTAGTTCTACAGTACTGGTATATGGTCAAGATATCATTAGATATTGGTAAAGAATGATGTTATCAGAAAAACATATTCTCGTTATAATGATATGAATTACTTATTGGATTTGATAATATTTTTTTCATGAATTATCCATATGTAATCATGGGTTTCATGAATGAAATATTCATACTCAACAAATGAGGAGGAGGATATAGAGAAAAAGCATGCCATTTTGGGTGTTCTTTATTATAAAAATATATTCAAGTTTTCATGGATGTGTGAGTTCTAGATTTATGAACTCAATTTCTGGGGGAATCATCTATTCTAGTATGGAGTAGTTATTGATCCTTTTATGATAGAGGTGGTTATTTCAGGAGAAGGCCCCAACATAGCAGTATGGATACAGAGTTTTGATGGACTTCAAGATTATTCCAGAAGGTAAATAGCAGATACATCTCATATTTTGACTCCTATAATATACTTCAATATAATTGATTAGTAATTATTGATGACTGACAAGGTTCAAAGTGATTTTGATTACCTAATGGAGAAATTAACCAATGGTAAATTCCATTATTTTCTAATAGAAGTAGTTATTTTTGGGGTTTTTATGATACTTTTTGTCATTTCATGTTCTTGGTCTTATTGAATTGGCTATATCTTTTTAATGGGTCTTTATAGTAATATTCACATGAGCCTAATAATTCCATCTATGAACTTTATTTGATGGATGTTGTGCATTCATTGATTTTGTGATAACATTACCACATCAATGAGAGGTTTTTGGTTTTACTAACCATATTATTCAAATGCAAATATTTTCCAAATATTACATGATAATTGATTAGAAATATTTAATGGAATTATTGCATCATTATGATTTCATGAATTTGTATGGAAAATCTACAAGAAATGTTGTATCTGATGAGATGAGAAGGAATTTGATAATTGATGCTAAGAAAAAATATGAAAATTTCAGGAGTTTGATGGATAAACTCATAGTGATGAAACATGTAATGGAGTAGAATGTGAAAGAGTTTGCCTTTTAAAGATGATGTTGTAGTCATATTTGTTGATGAATGTGTAACATTACTAGTTGGATTATTCTGAGGTGGAGGTGTTCAAAGATTGATTTGTTTCTATAAGTGGCCTAAATGATTGATACGAGTATATATAACATTGGGTGTTGTTTTAAAAAAGTATTTTAATACCTTAAACGATGCATGAAATTATTTTTATATGAGTACCACAAATAATAAATGGTTTTACACGATGGAATGATGAATATATACCTATCTTTGATAGGTTAGTTTCTATTTCATGGGCTGAGGTGTGCAGTCACAGAGTTTGTTTCATGATGTTTGGTTTTCTAGACGTTAATTGTCAAGTATAATTTATTAGTCATTTGATCCGTCATTTGATGTTCCCCAGTGGATGTGGGAGGATATATTTATGGGATTCATTACCAAATTAACTCAAGAATAGGGAGTACATGATACTATATTGTTGATAATTGATTTTTTTATGAAATCATCCCACTTTATATTAATCATGGAGTTAAGATCAATAATGGTGTATTTGAGGAAGTATCTAGGGACTCTACATTATCCCAAGGGTGACCATCTTTGATCAAGATCCATGTTCTAAAAATAATGTGTTAAGTGTTCTCTAACAAGATTTTGGATCTCATTTAATATATGTCACTACATTCAGTCCATAGATATATGATTAGAAAATTTGGAAAATCTAAAACATTCAAGTCATTTTTCAACCTTGTGTCCTAGATTTTGGAAGGTCATGGTTGAGGAACCTTCCCATGGATGACTTTTCATAAAAAATAGTTTCCATTCAACCTTTGGTATGCCAAAATTTGAATATTTGTATGTCTAACTAGGTTATTGTCTGTTATTCTTGAATGGGATCATAAATTCATCAAATGTCAAGAAATAACTAGGACATAAAATTACAGTGATTGTTAATGTAATGTTTGAGTGGATGATGATAGTTTTAGAGAATCAGAATTACTATACAGATCATAGGAGGAGACCAAATGTGTTTTTTGTCAAATATCATGTGTTCTTGAAGCTATTATTCAACATTTTAGTAATGTTTTGGTCATGGGGTAAATATTTATCCCATTTCTGTTAGGACATTCGATGTTATGGAACATGTTGGGGATGTTACATATCAGATAACACTTCCCTTACATTTAACCAAGAAATATGATGTTACAAATGTGACATATCTTCTTCTCTATCATCATAATGGCTATCGTGTCATTGAATGGATCAATAAATAGGATGAAGACGAAAATACCTTCAAGAAGATTCATATATAAATCAATGATAAAAATGATAAGGTGTTGTGTGGGAATTGTATTTACAAAGTTTTTCTCTAGGAGTATACGACTGTTATGTAGGAGAGTACCTAGGAATGTGAGTTTCATATGGTCACTTAGTAGCCTAATATGATTGATGATTATATCTTATCTGGCAAGGGTGTTAATTTTTTGGATGTTGGCCTTTTTGATTTAGGTTATGGTTCCCATTTTTTTCATTTTAGTAAACATACTCTTGTTATAGAGTAATATACAATATGAGAGTAATTTTGAGTGAGTATTTTCTACTATTGGGTTTTTTCTATCCCGAATATGATCTGGTGGAGATCCATTGATTACGTGAACCTTGAGTGGTATCTCGCATGGTGGATGTTCAGAAAAACCCTATTCATTTTATCTCTAGGTTTTATTTTTTTTTCTTTAGGACATGATTCTTTGAGAGGTATCTCTAGCAGTGAACCATAACTTCTGAAACTATAACATTATAATTTCATTGGATATATTGAATTTTTACTCTTTACCAGTAATATTTATAAGGATTCACCTCAGGAATAGTTGAATCGGATGTCTGATAATAGTTATGGAGATCCATCACCTACATATATGTATATGATTTTTGGATGGACTGAAAATGTGCACTATAATAAAATTGCCTATTAGTGGTGGTTAAAACCTCTAATATATGGTTGGGCGGTGGTTTACAGA
This sequence comes from Viscum album, assembly GCA_963277665.1. Taxonomy (NCBI): domain Eukaryota; kingdom Viridiplantae; phylum Streptophyta; class Magnoliopsida; order Santalales; family Viscaceae; genus Viscum; species Viscum album. The sequence goes on along the minus strand of CAUJRU010000065.1, from coordinate 1,267,647 downwards.
AACGACTGCTAAATTGGGTGTCAATAGTCTATTAGTGGCTACTATGTCCATTTTGAGGCGGTCTAATGGAAGCTTTGTATCTACCTCATTTCGCAGAAGTTTTACTAGGTTTAGGGGTTGTCTTTACGGGCACTGTATTTTATTATATTAGCGGTGGTTATAACTACCACGAATAAAATAAAAACCAGTGGTCGTAAAACTGTACCTAAATTCATGAAAACCGTCGTGGAATGCACGCGGGTGATGCGACTCTGTAGTGGTGGTTAAAACCACTGCTAATATCTTACCAGTATACTTTAGTGGTGGTTCAAACTGCCACAAAAAGCTGACAGGAAAAAAATAGTTATTCTGGTTCCACTACACCGCTTCCCGGAAAAACAAATCACACCAGAAATACCAATATCCTAATAGTTTAATGCAAGAAATTTAAAAAAATTGGAGACAACTAGTAAGAAAATTATGGTGTTTATGCATGGAAAATATATTTGATCCTAATAAATGTATATGTGTAGTGAAGAGGAGAAAAAAATGACCTGAATTGATAGAGAATGGGTACAACACCACACAACACATTCTAAGTTTGATTTAAAATTAGTTCAGATTAATGATTCATATACATGGAATTATAATTTATGGTTATATAATTACGACCATTTGGTGATCATGCAACTCTACCATGCTTGAGGTGGACTTCCTCCCAACCCCTAAGCCCTTCTGAGCCTTGATTAATTCATGAATAAAGGATATTTATTTGGTTATAATTGATTATAGGGGTGAACCCAATGATGAGATGAAGTGACCTGAAAAATATCACGATGAAAATTACAACTTTGAGATCGGGGAAGGGAAGTGGGAGTAATCGATATAAATAGAATTATTGTCTAAAATGATTGAAACATATTATTCCTGAGCTGGTTGAGGATAGGATAAGAAATAACATGATATACTATTCATGGAGATCCAAGTATGAGATCAGTTTTTTATTAGTAAATGCACTTCATTGAATTATCCTGAGATGGTATGTAAGACATTATGTCTGAATCATTTCATTAGATAACCTTTTCAAATTGGTAGGGTGAGGATTATCCAAATAGTAGAATCTGTGAACCACACAAGTGTATGTAGGGAGTCACCATATAGAATATTAGGTTCCATGGGAGATATTTCCTCATGTTCTCAAATGTTCTATTTAAACATGTGCGTTGATAAGAATCAAGGTTGTCCTAGAGGGAAACGTCCCCCAGATGAGTTGCTGGTAGGGATGGGACTGAGACTAAATATACATGCATCAATATGTGTCTCCTCGTAATGGTCATAAAGAAAAACCTAGTTTGATTCATGACATGGTAAGAGACTATTGTCGGTGGAGTGATTTCATCTCTATCAAGGATATCATATCATCTCATATTCAGTGAAATACAAGTTTTTTACGATTAATGTGTGTTTCATTTCATACTTATCATATCAGGAATCTCAGTTTTATATGTAGTAATTATTTATATAATCATCCCACACTTATCATATGAGACAACCATATTTCATTAAATAGGCTATGGTCGTTAATTAATATTGTTTGCCGAGGACATTGGGATTTGATGTCTATAATCATACAACAAGGACTATGACTACTACTAGTTTAAATTCATAGACCTCCAAATAGATTAATAGGTTTTAGTTAAAGGTCTCCAAGCTTTGACCAAAGTAGATAGGAAAGGGAGAATCCAATAATGATTCATTGATAGGATTGTGTCCTGAATTAAATATTTATATGTAACTTCATATATTGTGATTATTTGAATCAATCCACATGTTTTTATGATTCACAGGGCCATAGGATACCAACACCAGAAGGTTTTACGTTCTTGGATGTTGATATTGAACAATTACATATTATAATATTAGAAATTGAGAATTTATAAGATGTGAAATTGTTTCTCTTTATGAGACGTATCAATTTTTTATGGGGTTAAATTATTTATCATTAATAGGTATATATATTTTACATTGGGTAATGATATAGTTTAAATTCATCTTATTAAGATTTTAGAAGGTTTATTTCATCTATATACCCATTATTTACTTCCACTTATCTAGAAATGAGAGCATATTGGCCCCCTGATTTTTCAACATAAATGGAAGAATATTATCGCTAAAAAAGGTCCTCAAGTGAGTGTTTTAGATCAATGACACCTTATGTAATGGATTATTATACGGTGAATCATCAGCTAGGATCAATGATAGAAGATTATTCATTAATACGTATCCCATGGAATTGGGAATCAATCCACCCATAGTGCTAGAATGCTATGGAAATAGATGTTTGATGAAACTCTAGGGATGAATAAACCCATGTGATAGATATATGATAATATTTTATTGTCATAATTCTTGTACTAGGGATCTCTTGATATAAACTACAATATTATATATTGGTGAAGTGTGGGAATCATGAATTGTTTTGTTGTGAATAAAAACTAGGTTTATAGGATAATATCGGCTCTTGAACACATGATGAAATCCTGAATATGATTGCACATAGTGTAAGATCATACAACAAAGACCATGATGAAAAATTTAACGTCATGATTCATAGACTTGGATGATGATTCTCTACATGGTATCTATGTTTCATGGTATGTGTAAAAACCAATGTATAAGGGGTTAATGTAGTCCCACATACCACATGAACATTTTGATATGAACTGAACATTATTTAACGTTATAATCTGTGGACCATTAATGGAGTAATGGGGCCAAAGGATTAATAAATTTACATCTAGACCCAAAAAAGGATGTCTAAGCATCATTATGTATCCCATGAGAGTGTGAATGAATACACATGTTGTTTTAGAATATGGTATATTATAAGACCAACATTGGATCTATGAGTAATCTTATATTTATAGGGAATTTTGGAATATAATTATTATCATGAGGCATCACATTTAGAAGGAATAAGATAAGGATAAATTTTAATCTCATGTATTGAAGAAAATTATTTTTTTCATATCAAATATTGTGATGCTTCAATGTTTTATATGAGGAAATGTTTTTGAACATATCATAATTATCATAATAGGAATTCAATTTTTATATAGGGTAATACTTTTAGATCATACAATACACATCGTATAATGAATGCAGGTTTTATACATTTTAATACCATCTCCCATTAAGAGGAACCTAGGTTTTATATAGTGTATGACCACATTTTATCATCATGAACAGAATATGATAACCTTTAACAACGCATGAAGATTCACGATATACACATTCTGCCTCGCCCAAGTGTCCACAACATTATCCCCTTGATCACTATGAAATGACCAAATTTTTTCAACACATCAACATTGTGTTTAACTCCTAGTCATCCAAATTCTCGAATACCAATTCAAACAAATGCCTAAATGGAACGACGTATACCACACACGAGAAATAAAGACATAAAATTAAACATTAAAAATCAATAAAATGCATAAAAAGAAACAAGAGAAATCAAGAAAATGTTAGGACATGAAAATCGATGGTGGAAACTATGTGCCACACATGTTACATAAACAAACAAATTGTTCCCATATTTTTTAACCACATCAACAATTTCACTACTCACTATATGATTATGCATCGTCACCCTCTCCACCTCCATATCTACTTTATGTTGTCACCTGTAAGAACATTATATTGAAAATTAAATACTATTGCATATTTATATTATAACATAAAACCAATGAAAGTTTCTAAAATTAATGATTTTGATTTTTTGAGATTTATATTCTTACCAACAGTCTATGCACTAACACTGGTGGGAAATATGCTCATCTTCTGATGTATATCAGTCATCACATTCTGTATAGCGGATATCTGTGCCCCATAGTCTTGAACTATGGTTCGTAGAGAAGAAATCTCTCTAGGAGCATCTTCATGTATGGTCTGACTATAACCAGGAGTAGATGCAGCTAGAATCCCTAGTGGCATGCCAATGACCTCATATGGTATGGGTCTGAAACCCATCCCATTCACACTACCCGGATGCTCCTTCCCAACGAAAATAGAAACTGGGTGATCCTGGGAGACTGAGTAGGACTTCCCAGGATTGGAATCCCATTGTTATTTAATTTTTACGTATAAATAAAATAATAATATATATTAACACCGTAAAAACTAATAATAAGTTATTATAATAAAAAATTGACTTCATACCACATCTTCTTTGGTAGGCTCATTAACAAAAAATTCCATTTGATTTTTTGTGAACATCCAACACCATTTCAATTCGGGATTCTTTGTTCCCTAAACTCTGTGACGACAGTATTCAATGAAAATTCAACAATTCAATATATAAAACAGATAATATTTTCTTGTAAATTTCTAAAAAAATTAAATTATTACCAATTTCGTTCAGCTTCTAGAAAAGATTTTTGAGCCTGAAGTGTGAGGGATGACTTGCTAAGCCTAGTTTGATGCATTCAATCATGAGAGAACCCGAAATAAATAAAATGCAATTTAAAATTAATTTATTCAATGTCATCACCTTTTCATATACATGTGTAAATGTAAAATGAGGATAATATAACAATATATATTTCAATACCAGCTGCATATCATCACGATGATTGTCAACAAAAACATTGCATTGTTCTTTCAGTACCACACTTGGTTGCATCTCATACATTTGTTCACGGTCAATGAAAAATAGTAGACATTACACCAAAATCACCATTTGTAATCTTTCCATTTCTGAACAAGATTTTTCAACATCCACATCCATTCTATCACATCAGAAACTGTAAATTTGATGTACATCTATATACAGAAATTAATTTTGAGAATATTAGTAACATGACATTCAATTAAACTATAATGGAATAATATAAAATTTATTTGGGAATCAAAAAAGTCATTTTTCTTGCTTGGAGGCATATGTCTTCAATCATCATAAGAAATTGGAAAGGAAATGGGTTCCGCTGCTAGATGGCCTAGAATCTGGCCAAGTAACCCCCCGACATCATTCGTAGGGACCCCATAAAAATCAAATGGCATGACTATCTTCTCACCGTTCATATTCCAAACATCTAAAAATTTTAAGTTTTTCTCCACGGTTGCATTTCTTCATCTTCAATGAGAAATCAATTAGTATAAACAAAATTAAATAAATTTATTTAATTAAAATTTAACCTATGACCGTGACACTCTAGTATGTCCATGATGAATCTGAAGGGGTATGTCGCTGCCCCAATACTGTGGCTTGTGAAGGGGGAGACGATGAATCAACCTCGAATGGGACACCAACATATGGTGTGAGGTATTGTGGAGGGGAGATGGTGAAGGGGTGTAGGTAGCTGGTGCCTTAGATGCCTTGGGGAGGGAGCCAGATGGATCGTCATTTTTCGAAGAACTAGATGAAAAATTGTAATACTTAATCCTTTTCATTCCTATCATTTAATCAAATAAAATTATGTTTAGAATATAAATTTCAAAAAAATTATGCAGAAAAAATAAATTAATAGATACCCAGTACTAAAATACAAAATTTATATAACATTGACAATGAATGACTGTAGAAATGAACAAGAGGTTGCTGAATGAATAAATAATTGTACATACAATCATTTCCTCTAAAATCATGGTAGTTTCCTAATTCATTGCTTCATCCACTTCATTCATCCTTGCAATTATAATATTTTCAATGTCATGATGGACAAATAATTCTTCTTCCAGTTATTGATGAAATTCAATTTCAGATGTGAAATCTTCCACCTCATTACCCATATCATACAAATATCTTGGTATTCTGTGAAAAAATACACTCCACCCTTTATCCACAACATCATTCACATAATATACCATTTTTTCTTGCGATGATACGATATATGGATCATACAGTTCACGATCACCGACATCCATCAAGCGAGAGAATTTCACAGAAGGAAGTTGCAAGGAATATATTTTAACACCTCTGACAATATCGACACATTTTCATTTGAATAAAACAATAGAAAAATGTGTGTGGTAGTTTAATACAATAATATCATGCATTTTTCTATAGTATCCCACTTCAGCAAATGTAAATATACCACTATTCTATGTCTTCAAACCCACTTCTCGATCAACTGTACAAAATCTAAAGCCACTCACATTATATGCGTTGAACATTATAACGTGTTTTATAAGACCTCCAACAAGAAAATTAAAATATTCAAACAAGTCTTCTCGAACAACAGTATTCATGATCTAAAGAAATAAATATAATTTACTATATATACAAAATATATGTGTCAGACTAATATTCATATTTATTGCAATATTTTTGAACATACATGTCATACAAACCAGTCTACAAGCTCTTTATTCATAGATTTTGTTATATATTTATCATTTCATGTTTGGACTGTCATTCGTATCTTTAATTGTATCCATAATTCTTCAATAAATGGATCTGGAATTTCACTATTTAGTAGCAATATCTATGTGCCTGTAATAATTCCAATTTTGTCAATGTCACATTTGAGGTCCTCCCAACTGATTGGAAAATAATAGGAAATATTTTTGATATCTAATTCATTTGATAATGAGATGTTGTGACATCAACACGTCCAACTCAATTAAATCTTGTTAAATATCATCCAAATATCTGGAACAAAATGTAAGACACTCCTCATCCAAATAGCCTTTAGCATTAGAGCCTTCTGGTTTAGCTTTATTTCTCATGTATTCTTTCAAATTACAATGATATCTGTGAAATAAAATAATAATATTATGCATTTATTTAAATGAAATTTTTTTACATAACTAAAAAACATATAAGTAAAATACCTCTCAATTGGATAAATCCATCGATAATGAATGAGGCCTGCTAATTTAGCTTTCTCAACCAAAATGCGTAATTAAATGCATCATGACAGTAAAAATAGATGGAGGAAAGATCATCTCCATTGCACAAAGGGTCAACACAAACCTCTGCTGGAGGATGTCAAGCTGAAATGGATGTAAAGATTTCTCACATAATTTCCTAAAAAATGTGCAGAATTGGAGTATAACAACAGTAACTTCTTCAGGTAATAATGTACTCAATGTCAATGGTAGTAACTGTTGCAACAAAATATGAGAATCGTGAATTTTCAATCCATGTAACATACAATTCATCTAGTCAAAACACCTTGATATTTTACTTGAATACCCATCAGATACCTTCACATTCTTTAAAATTCGATGGAATGTATCTTTATTTCTATTTTTCATTACAAAAATGGTCAGAGCATACTTTTCATTCTCATTTGTCCAGATATCATGTTTTATGTTCATTACTTGTTAGTCATTGCGAGCATTGAGATGATCCTTCTACATTCCGTGCTCATTAAGTAATGTGAAAATAAAATTATCACAGATATTCATCTCAATATGCATCACATCAAGATTGTTCCACAACAAATTAAATTCCGAATATGGATGTTAGAAGAATATACTTTTTTTCTTCCATTATTGCTTTCTGATTGCAATTGACGATGCACTTCGTACCTGTTTTTTGCTATCATTCAAATGATGAACCTTCCCAAATTCTATTTCAAAATCTTCAAGTTGTGTCAATATTTCAGAACAAGTTAACAACTTTGGAGGTGGTCTAATTTCAATGGAACCATTAAAATTTGATTTGTTCAGCTCAAATCTATGAGATGCATTGAGAAATATTCGAGGGCACATGAAGCAGTATTTTATACTGTGGGGTCGACGTTTGGGTTCAAAATCAATGATGCAAATAGGACAAGATAAACCCATGTATGTGTTCCAAAAAGATAAATTTCCAAGCCTAGGTAAGTAACTAATGGTCCACATTAAAGAAGTATTCATTTTTAACATTGTTTTAGAAGAGGCATCAAATGTCTCAACACTATTGCTCCATAACTCTTGAAATTCATCAATCAAAGGCTCCAAGTATACATCAATATCATTTACAGGTATTATTTTCCAGGAATAATCATCAAAATGATAAAATATGGTTGTTTCATACACATACAAGGAGGTAGATTATAAGGGATCAAAATAACTATCCACATACTATTACTGGTACTCAAAGTCCCGAATGGGTTGATTCCATTGGCAGCCAATCCTAATACAACATTCCTAGAATCTTCTTGGAAATATAGATGTAATAAATCAGATTCCTTCCATGGTTGGGAATATTTTGGATGTTTCATTAAGATATCATTGTTATTATCTACCTAATTCCACTTCATGTGTTCGGCAGTTTTTGATTACATGAATAATCTTTGCAATCGAGGGTTCAAAGGAAGGTAATGAAAAACCATTGGAGGTGTGTTCCATTTCATTTTCTCAATGAATTTATGTTCATTTAGACTTACAATATCACACTTTGACTACCATCTAGAAGAAGAACATCTCTTGTAATTCAACCTACTTGAATCCTCTCCCCAATAAAGCATACAATCTTTGGGCACACATGTATTTTTGTATAATTCAGACCATGATTGTTAACAAATTTTTTCATATCATAAAATGATTATATGATTTTTACTTTAGGAGATGCATCATGAATCAATTCAAATATCATGGTCATTTCATTATTTGTAATTCCACCTAGACATTTTATATGGTACAACTTCAGCAGAAATGAATGCATTGAATATTTCAAAATCCCACTATACAACACTTAATTTCCATCTTCAACTAAATCATGTAACAAATTTTACTCAGTGATGTTTTCTATTACCTTTATCTCCACAAAATCAAGAGGAGGATCCAATGATATGTTACAATCTTGATCTTATTGTTTTATAGTCTAAAAAACATCACTTGTCACATTGCAATTTATAACACCCTATTTTGGTTATTCTGATATGTTTTGATGCTGATAGTGGTGTCTTTCACCGACGAAGGATTTATTTATAAGGTTTTTCATTTAATATTCCATTTTGAAAGAACATGGGACCTCATTCTGTGGATTAACATTAGTGCTCGATGTTTTTGTAATGTTCGATTCTCCATGCCAAATCCAACACAAATATTTACTAGTGAATTTCTTCAGTATTAAATGTTCATAAACTTCATCTCTCATCAACCATGTTCCAAATTTAAATTTAGGACATGAAAATCATATTATACCATCGTTGGATCAATGAGAAAATGAAATATTTAAAAACTCATTCAAACCCTTAACATACTGAGGTGTGTTCCTCGGTAATGTGATTCAACTTTTGTCCATGTATATCACAATGTGCCTACGCAATAATAATAAAAAAATAAAACACATAGTTACTATTAAATAGAGAAAGAGATTCATATATAAGATAGTGTATGATTACAAAAACATAAGATAACAAATATGAGACCCTGAGTTAGATATGAAACCTCTAGTGTTTTGGATAGGGGAATATTATTTGGTAAGGAAAAACAGTGTGATAACAACGTGGTAGCTACTTTACCATGAAAACCAAATCACATTGTTAATTTGTAATAACTACATGGATATAAAAATCATTCATAAGGTATGATTAAACATATATAATATCGTCCATTGATCCAAATGGTTTTCATGGAATTGAATGGTTAAGAAAAATATACTTGAATAATAAAAATTTTCAATAGAACCAACAATTCCATATTACTCAATTACCACGTGGTCAATACTAAAAGTTATGAAAAACAGTATTCCTATCATGTTTCTCCCAAATCTCAAAATTTTTAACCCTTGAATTTTTAAATTCTTTATAGCATCAAAATATAATATTAGAAAACAAATATTAACATAAGCATAACTTGGTTGTCATCACAGTTCTTGAGGAAAAAAATAATGTTTCGAATCTTAATGAAGAGGCATAGAAATAGAAGGATGTAACCATTTCCTAAAAAGACACCAAATGTACCCTGGAGAATGAACTAATTATAGTAGATGATATGTTTTCTTCGAAAATATATGAATTAGATATATATGAGTGTGATAAATCCACAATTTATTTTTGAGTAGATGAGGTTTTTCCAAGAGTTTACATTGATTACAATGAGCTATCCAAGCCATCAGAAGCTGTTGAATCCACTCAAATTTGGTTTTCCATGAAAAAATATTCTATCTCCTGATAAAAAAATATAGACTGTATTTATTATTAAAAGGAAAATGATTCAATAAGTGGGTGATCCTACTCTAAATTTGAAAAAAATAAAATAATTACTTATTTGAGTTCCTTGCATTGACTTTTTCACTTTGACCACATTATGAGATAAGAACTCAAAATATGTATGTCCACATGATTCATTCTTTCTGGGAGAAAAAAGATATAAATATCAGAAAATGCATAATCCTAGGTAATAACACTTGAATTGCATAATCAGAATGCACATTCATGCATATGTCAGACTACCATTAATAAACAACCATGGGTTTTCATATATGAGTACCCTTGAATTATTCAACATTCAAATGAAGTAAATTCTCAACCACCGTTAAGTCATATAAAACCATGCAACCATCTGATGGGAAAATCGCTACCACTTCTCAAGGGTGGGCGCTACCTGATTCACCTAATAGGGTCTCATTCACTATTGAAGGTGGAACTAATCTCATTTACAAAACCACACAACATTATATAAAAATAAAAATGGGTAACCAAAAATAACCTAGGAAGATACTATTGGGTATCATATCTACAAAAAAAGGAATCCATTTAAAGAACACATTCTTCATTGGGGTTAAAATGACATTACTAGAATGTATGATTGAAAGATAGTTACCATTAGTGTAAATTCTCTAGATGGTAAAAGATGTGATAAGGATCTAAATTAGGTTCTATAACTCCCAAAAAGTCAACACAGAAATAATATCATGACCTGTATCATCCAGTACGATGGTAGATGAAGAGAGGACACAAATAATACCTAAAACCAAACTATATGTCACATAAATCATCAATACACATAAACCTATATATATAAATCTTATCACAATGTCATTGACAAGAAAAAAATCCAATGTGGTGATTGTGGGAGTGTGTCAAAGTGTCACTCATCTCTTACTACTCCTACACCACCATATTCTTAAACAAAACCAATTCCATGTAAGTCAATAATCTTATAATAGTAGAGTCTATGACCTCAATGTCACTTCTAATATATAGGTTTTCTCACATCATTTCTCTAGATATTTTCAATTAGAACTATAACCTTATCCTAAATATTGGATACATCCCTACCAGGAATTCTCAACCTAACATCACTTACATGAGGACTCCAACACATGTGGAGTTTTGTAAGAGAAAACCATACCCTGAATTCTCTATAAATTCTCCATATATAACTCTAATATCGAATAAACATATTATAAATAATGTATAGGGAAAACCTTATTATGCTTACAAAACTCAACACATTATTAGATATGGTCATGCAACCCTAAAAAGGGTTTAACAACTCCGGAAGTCAAATTATCCTTAGTATTTGTGGATAGAATATCATCTAGAACAGTGGATTAAATTAAAACCATAATATATTAATACCATATGAGTTTGAGAAAACATAATCCACTAAAACATTATTTTTTGTCAAGATAACTTGGTTCTAGGATCACCGTATGGTTTGTGGGTTTCCAAAATAGATGAATTGCATGATTTGATGACTCCACTAAAACCTATACCACAAGGGGATTAGTGGCTTCACAGAATCTAAGAGGCCTCAACTACTGGAATCCATGTTACACAGTTTTCATATGGGTAGTCCATTAGTGGGAACTATTATCTTCTTTATGAGAAGTTCTATACTAAAAAAGTGGAGAAAATCTATCTAAAATAATAGGGAAAGTATATATCTTATACAAGTATTTAAATCAACACCACAACACTGAAATTAAAATTGGAAAAAGGATCAGGAACTGAGATAGGATTTTCACAAACATAACTCTAATAAAGATAGTTTATGTGTGGGTGTAATTATTCATTTGATAGGAGGAACACATAATGAATAGAGAATATCTAAATTAACTAAATTAGGAGTTACTTGAAATATAATGATTGAGAACTATATGATTCATGTATCAATTTAATTTTACCATATATATTATTATATATATATTTGGGTTGACTAACATGTTACCAATGTCTCAGTGAAAGGATACATTTACAACCACGCCTACTCTAGCCTCACTGGAATGATAACAATAACAAGAAACCCCAAGAAATCACAACATTAAATTCTTAAACTAGTCCTCATGTAAATAATAACATAAAAATCTATTCCTAGGACATGAACCTATCTAATTCTTCCCTAAAATGACCTACACCATAGAGACCAAAACTTGGATGATGATAAAAAAAGTGTGAAATCCAAATTCTAACTCTAATAGGCTAGGGAATGGTGAAAGAGACTTAGTAGGAATATCAAATAATATAAGAGTCCATATACTATAACAACCAAAGTCATATCTTATATTAACCTTCAATATATATGAAACATAAATACGAAAAATAACCAAAAATACTTATAATATATATAATGGAACCATTAAAATGTATACAATGCATAATGGGAATAACAAATGATATGTAAAAACCATAGGGTAAATTAAATATGATAAATACATATACAAAACACCACACCACTAGGTTCAATAAAACCAAGATAAGGGAAGACACCTCCACATATGAATGGACTAAGGTATCACATATTTTAAAGTCATTACAATTATGATTCAAGGAAAACCACATAGAATGTGGTTTGGTCACCTAAGAATGCAGAATACATAGGGAGATTCCAATTAAACACCTTAAGTTGTTGAAATAGTCGATAGGGATTAAACATAAATAATAACATAGTGATAATATGTTTTTCTATCAAGGATTACATATTAAACAAAGGTTATGTGTATTTGTAATGAATCAAATGGAAAATCAGCAGTGAATATTAATAATTCATAATATAAGGAGATAAGAATTGAAGAAAAATTAGAAGAAATCAAACCTTAGGGTTCATATAGGTCGTTGAGGTCACAGGGGGCTGATGGAAGAGGGGTTGCCGGGGTCACAGGGTCTTCGGGGTCATGGGGAGCTGGGGTTGTTATGGTCGCGGGGTCGTCAGGGTCGTGGGGTCACCCGGGTCGCGGGGGGGGGGGGGGGGTCGTAGGGGAAGTGGGGGGCCACGAAAAGAGAGGACGCAGGGTGAGAAGGAGAGTCAAGGTGGGGGGAAAGGGTCGGCAGTGTAAAAAAAATATTTTTTCATGGAGGTTTATTATAAAATGCCGTGAAACCCTTTTAAAAAAGTGTTTTCCAACGGTTCCCAAAACATCTGCTAAAAAACAGCTGCTAAAATCAATTATTGATGTAGTGGTGATTCAAATACGTTGTTGTATTGTTGAAACTGATCAGCTACATGTGAGATTAGGCACATCATTGATCGTTAATGTAAGTTATATTCTATGTGTATTTTAAATATAGATCAATTAAATGAGTGATATTATATGTGAGAAATAACTTATGTGAGTGACTGTATATATGGATCGACTACTTATATCAACTGTGTGAGTGATCAATTATGTGAACTATTTCCTACATGTGCAATTTGCTTTGTTATAAATAGACTAAATGAGTTATTAGAAACTAGGATCAGCCAAGTGATTGATCCTATATGTTAATTATAGATTACAGGAGGTATATACTTCATCAGATTCGTTAAGTATATATTTTAGCTACATGTGGATTTCAGATATGTGAAATTGGCCAATACGAGATTTCCACCTGTTTTATAAAAATGACCATGAATGGATTTTTGGGTCATAAATCTAGGGATTTCAATGCAGAATTAAGAATGGATATTAATGTAAATGAATTTTAAATATGGTTAGGTTTATAAATATTCCTTTTCATGTTTATTTTATAGAGATCAACAATAGATAGAATCAGAACATTTTTGATCTGTAAAATCTAATCATCTTATATTTTTCAAATCAAATATTAGTATGAACTCCTCCATTATATTCATAAATTCCTTCCCTAAATAGAAAATTTTTCACGAAACCCTCCCTTAGGGACATGGAAACCTTATATTGGTGGATCAAGTCTTCTAGTGTTGATTCCATCCTACGGACGCCCCCTATTTTCATGTACAAATCAAGTGGAGATTTTTTATTATTGGTAGAGGATAAATTTATCATCCTATTTATTTACATCCTCTCAAAATGATATCATGGTTTAAGAAATTGTATGAAAATTGAACAAACCTATTTTTTATTGAACAAGATTAATAAATAGTTGGTTATAATGACCACATGTTGTTTCTTTCTACATTGAAAATAGTCAGGATTTTGATTTTCGAGATAGTGTGATAAATATGACATGCTTGTCAAAAATTATTATTATGATAAATATTAACATGTTTTTATTTATATAATATAGTAATGAATGTAAATCCTGAAATAATTGATTAATTGGATAAAGAATAATTAATAAAGTACCAAGTTTGAATCCTTAATTTCATATATTTTCTTGATAATAAAATTGATTCATAGAACATTTATAATTGAAAATGATCGTCCATGAGATAAATATAATTTTTAGTAAATGTGGATAATATAAATTCTTATTAAATTTAATAATAAAAAATAAATTTATTTAGAATGTTACTTCACTATGGTTGTTTAAAATTTCTTTATCGTTAAGATATAGTTTTTCTTTTTAAATATTTTTATTGCTTGATGCCAAAGGATTCTCATTGTCGAATCCTCTGAATAATTAATTTGTTAACTCAATATGGAATAAAAAATATTTTTTTCACCATTATAATTATAAGGTCATGATATTCTTGTTTTTCTAATAAGTAAGAGTTCCTTGTGATTAAAGATTTTAGAGTTCATTTTTTGTGAAGGATAGATGACATATACTATGGACAAGATATTCATATCGACTATGATTTTATCTTACTACCACGAGTAGTTTTCCGGATGTGGTATTTTCTATGTGATGTGAAATTCTGTGGGGTGGCCCAAATGATGTTAATATTGTGGGTTGGCTAATGTGATATGGGTTGTGGATACCCATATAATGTGGTAATATATGATGATTTTAATGGCGGAGTTTCATCAAAGTATGCATGTGGGTGTCAGGTATAGACCCAAAGAAGTTGGAATGGGTCAAATATAGGCTTACCCATTTATGTGATAATATTGGATGATTGCAAGAAAGGAATATGTTTAATGGGTTATAGTTGGTTTTCATGTTCTATCTGTATTACTCACACCAATTTTAGAGGATGTTGGATTTTTATGGTTATATGTTTGATCATGGTGGTAGAATATGTAAATATTCCAAGAGATTGTGGTTTCTGGAATGATGCTATAGATGAATAAATATTTATTAACCCACATGATCATTGATTATGGAATTTAAATGATAAAATTATGTTACTCTTTGAAATCATTATACTCAGTTTGGATTATGAATTTATGGAATTTACTTTACATAGATAATTAACATAATGTAATGGGGAATAATATTAATGATTAATTTAAATTATAATGAACTGTGTTGCAAAGGAAATGATAAAATGAAATGAATTAATTAATGTACCTCTTAAGTTATTGTGTTCAGATTTGGTATGCAGTCCCTAGAAATGGAATTTAGGTATCAAATAGAAGATACTTGTAGTTCAGTTTAAGACTATCTTATCCCCATTTTGGGTGTTTTAGGTATATTATTTACTGTATACTAAATGATTTCATATGTTACCCCTCCCATGTCAGGTTTGTATTAGTTGTTTCCCTATACACATATATATTGTACATTTGATTACCATATCGTGTGTATAGTTAGATATACATGATATAACATATCATTATAGTGTGGGTATTTTTGCATCCACCGTTTAATGTTAATGTCCATGGATTAATTGTCCTATCAAAAGGTTTTCGATGAACTCAGGATATACTGGGAACATCGAGATACTGAATCTTTAATCTAAAATATATGTCATATTGTATGGATACGTCATATAGATAGGACACGGTAGATGTTTGACTAGCAGGTGATGTGGACTCTTAAGCTTTGAGACATCTTATCATGATTTTTGATCTTGGTGATCTCTAGTAGTGAGATCATGAAGAAAGACATGATAATAGGAACACCAAATGTTTTGTGGGTTAGTGTATGTTCCTATATATATATATATTTTTGGTCTACTAACATGATATAATTATCAATGTGTTCCATTTGGTCACATACATTGATGCAAGGAAAAAATAATTATAATTAAATTACGTTAAGGTAGCTTATGTGGGTTGTTACATTGATGTTGTGACATTTTTTGTGTGGGAAAGAATGTATTTATTTATTATAGTTCAAGGATGTAATATATCATATGTCTCATTAATCAGGATGTTAGTACCTTGAATAATCTATTAATATTTTAGTCCAAGATCAATTCATCTAGTACAATCAACATACAATAATGGAAGAATGGGTGATGACCCAAGAGTATATTCTACCTCATGAGATGTTATTGAAAAAGATATTATATTTCACATTGTGTGTTTCTAGATTAGTTTTCAATGATATGAATATCATTATCTCAATAGGGGCCATGACAGGTTCCTAGATATCACTCTTGGTCTATGAATATTATTTAATATAATAAAAAAAATGTCTAAAGGGTCACAAAAAATAGCATATTTGAATTTATGACATATTATAGTGAATAATATTTTTGGAAGTGGTGGGTCCCACTAATGGGGTCCAAGTTTTTCCCAAGGATATAAAATTAGAAAAAGAATAAATAAATTTATATAATCCTAGTTATGAAAAATTAGTATTGAAATTATTTATTTGTATAAAATTTATTTTAATGAATATTTTTTAAATAATTAGGGATCATTTTACATTTTTTCCAAATAAGAGTTGAGTTACAGACTTCTGTTTTATCAGGTAATATATTTATTATATTAATACAATGTGATAAAACTATAATTGATATTTATGCTTTAGTTCATTAAATGGAATATATAATTTATTTATTGAGAAATAAATATTTGGGTATCATGTATTTTTACATGAAATTTTTTATTAAGATTAATATTAGAAAATAACCTCTCATAAAATATTATTCACTTCCAATTGGAGAGAGAGTATATATCCCATATATTATTCTTCCTAGAGAGAAATTTTATGT
This sequence comes from Viscum album, assembly GCA_963277665.1. Classification (NCBI taxonomy): domain Eukaryota; kingdom Viridiplantae; phylum Streptophyta; class Magnoliopsida; order Santalales; family Viscaceae; genus Viscum; species Viscum album. The sequence continues at coordinate 1,250,496 of CAUJRU010000065.1, read as the reverse complement.
TTTTGGTGGCTCAATCATAGCATTTCATTACGAATTGACATAATAGAGTAGCAATAATTGTTGTGATGTTGAAGGATTCATTGGAACTTTATGATAACACATAGATTCTGATGATTGATGTTCTCATAGGCTATCGATGTATATATGGACGATCTAGAGGGATTAGTCTTCAAATACTTCAAGGGTTGATCTATAAAAATGAGATAACATCAAGCCCAACATCAAATCTAAATAGGTATTTATCATTTTAATTTTTTGCATAAGATTATTCACACGGGATACATAGATAATATGAAGAAACCTTTCCATGATGATAATAAATTAATATCAATTTTCTATTAGAAAATTTTAAAACACCATGTTTTTTGTGATTCTAAAAATTGTTTGGAAGACTCAGTTAGTATAAATGGGATTCATGATGATTTTAATCTTAGAAAAAAATTAATTTTTTATTAATTTAGAAAGAGGAAGTCATATAACACCAAACATTGTAATCTGACACTGGATGACCAGTATACTATCATCCAATGCCTATAATATGATATAATACTCATTGTTTAGAAGTTTTTCATTCAATGAACTTATAATTTTTATTTATATTATTTATTTCCAGAATCAACTAGCATAGTGTTTTACAGAAAATCTGAACACCAACTTCGATTCCAATTGATGGAAAAGCAACGTTCAGTATGGTGATTTTATTTCACACAAGTATGGATTTTTTAATATTATATTATATTATATTATATTATTATTAATTTTTCAAACATAAAATCGATAGAATAAAAGAAAAAAACTAATAATAAGCAAGAACCTAAAGTGGAGGGACTACTTGTACCATGTACCCACTACATGGCTCCTTTCTGGTGGAACCATACATGTTGTGCATCTCCCTCCGGTTAGGCCTCCTATGCATGAGATTACACTGCCTTCAAGATCTAATAGCACTACCTCACACCAGCTATACATCCTAGTGATGACCTGCCATGATGATTCTCCTGAGGCCAAATCTAGACACACCGGCCCTATAGCTCCATCTCCCCATTCACTTTCCCTAGATGGATACATCAGCACCACAATTGCCTCTCAAGGATGAGCCGACACCCACAACCTCTCACATGTTAACTTAATTTTTATTATGTTAATAAATTTATTATGTTTATAAATTTATAAATAAAAATTTTAATTTTTATTAAGTTAATAATTTCATTTAAATTTAAAATAATTAAATATTAATACTTGATTTTATATGTTAATTTTATTTCTACGTGTTTAATTATTTATATTTAATTTACAAAATTAAAATAATTAATTTAATTTTAGTTGTTGAATTTAAATAAATTAATGGGAATGAACAATGAAAATTATTCATTTAAAATATGATTGAATTTTCATTCAATAAAATACACTCAGAAAAATATATTTAATACACATTTAATTTTTTAATTTCAAAATTTATTTTAAAATATGAGAGTATACTCTGTATATGAATAATCACGAGACTTAGACTATCCAATGATGGGATGATGAATAGATGACTACCACCTATTACCCCACTCTATTCACTTGGTAGTCACATGAAAAGAAATACATGGGGGTTCGTTCAACATATATGACCATAGAGGGATATGATGGACTATTTTTATTTCATAAAAATGTATTAGTGAATATATGTTTAAAATATTTATTATATTTTGGACATGTATAGTCTGTAGTGGCTTGTGGTACCTTGCTCAGTGTATGGGTTGAGATGGATTGATATATAATACATAATGTATGATGGAAATCATACAGTTATTGTGGTCCCAAAATATTCTTTCTTACTATATGGTGACTTATATGGGATTATGTAATGGTGTGATACCCAAGGTTCTTGTTTTTAATCAGAGTCCATCTATCTTTGGGTTTCCTTATTTTTGAGAGACATAGCTTTGGACATTTGATGTTGGGGTAGAGTAAAAAACTATTATGAAGTAGGAGTCAGGAAACAATGAGGTTTCATTATTATATTATATGTTATATTTTATTTGATAATTATTTATTGGTAGCTATGGCGATTTAGGAAATTAGTGTACCTGTTTAGGTGATGTGTTAGTCTCAATGTTTTCATGGATCTTTTGAATTCGTTCTTCATCATATTTAAAATAGGATCCATGGAAGATCCTATTTTGTATAAAATTTTTATATCCCCACATATATATAAAAATTATTTTAGGTCATCCATATAATGTTAAATACCATGATGTATATTACTAGATGGCTTTTATTTAGGATATTATTGATCATAATGGACAACATTGTCAGTACATTTTTTGTATATGTTGTAATCCTTTTATTTGATTAGTACTGTTTGAAATTACATTCCCTTAATATATATTTTTTGAATTTGTAATTCAAAAAGGGTTTTTAATTTTTATTCAATCTTAAACATCTCTTCCTTATGTTTTCTATGATGTTAATGCCTCCCATTATATTAGTATTTTACCCTTAGTTCTATTCTCTAACATTTGGCAAACTAGATGTCAGACTCATGAAGTCATCATACCCCTTCTCTCATTACTGGACCAGTAGGGGTACTCTTTGGGGTATGAATGGAAATGATAGAGTTGTATAATAAGTTCATGATTAATGTATAGGATGGAGTTTTTAGTTATTCATTGGTTATGTTCCATGGGTGGATAAAGAAATAGTGTGTAGAATTGTTATTTAGAAATTTCAACATGAAGACTGATAGAGACACATTTATTTAGATCCCCCTATGATCTAATGAATGAACAATTGTGTTTATTAATCCCAATAAATGAAATAATATTATTGTTAGTGTAAATACATGGTAAAGGATCGTTCATAAATGTACGATGTACCTTTGTCTCTAATGGTTAGACCATGTGAAAGATAAAATATTTAAAAGATAACTATCAATAATTTTATTAATTTTAAATATTCCACATTCTAGTTTGATAAGATCTAACCATTTGTTCTTTTTTTCCTGAATAGATGCATTTCAAAATCATTTTAAGGATCATATTTAAAATTTTCAATCGGATGTTTCATCAGATCACCATATAGTGGATGTAAATGAAGATTTCATATGAAGGTGGACACTAGAATGGTTTCCATTACAGTTTCTGTAAAGGTATGATGGATTCATTTATGATTAAATCCCTGATAACATGATGGAGGAGGTTGATATTGCTTAATGTTTAATCTATTATCACATAGAGAAGTGGGATTTATTAAAATAAAGATTCTACATGGGGTGGTGAGTCATTGGATATTCTTATTCCATGGGGATCGCAAGGAGTCAATTGTCTCATGTGATATGTTCTGATACTAGTTCTAATAAGTGGTCGTTTTTTCAACAATAAAGGCCTCCAATTTCCCGTAGATGCATACCCATTGATATGTCAGATCTAGCATGGGTGATATCATGATCCATTGTAGAATTATTCTATGATTTGAGTTGAACATGTTTCTAGATTAGTATTATAGGGAGGGAAATATTGAAGAGTCTTATCATCTAGAGATCATGTTATAGGTCACCCAATTTTATTTGAAAACATATCTCGAGTTTACAGAGAGAGAAGAGGATGTTCAGAGGAAAATAGATATAACATGATCTAGAGAAGAAGTGAGTCATTAAGATTCCACATTAAGTATATCTTTGTTTTTCACTTCCTAGATTCATGGACATAAGATATTTTTATCAATCAATGGTATGTATCCACACTCATCATATCATTTTTTAGTTGGTGGTGGTTATCATAAATTTTCCATGGGATCATATGCATGTATTTATTATGTACGATATGTTTGTAAGTGGTGAGAGTCATAGAAATTTCTAAGTAATAAGAATGCACAAGGTGATCAACTTCATATTCCACTCTTCATATATTTTTAGATGTGTCCATAGCATAAAGGTGTTCTAAATTGAATTTAGCATACATAATATGGTCCATGCATAGTATAGCCCCAATAATCTCCTCTTACTCAAAGATAAGGGAATATACATGGAGGTGGTCATTAGTAGGGTTATAGAATCCATAGTTCAGGACATTTTCGCATTATATATTTGTGCTTCTATAGCCTGGAAAGGAAGATGTTATTTTGGGTACCATTTTCCTATTTTATTCTTGGTTTCATGTTTTTATTGAATTATGTGCCATGAACTTCTTAAAATCACCTAACCTAATCCATAATAAAGAACATGTGGTATATAGGATCCCAGTTTCATTGCTGTTGACTATGATATTTGGATGTCGAGCTAACTTGAATAATTTATATAGAGACCATGAGATAGTTTTACTGAACGACCACTCCTGGGGAGACTTCCAATGATTATAGATAAATTTATATGAAATTATCCAAGGAATATCATTTTTTAATTGGTTCTAATATATTGTGGATTAATTTGGAAGGTTGTTTATGTTCAATGAGGGTCATTGAGATAAAATGGTGTATTTTGGTGAGTCAGGCCCTCATAAGGGTCAAATGAATGTTTTTTTTTTATTTTTCTAAATGTAAAATAGATTCTCTTATCATTGTATGATAAAAAGAATATGTTTCTAAGGGTTTTGGAAGTGAAATAATTTTTTTTCTAGAAGTGGTTATAGAGTTTCAACATGAATTGGAGATCAAGCATGAGATCGAGCTATAGATAGAAATACATCCCATCTCTATGTCTCTATATAGGATTGAATCTTTTGAGATATGTGAACAGGGATTATAGCTTGATTATATCTATTATATATGTTTTTTTGGGTCAAATGTTCCACCTTTATGTTAAAAAATATTTTTTGGATAATGGTCAATGGTATTTTCGTCTTCATATCTATTATAGAAACATTAGCCCAATGATAATGAATAACTACAATCATCATCAATAGATTAATCATTTATTCGATCATATGAAAGGTAGGATTTGGTTTATAGAGATTTTTCTATGTTCAAGATATTATCAGATGTAGGTGAAGGATAAGTATATCATGAATACTTTGTTATGATTTCATTGTGGGATATATGAGGTTTTTTATGATTATTATTTTGGTGATTACTCCATATATGTTCTCAGTTTTGATGAAGGGATTTTCTAGTGATTCCTTGAATATGATCATATAGGTTTTAAACATTGAAATCATTATGTACTCTAAATATTTGAGGAATCATGAAGGGTATCATTGAGCCATATTGGGATTTATTCGTCATGATTAGATATATGAAATGTTTTTAAGGATTTTTCTCTAGTATTCTGATGTTTGTTTCATGGGAAATGTGATTTTATAGCATGTATAAGTTTTAGATCCTTAATATAATGACATGTACATTTCATTATAGTAAGTAAGAAAATTTTATAGTAGTGATTTTTCTATAGTCATGGAGAAAATTAAATGAGGTTTTATGTCAATTCCACTAAAATGTTGAATCATTTGAGAGCCTTGTCCATATTGGATCAAGAATTAATGTGGATTGACCAGAGTCATGATGCTTCAAAATACATAAAGGAGAATTTCTACATCACCCACGTCAGTTGATTTCCAGTAGAGGATTCTTATTTTGAGTATATTGGGATTCTTAACATCAGGATTCAACTATTTAATGATGTAGTAGAGAGAAATTATTTTATATTGGTCATAGAAGCTACATCCCCATTAGAGTAACTATTCGACCAATGATCAAAAATTTGTTTAAAATGTGTTTGATATGATGTTAAGGTGAAATTACCAAATGATAGTTATTTAAATGTATTTTACCAGCCATAAGAGGATATGGTATGTTATTTCGCAATGTAACCTAAAAACATTATTATTAGGGGGTATAACTTATGTAGGATTATTAATATGATAAATTATATAATCTATATAAGTGAAATATTGTAGTTGACGAAATAAGTAGGATCTTAGGTATTGATGTCACATGTGAATCTGATGATTTTAGGAGAGTGATGGAGGAACACACGAAAATGCATCTAGATATTGAAGGATTTTGAGATAAATCATGTCTTTACTATATTGATGTCCTTACAACATTGGTGGATTATGTTGAGGATTCCCAATTTGGGGATTAATTTTTGGTGTTCTAGAGAATCCAAGTAATTTTTTATTCCCTCTATGGATAGTATGAGGACAGAAATCATCAGGTGTTGTTTTAGAAAATGAATTTCTCCCCTTAGATGATACATGATATAATTCTTAATGAGTTTTGTATATCACCTTTATAGTTAAATCCCATAATGATAAAATTTTAAATGGTCTAAAAGGATAATTTTGGTGGCATTGGTTGACTTATTTATTTGTAGATATTTTTTTGTTGATGATTGGTCTTCCAAATATAAAGGTCGAGCATCGCGTTCTTAAGGGTTTTATCTATTTCTTAGATGTTCACCCATTAATTTGGAAGTAAACATACCATGGCTTTGTAATCAATTTATGTAATGATTCTAATGTCTATGATTATATATGTGTGATAGTGGATTGTATGATTAAATCAACCCAATTTATAGCAATCTTGGAGTTTATCTATGTAGAGGTTATGTCGATGTTATATAAATAATTCGTTATGAGATACCAAAGAGTAACATGGATAATATTCATGGACTGTGAGACTTGTATTATCTCTTTGAATTATAGTGGTTTCTATTATTGTTTCATCTCTATTTTATGTCTTAGTAATGCTTTCTATATATAGAAAGAATTTCACATAGAGATGACCATATATACTCTTGAAAATATGATTCACTCTTTTGTATGGATTTTGGAAGATTTTAGATGAGCCAATTTATATTTTTCATATTTTTTTATAATAAAATTTCCCACACCAAAATTAGTATGAAGACATTTTAATCATTTTATTACAGACAATTAAATTCTCTTTTGTTCGAGACTAGTTTAGAGAGTCATAAAATTTATGAAGAAACTACAACAGAATACGAAAGAGTTGGATTATGTAATTAATGAGAGTGTGAGGTTTTTATAAGATCATTCAAAATCATATAATGGTCATTGGAGGAGGTGAGTAGTGTTCAATATTAGTGAAAAGATGTTTCATAGGATGAGTCCTCATCATTGGAAGTAATGGATTGGTCATGTCTATAGTCGTTATCCCAAGTATGATGTGAATTTTGAGGTGGTGTATTGTGTTGGAGTAGTGTTATATTTTAATTCACTCCTCCAATGGATAAAACTAATACAAAATGTTTCTCACAATTTTGAAATATTGTTTTTTCATCATGATGACTCTCATGTCATCAACTGGAGTGATTTCAATGCAGATGATGTTTCTACAATCATAGAGTGGCCTATGGAGACTCAACGTCACTAGGTGATGGTTTATTGTGGTTCTATTATTCCTTTGGAATGTGGTTTGTGGTGGAAAGGTCACATGGAGGATATTACCTATTGATGTATGTTCTAAATGTGCACTGAATAACCCATGTTTATTTAGGTCTAGCTCTTCTTCAATAATTTCATTCATTTTTTGGATGTTGTCCTTTTTAGATTATGAGGTTGATCCATCTTGTGGTCTTTTAGAATTATAATTATCATTTGAGAGGTTCCTCACTGAGGAATGTTTTTAGTAGTGGGTTATAATCATTGTGTCATTTAAAATTGTTCATTGGATTAGATGGATGAAATCCAATGATAGAAATATCCTTGAGTAGTACATCTCATGGAGGGTGTTTGGAAAACCCTGTTTCATTTTAAATTTAGGTTTGGTTTTTTATACGTTACGATGAGAATCATTTAGGATGTATCTGATGTAAAAATTATTACATTTTCATTTCATCAAATATCTAGTTTGGTTGTTTATAGGTTGGTGTGAGTCTTTTCCCATGGTTTGTATAATGTTTCACCTCATAATCATTCGTGTCTGCTACACAAACATGGTTACGTGGAACCATCGACTAAATGGTAGGATATACTATGTGGATGGATGAGCTACATGAATCGAATATGTGGAAGGATTGGATACAAAGATCATATATGAAAATAATTAGGTATGTGAGTGATTTTCCATGTGTAAAATCGACTACGCGGATCATCTATTTGAACCATCTATGATATTTATTGGATACATGAGAAATTAGCTCCATCAGTGATCAATTATGGTTAACATTTACATGGGTCGAATATGTGCGTGATTGAATAAATTAGTGATAATATACATCAGTTATCGACTACATAAGTGAATGTCAATGTAGATTATTAATGTGGATCAACTACATTAGAAATCGGCTATGCGGGAGACAAACTATGTGAATGGATACAAGGAGATTTCGGTAATGTCTTGATTTTGGCAATTTGAAATTGAACATACCAATATTTCATCATGTCTTGTGAATATTTCCATGTGGGTCTTCTTGTAGTGAAAATATAGGGACATAAAAGTAAGATTCATTGTGGATAATTTTATCATTGAATTTCAGAGATTGATGAAGCTATAAACTCATCCATTATTTTAGTGTTAAATATGATCTGAAATAGCTGAATTAAATATTTAGTGATAGGGAAAATCATATCATCCTATATCCTCCAACTAAAAATTGAGAAGAATTCCCTTTATTACATCCCTTCTTTCCTTATATTGTGACCATATATTCCTAAACACTTTTCATGAAGTCATGTTTCTCATATGATGATGTCTTGAGTTCTCTAATAGTCATTCCAACTTCTGTGCAACTTCTATTTTGGTGTCAGTGGTTGCAAGGTACATCATTCATCTAGAAAGGGAATTAATTTTTTTCTAATTTATTTATGTGAAATCATAAATATATCCCAATTTATCCATTTGGATTAAAATTAAATTAACCTAATAATCACTTATCTATGTTAATTGATAATTTATCGTACATGGTGCATGTTGTTGGTTTCTACAATGATAATGAATTCCAATTTTATTTAATAGATAATGTGCTATCTTTGTTATGTTTTTTTCTTGTTTTTTATGCTATGGATTTCAATTTTTTCTTGATAAAAAATTTTAAACCACAAAAATTTCGAAATAAATGATTAATGTTTAAGTGAATAATTAAATTAGAGGCATGTTAAAATTCCGGTGTTTCTTTTATCATTATTATAATCAATTTGATGAAATAAAAAATTTTAATTTATAATTATCCCCATGTTAATAATAGAATAATTAAATATTTTTGAATCATTTTAATGTTTACAATTGGATAATTATTACAATTCTTGTTAATGAGAATAGTAATTCTCTATGACTATTGAAATTTTTCTTAATTCTAATAAAATGTTAAAAATTTGATAGTTCATTATAGATTGTGGACATAGGTTTATTGTAATTAGATCTTCTGAATAATGAGTCCATTAATTCATGATTCAATTAATATATTTTTTTTAACATTGACAGTATCTAGGGCGTAAGTCTCTTATTTTCTTGGGAATGTCGAGTTCCTTGTGATTGCGAGGATGAGATATAATTTTCTATAATGGTTGGATTCCTTTTTAAGCAATATAATTGAATGTTTATTGTTATTTTTTATTATGTAACATCCCAGAACTAGACATAAATCATTAGTGCCCTTATCCATTTAGGTCACATGGCCTCGAGTGTATCTCCACAAATGAATACTAGAATCCATGGCATAGGGTGTGTCTATGAGGAGACCATACCTTCATTATCATAGTTTAACATAGTGTTATAGAAATAAAATTCAATAGAGGAATAAAATATAAAATGACAAAAAATAATAAATTTCCAATAATTAAATATATATCAAATATAGAAGTGTCTCATAATGAATGATGACGATACATGTCTCTACAGAGAATCCAAAATTGGTACATATAAGTAAAATACAATACATGTATCCAAAATACCAATTTACAAGAATTTATTTCTCTTAATACCCCCACATAAATCAAATTAGCCTATTATGGTACCCAATGTGGCCCGAGTTTGGTGTGAGATACAGACACAGTAGGTTGGAAACAAACAATCTATACAATCCACGATGATAAATATAATAAGCTAGGAATTGTGATGGTAAATAGGTAAGTAGTAAAAAAATTTAACGTTGACAATCCCATTAAACTACTGAACAGGTAACCTTGAAATATCCTATAAAAGATCCCTACCAATGATGGTCCGGCTCCTCTAACAAGGTTAATATAAACAATTCATAAATAACTAATACAACACTATCATTAATCAAAACATGAAATGTTTTCTACATCCTTTCCTTATAACATGAAGATTTAGAACATCCACGATCAAGTTGTATAATTGAGTTTATCACATTTTAATGTCCTTTCCGTATCATCAATGTGTAAAACCAAGAATATATGGATATAAGGTGTAAAATTCAAAGGAATCTCCATTATGTCCTAAAAGTATCCTGATAGAAACATGGTTAGGCACCGCATTTACTCATTGAAAATAGTCATCTGAACATGTCTTTCACATGTCCCTGAAATAAAAGTCTATTTGGTAGGAAATCCCAAGGCATTCCAAGGAATCAAGGCCCAAGTATCATAATCTATCCATGGCATCCACAACCTCATTCTAGATCCTAGGATAATCATAAATTTCATCTAAGAAACCCTTCACTATTTTATATCGTTAATCAATTCAACCACATGAGTCCACCCACTCATATAACCATTCACATTGGCATTCATATTATGATTATACCAACTCATATATCATAATTAAAATTCAATGTCAACCATTAATTATATCAACTAATTTCTCACAATTCACATTTAATCATTTAACATGAGTTTACACACTCATTTTAACATTTTCCAAATATTCATTTATGATATTCAGGTTCAATGTAAACAATTTAATCAAGCATCACAAGAAAAGGGATAGAAAAAATATTTTAAGAATCTATTTTTTAATTTCATTTATATATGTGATTCCTATTACAAATCAATCATAAGAATACACCCGTTGGGTTTTTCAAAAAAGGGAAATTTCAAGGTGAGTACATAGAATAACCCATGGTTGTTCTTTGGTTGGGGATAAAACGTACAACTAGTCCCATGGATTCAAATGTGAATCCCTAATAGGTTACTACTAAATTAGTTAAACTAATCATTTTAGTTCTAGGGCCCTGAAGGAATATCCATTGAGTTACAGAATGACATATAAACTAATAAAGCACCAAAAATCATGGAAAATGTATCAACTGCATATCATAGATCGATAGAAAAGTGATAGTATAGCATTAACACCCGGATCGACTATGATTAAGTGGAAAATGAAGGATAGACAGTGAACATAAAATTAGGGAAAACTATCTTCAACCTAAATATCATAGGTCATATAAAGAAGAACATAGAATGGAAAAAATAAAATGTGAAATCACTAATTTGGATCTAATAAGACCTATGTCATTTGAATCAGATCCCACATAGAGTGGATTTCTTGATGCCAATAATAATCACCTAATAGAGCTTCTCAAATATTATCGGTTGTCCAATTTAATGAATATAAATGAATATATGTTTAGTTTAACAGATTTAATTAGATAAAAAATATATTTTGTTAAAAAATAAAGGACCTCATGGTTTGGCAACACATTTTTTCCAAACCGTAATCTATTCATGCATGCATAATTTTATGGAAGGATTCATCACATGGTTTGTCTTCATGGTTTAACTAACCATGAAAAATTATGAAGAACTTCAATGTAAAAATTGAATACATTACAGCAGGTCTGTCCTTCTTAAATCACATTATTCTAATGGTTGGTGCTTCCTCTACTATATTCCCAAGCCCCATATTGTTGGTAAGAACATGTATCCTTCCCCGTATGATTTAATCTAACAATTCACCCAGCTTAATTCTCCCATAAACATTGGTTCTGGGATATAAAAATCCCCATACACCCCTAATACCTCTATACAACTCAAAACTCTTTCACATTAAGATATATTTAAATATTAAATTAAAAAAAAGAAAGGATCCATACCTCATAAGAAAATATGGGTTCTAACAATATTCCCCCTGTAAAGAAATTCATACCCAAATATCCCTCTCAAGGGTGGTCAGGATTTATTTGAGAATCAATAGAGCCAATGATAACATACGCCACACTCATACTCCCAAGTATCATACTACTAAAGGTTGTGCTACCAAATTACCAATAATAGATGAGTTGATCGGTCTCAACGATTCGCCAGGATTCCTTCAACGATATGAATACGATGATCCTCAAAGGATAAATCTACCTATACCTCAATATCTTGATGATAAAATACATGATACTAGCCCATATAATAATGGCACAACTAAGATATGTTGAAGATATCTTTCATTGATTGGTACCTCTAGAGAAACTATAAGCGATAGGCTACCAACCCAATTTTATCAAGAATCTTGAATAGCCTGACATATCAAGGTCAGTTTTTATCATATTTCCTAAACTATATGTTTCCCCACAACAATAAACTTGATAAAATACCTTATCCCAGACCATGAACACTATCGATGATCTACAACAATCAACATGAGATTCATGTCATGATTTTGTTGTATCTGTCAGCTTCTGAATCAATTGGACCATCATAGAATCCTCATTCATGATATACGGTCACATTAATGACTTCTCACTTACCTTAAACTAGAAATTTAGTTATATGAATGTCCTACATTAGAAATTCTCATATGGTTCCATCTATATCATCACACATTACCTATTATTGATGGAGAACTCAACAATGTGTTTATGCTTCTCCCAAGAGACCTGAAAATCATGGAAGCATTCTCACAACATGTACTCAAGGAACTTTATCACACCCTCTGTCTAGCCATTAGTCTAAGGGTGGTATGATGTGATCAAAAGAACATATTTACATAGATTCCACAACAAAATCAGCAATAAATGAGATATAAATAGATCTTCTATATTTTAATTTATAGTGAGTTGGACTTGGTGAGGTTTTACTATCCAACTAAAATAAAAACTCTCAATATAACCCACACTAAAAGTCTCTTTGAACTTCAATAAATGAACAACCTTCATAATCATATCAATAAAAACCGACATATAATCGCTACCACAAGGCAACATTGGTAAACTAGTCTTGACATCCATAATGACATCATCTTATTTCCACTTCAAAATAGGATACCATTGTAAAATTATATCTAGTCAATGATGTTCTTAATTTAACATTTTAAAGGTAAAAATCCTATATAAAAACTAGCTACCTCTAATATCATACCCGACCACGAATACTGATGGTGTATGAGATTGTACATCATGGTGACTCTAGGATGCACTACCAACGTTGAGGCATGATAGATCCATATCAGCTCCCAGGTATGACCACTGGAGGTCAAATTAATCCATGTATCCCTAGTATATCATCCCCTAATATGGTTCAACTAATAGGTGGAACCTCACACATCACACTCTCTTGTAGTACTAGGCCATCTGAATTTGATATTCGACTCATCCACACTATATATAGTTGAGTAGATGTCACAACTATGTATGATAGGTAAGTTAGACTGTGACCATCATACCCATCCATGTTCATCAAAGAGAACAAATCCATAAGCTTCCACTCATTTATAGCATGTTTTACTACATGTCTCTAAGACCTCCTATACAGTGCATTTACTACTGAATTTCCACTGCAAGGATTTTAGGCAACCAAAAATTCTAAAGGATATAAGTACTCCATCAACCTTTTCTACCACAAATTTAGATCACACAAAATAAAAATGTACTAGAGGATTTTGTGGTCTGTGTACACCACACTAAAATACCTAGATAATTAATTTCTCTAAAAGAACATTTCATTTATAACACAATTTAATTGATATCATGTGAAGGTTAATTGCTCGCATGTTGCCTCAGAAATTGAGGCCCATATTTGATGATCTACCCCATGTATCAGTACTTATCTAAGGCTGATACCTGATTAGTCCTAATAAATATTGTATCTCCTTCCCTAATTTTCAGTATCATGTCCATTGTTGATGTAAATATTCCCTTCTTATCCTCATACTCTATCATTCGGTATCTAGCCATAAGAAAATAACACCCTTCATAGTCAAGCCATTCAATAGAACTGTTGTGTGAGAGAAGTCCAGTATGAAATTATCCATTATATCCATAAATCCCCATGAATATCTACATATCAAAGACATTACCAAGAAATTCCTATGAATCTAATTCTCTCACATTATCTTGGTATATTGATTCTCTTATATATGAGATTATGTGACAAAAAATCTTATATGATCCATCCATAAGTGGAAATTTATGAGCTTATCATATAACTAATTCCATCTCAGTTTATAAAAATTAAACACTAGATGTTTGGCATGGTATTGTCGATTATGATAATACACTAATATGTCATCCAATAAAACCAACACAAATGAATCCATAAATAAATGGAAGACATGGTTCATCAGTTCGATGAAATCTAGTGGAATGTTTCTAAAATCGAACTACATAACTAGATATTTATATAGAACATACCTTCAATGAAATGTTGTAAGAGGTATATCTGTAGGTAAAACACATCCCTATGATATCCGGATTACGAAAAAAATTGAGAACACTCATGATCATAGAAGATGATCCAAAATTTCATCTACTAGTGGAAGGGGATACAAGTTCATTACCATTAGTTGGTTCACATTTTGAAAATTCATGCATAGAAAAAGGATTAAATCCACCTTATCCACAAAAAGTCTGGGAAACCCCATGAAGAAGTACATGTTTTAATAAACACTTTTACCTCCAAATCTTCTAGCTGCCACTAGAACTCCTTTTTCTCTATCTTAGCCATCCTGTAAAGAAGAATGGATACCGTTTCATGTCTTGTCAATTTATTTATAGAGAACATAACTGATATATCGAGAGGTAAATTATAAATGTTTTAATTGAACACATCCCTTAAAATATCAACCACTAAACAGAAATATTACTAAAATATTACCTGATCATTCGAATAAATACAGGTGATCTGGACATTTATTCTACCAAGATCACGATGCTATGGTCTGAATCTACTCACCTGGACATCCCATTCATCCTTATTAGTATAAACTACACCCTATGGTGATGTAAATTTCACCCTGTAGTGTTAAAAATAATTTAAATCTCAATAATCTACTATCCATTGCTTCTCGTGTATAAATTCAAACCGAATCATCTCGATGGAATAATAGTTTTAGAAGAAGTTACAACCAAAAATTTCAAAGAGATAACTCCCAAAACTTATGTACATCCTAAGTTATAATATTTTTTTTTTGTGCAAATCATCATAACACCCAACATAATATTATCTACAAGCCCATGTAATTCCACCATTGGTACATATATGAAATTATGTGATATACTAAAAAGAAAAATGGAAGATTAAATAGTTGAGGATACTAAAATCAAACCTATCACAATATATGGTTCATAACCACTCTCCTCGGGGTAGGATTTAATGAATATATCTATAATGAACCATGACATAGTGATACAACCTAACATAACATAGTAGGCACACTTTGATGTCTCGGTGTTACGGGTGTCAGGGTACCTCTTCTTTGACCAATAATACCACATCCAGACGGACCATCACTGCTCCAAGTCCCTTCCTAGTGTGAAGATGAGAAACCCTCTCATACACATATTTTATGAGAGGACCCCTTAACACTCTCATTTGGAGGGAAATTTCAATAGAAACAACACACATGGCCAATCCTTCTATATGTAATGCACACAAATGGGTCTCAGTCACACTAATTCTTCAAATGGACCTGCCTTCCATGATAATGATAGAATATTGAGATACCAGTAATCATATCAAGATTGATACTTTTTTCATGTGATTCATAAACATGGAATTTATGTCTTGATGGAACTAAACTAATGGGACCAAATACTTCACTAACCTATTCTTTGTACCTAGCTTCCATAGGGCTCTACTCTGTAATCAGCACCTAATCCACAATTTTAGAAATCGAGGTCAATATAAACATTTTGAGATGATATATAAAATTAATTCAGAGGACATCCTTGAAGTTTATTACAATGATAGATCATTAGTATGCTACGTCGATACAAAATGATGCATCTATGTATAGTGTTATAAGATCTCTATTAAAATTATCTTACCCTAATCTAAAAAAATGATCTCAATAGACTATTTTTTATACAGAATTATTAGGTGGAAATATCACAAAAAATGTTTTGGAATGTGGATAAACCATATATTGAGACTTGTCATCAGTGTTTAGAAAATCCCACCAGTGCTTTTCTACTCCACGAAGCATGTAACTCAAGATCATCACTCTATAATTACAAGGCTTCTCAAGGTGCTCAAATATCGAAATCATAGACTAAATCCATAACTCAACATTCTGTGGACCACAATCCAAGAAAACATTGGAGGATTTTTATAATGGGAAACACATGTTAGGCTAGCCATAGACAATGCAGGCTATGGGGCCCCTGCAAAAATATGAATGAAGTTATAAAATTCATCACAGATTTTTGCCTCATCACTACTATCCAGAACAATAATTACTATCACAACTGGAACGACTATAGGATCCATCAGTGTCCCCTATCCCAATGCATCTAGATATTGGTCGTATCCATCCTCTTGGATTATTACTAGAGGGCATCAAGTCAATATGCCTCTATAATTACATACTCGTGACAAAAAAAATAAAAACATCATAGTTCAGAGATAATAGTTTTAGGACAGTCCAAAACTCACATCCCACTCTTAAATCTAGGACTGTAAAATTACAAGTCATAAAAATCACTAGGGACACAACCACCTACACACTCAAAATTTGCCTCTAGGTCATGTATATATTCACATGTTTTTTTCCATTTCATTTTCATTTGATATCCATTTCTATTATATCACAATTTAATTTTTTATATTAATTTAATTCCTTCTCCAATTTGTTTTCAATGATGTTCCATACACCTCATTAACCAAAGTACGAATCCAACCTAGCTAAAGCCATAATACAACTGAAATACCCCTCACCAAAGAATTTATATACGTCGTGAAACAAATCACAAAGGAATAAAATAAGTAATTCAACCTAAATGTAATTTCATAATATATGGAATGTGGAATCAAACAAGTTTAAATATGATTCTTGAGAGGTAATACCCTCATCAAACCATGTTTCATAAAAATAGTAGCCTCAATAAAATCAATATTAGCATCAGAATTCTTGTTCATCACCTAATAGTTGACTCAATTGAATTGTAGTAATAAAAATCCAAAAATAATAAATTCAATGAATTTTTACTTTTTTCAATATGTGGGTAAGCTACACCCAGGAAAGGATCATTAACAAACACCATACCTATATATATTTGTTTATCTTCACCAAATAGAAACGAATAATTTAAAAAAGTTCTATGACTCCACTATGTATCCTACTAGATTTGGGAACCACTCTACATTTCCCTAAGCCCAGTTGGCCACATACCATCAAGAACATATCCAAATATTATAGAGTCTGTTGACTAGTTGTAAGGTCTTAAGGTGTGTCTATGGTGAGACTATTACCATGTTACCATAGTTTAACCTAATGGAATAGTAATAAATTTTGGTAGAGGAAGTATATATTACAATAATAAAATAGATAATTTAAAAAGAAAGAAATATATAACAAATCTACATGTGTATTTTATATGATGCGGATGATAAATGTCTCCACAATGTATCCAAAGAAGGTTTATAGCTGTACAATACAATACATGTAACCAGTATAACATGAAGACCAAATCTTTGTTATCCAAATGACATCACGAGCCTAATCTTGAACTTGTTATCTCTTTCTATTAAGCATGGAACCAAATCTATAATTGATATGTGGGAAATTTGTTTGATATCTAATGACATCCAATATTTTGTTCGGGTACCAAATAGTGACCCAAACATTTTTTGAGATACAATACTAGTATATAAATACCGAAATATCATTAAAATATATGGTGATAAATATAATAAGTATAGAAATATGAAGCTAAATAGGTACGAAGTAAAGAAAAGTGATGACACACATGGAATGTTGCCACTAAAATAGTTACACTGAAATAGCCTCTTATGGTTCCATACGAATAATAGTCAAACTCATATATCAAGGCCAACACAAACAATGAATCAATGATAAATATATACATTTCATTCATTCAAACATATGATGTTATCCATGAACTTCTCATACAACATGATGAGACACAACATTCCCAAATAATCTATATAATCAAGTGTATCACATTTATATGGGTGTGCCTTGTTTTCACGACCCGTCCTCGACGCCCGTGCCGTGACTAACCCAAGCCTGCATTCCATAGGCCATGGGTTGGCGACTAGCACCAAAGGTGTAAATCCTTAAGCTGGAAAGGAATTTCATTTATAAAAGTAAACAAACACAATAGTTTATGCAACAGTAAGTAAAAACTAAGTAAAACTGAAAACAAAGTAGTGTGCTGGAAAGCATATGGGCCAGTATACAAACCCAGCTGAACAACAAGTACATGTAAAAAGGGAAAAACAGCTGAAAGTAAAGATAATATTCTGTAATGTTCTTCAGGTATTCCTACCTAAAGGGTAGGTAAAGATGGTCACCTTAGTACTCACATCCTGTAGTCTTCTCTGTGTGAAAACTTGTGACAAGGTCCACCTACGGGTACCGTATAGTCGTGGTGCTCTTATCCTCCATCAACATTGTCCATAGTCTGCATCCAACACAACAAGGTGCGGGCATAACCTGTGCATGGGTGAGTATAACGGTACCCAATAGGGACATCGAGACATGCAAGGTCACACAATATCAACTAAGGATAAACCAAAGAAGAAAGATACAATCACGAAGTATCAACCAACCAAAATTTGTTATATGCCCATACATATACCTATGTGACCCAACTCAGTCTGGCTCCAACACTCGGGACCAAGAAGAAACCAATTCCACAAATGAATTAAAGAAAATCACCATGAGAATAATGATTGAAATACCTGACTCATCTCACACAGGTATGCCACAATAGTAGAGAGATATAGATGACCAAATGTCGCCACTGGATCATTTATGCTGTTAGAACAACACAGGATACAGGACCAGGTAAGCCGTCAGACCCACACTGGATACAGGACTGGCTATCTCATCTATGCTGTCAGACCCATATAGGATACAGGGCCATCTATGCCATCGCACCCACATAGAATACATGACCATCTATGATTCGTCTGAGCTGTCGAACCCACAGAGGATACAAGACTGCTATATTGTCAGACCCACATAGGATACTAGAACAAAATCTGAACTGTCGAACCCACATAAGATTTCGGTACATTAGATGTCATCATCGAACCCACTGAGGATTTAGTAAAGTATTTTCCACTGTCAAACCCACACATGATTCAGGTAAAGAATTTGTCGTTGCCAGCACTAGGGTTTCCACACACTGCATGCTTGATTATGGGTGGGTCTGCTCCTCGAGCCAAGTGTCAATAAATAAACTATCAAAAATTCCTGAGTTAATGTATCTCATAGTTATCTCTCATTATAAAGAATTCAACGTGATAGAAGGTGCGTCAATCTGACACCCGGTCTAAGATTTAATGGCATTTTTGTTCTAGAGGCCCGGTTGGTTCATAGGCTTAAACCAACCTTACTATACATCAATTGTAACGCCCCAGGAAAATAAAGAATATGAAATTTTCACATTTATCCATATTTTTCAATAAAATATTAATATAACTTTAATGGTGATGCTATGCTCGATGGCGTACCCAACACGCAACAATGAGTTTCTTGGGAATCTTACGTTGCACTCTAATAATAAAATAATATTATTTTAAATGGTAGTTAACGCCTAGCCGTTGTAATGGCAGGAATGAAAAGAACTAACTACAAAATGATTATATATGTTTTTAATTTTTTTTTAATTTTTACAATAAATGTTAGAGGATTAAAAATGTGAATGAACCCAATTTTAAGTGTAAACATTCAAATATTCTTTAAAAGGACGATTAACCGCCTTTTGATGGAGAACCTCTTTTAAATCCACATTTTGACAATTTTCTGTGTTATATTTGACAAAATAAAATTCTTCTTTAGAATCGGGACATCAAAATTTACTTTGTGTAAATGTTTGGTATTTTTCCGAAAAAGTTCAATATTTAATGAATAGTGAATAATGTTGTATTTTAATTAAAAACCACTTTTTAATCTAATTTATTTATGTGATTAGATTATCTCTTGAATTGGATTTAAAGTGAAATTAGAATATATTTTTACCATTAAATCAATGAGTGGTCATTGGAATTAATTTCACTTTGAAATTTGACTTAAACTAGTGTCAATCTTTTGATATATATTGTTTCATAAAAACACGCTATTTGTTCTGACAGCATGAATTAATTATTAAATTAATTAATGTAACATATATGTTATGAATTTTGTAAAATAAACATCATTTTTGAATTCGGAATATCAAATATATCTTAGGGTGAATTTTTGGTAATTTTCTGAAAAACTTCAATTTTTGATGAATAGTGAAACTACTAAGTGGTACTTATAAAAACCGATTTTCCATTTAAATGAAATTTTTCCACCTTTGTGTTTTGAATTTCAAAAATATTACATACATGGTTGTTATTAAGATGTAAAATGTGGTTCAATGAGATTAAAATAATTTTTTGGTGAATTGTAACTTATTATGTTTTTAATCGCGATTACAGGTAATTAGTGTAGTTTAAGGTAAAAATAATGTTTTAATAATATGAAATGACCTATACACATGTCCTACCCTCATTGTATGAGTCATGGACGACCAAGAAAATCAATGGGTCAACTTGGGGACCCCCTGGAGCCACTTTGGCTGGAAAATGACATAAATACCTTTTTATTTAATGTTAAAATTAAAATGACACAAACATGATTTGTTTAAATAAAACATTTTTTACATGGGGTTATACAAGTCCAATTTTTGACTATAAATAGTAATTGAAAATATATAAAGGTTTCCTACATAATAGTATTTTTTTATAATTTTTAGACATTAAATAAATTAAATTATTTTTGACATCATGATGATGCAGTGATGACCTCATTATTTAACGATTTAAAAAAATTGAAAGATAATGTAAAATATAAGACCTACACATGTCCAAAACCTATTGTATGGGTGGATTTCGAACCCTTATCACCTTATCCCCAAAAAAATCAATGTGGGACCATTAAAATCCGAATCTCATTCTAAAATAAAGTAACATTTCTTTACTTTCCTAGAGTGCCCCTCCTCTACTCTTATAAAAGGCCCCCACCTCTACCTCTTTACCCACACATCCAAAGCCTTTGGATCAGCCAACCCCTGCTCATTTTGTCTCTCCACATCCCTATATAACTCTTAGAAGCCTCACATTGGTCAGATGTCTTCCCAAGGAATCATTTGAGCTCAAACCAAAGGGAGTTGCCCAATTTTAAGGTAATGTCTTCACTTGAGTGCTTTTGTTTTATTTTGCTTCTACACCCCCACTAAACTCTTTTTATTCATTTATTGTGTAACAAATCCAGTATCTTAAATGTACTAGGATGTTTTTATATGAAGTATTCTATCTAAAATTACACACACATACATCTAATGGTTAAAGAACATATTGTTTCCGTTGATGGCAAATTTCAGTCTCCCGAAACGATGATTGTTCAACATTATTTTAACAACTTATAAGGTTTCCATTAAGATGTAACTATATTTATATATGATATATAATATTTTATGTTTTCCTTAAGCTTCAGTATTTTTTATTTATGGAATACGTTTATGGCTTCCATTATGGGTATACGCGATATCATTATTTTAGGAAGTGCGGACTACCGCCCCCTCAAAGTTATTTGATTCTTTAATACCATATGTGGTACGTATAAAGGATATATTTAATGATATAATATATGATAACATACTGGAATTAAAATACTATTATGTATCATTATGTTTTAATTCCATTAAATATGAAATATAAATGGAAGTAGCGTTCATGCGTACATACGGCTTACCATCTCCATGAACGGTGCATTTCATTTCTTACCTCTAAATGTTATGTAATATTATAAATGCATGAATATACTAGATATATATAATATATTTGATATCCACATCATGAATACAAATCTGTATATAATGGATATTTTACCACATGAACAACGTGTAATTATAAAAAGTTTATTTTTGACTCAAGTACCAATGATCGTTAAAACGACCATTATTAAATTAAATAATAACATAGTGTTCATGACATGGTAATAAGTGATATAAAAGGAAAAATGAATTTGAAAAATGTTCTTAAGGAAGTATAAATTAACTCAAGTTTATTATTTAGGAGATTAAAGAACGATCGAGTCAAGTCGGACCCGAGATAAGGGATCCAACCTCTCTCTTTCTTTTTAAGCACACTCTTTTATGTAATTCATTTTAAGCTCATATATCTTATGATTGGGATGTTTTTTGTATTACTAATATTGTACTTTTTATATTCATATGATGAGAGACCCTATTTTCTCTCATCAATACATTTTGTAAGTTTTATGTGGCGTCGTTAGGCTGCCGAGTTTTTGAAAGGGATTTTTCATCTCACTTTTAGTCCCGTGATATTTATGCTACATTTGCATCCATTTCCATTGAGTGGTGTATGTAATTCCCATTATTATAATATTTGTGTAATATAATTTCATTTATGGGTATTTACATATTCATTGTATGACCCTTTTTTAATGGGGTGTACGTTTCAAAAGTTACCCAAGTCAGTAAGGGAACCTTTCACCCTCCTCTTTTTAAAAGACTTATTTTGTTATGTATTTTAATTCACATACTATTATGTTGGGATATGTTATTATATATCCTTATTGATGGAAATTTTATTACCATGTGATGAGATACCCTTTTTATCCCTCATCAACTCTTTTTCTGAATTTTGATGTGAGGCCGTTAGGCTGTCGAATTTTTTCAAGGGAACTTCTTAACCCAATTTTGATTATTTGGGATAAACTTGTACACCATGAATATGTCATTCTATGATTATGTGTGAATGTCCTCTGATTGTTATAAACAAAATACCCACTTATATTTCATGTATTCATTTTTCATACATAATTATGTAACTGATTTATCCTTAATCTAAGGATACCCTCTTTGTATGGGACTTCGTCTCAATCTCCTTTCATTGAGGAATATTTTGTTTTATACACAACATTCTTTTATACAGTGTATAAACCCCTTTTACTTTTACGTTTATTCAAAAGGAATATTTTTTATACGAAGCGTTTACTAAATGACAAAAGGGAATATTTTTGTCATACGTATGCGGCGACAACGACTTCTCTGCCCCCCGTGGCCATTATTTGAATTTCGGCTTCCTCTACAAGACATACCCTATTTTTTAAAGAAAAATACATACCATGTTTTACTTTTATTTTATTTTGGTATTGAAAATTATTTTCATAATGTTTTTGTATCAATGTGTTGTATTGATATATTGTTATTGAAAGGTGGAAATGTTATGTTTCCTTTATTCATGTTTTATGTGATAAGATTATGTTATGGTTCTTGGGCATTATTATGAAGATGGGTGGTTCCGTGATAAACTAAGGGCGGGGAGCCCGATATAGCTCTCCAATGCATTGGGTAACATGAAGGAGTGAAACGTTAAGGTTTCTCCGAAGAGATTTAGGGAATATACTGTGGTGGGTATTCCAAACATAACCAAGAGGGTTACCCCCTACGTAAGAATGTTATGAATGCCTCAAGTTACCTTTATGTATTTTGATTTCTATGATTTATTCATGATTTTATGAGGTATGTTAGAGTGCTTATGCTTTATGGGTAAAGTATGATTTCATTCCTATGTATATATGTACTCATATTTCCTTTCCATATTTTTTAACCCTTACTGAGCTATTTATGCTCATCCCAAGTTTTTGAAATGTTTTTCACAGGTCAAGGGAA
The DNA here is from genome assembly GCA_963277665.1 of Viscum album. Lineage (NCBI taxonomy): Eukaryota > Viridiplantae > Streptophyta > Magnoliopsida > Santalales > Viscaceae > Viscum > Viscum album. The sequence continues at coordinate 1,226,531 of CAUJRU010000065.1, read as the reverse complement.
AGGTACATGATGTGATGATAGTGTCAAGGAAGTTTCAAAAAATAATTCATGTTTTATTTTAAATATGTTTCCGTTGATGGGAAAAATGAATATTGTCTTTTATGTAACCACTTTGTTTAAATGTGGAATGTAATGCATGTTTCATGATCTAATTCTCTAAAACTATAAACCTGAAAAGATACTCAATGTGTAATCTTATAATAACTCAAGATTAAGTAAGGTTTAAGGTTTGGGTCTTATACTTTGTATCAGAGGTCGGTTTAGATAACTTTAGAGGTTAGGGTATTCTTTAAGCATAAGTGACATTACCATAATGGTTAGGATTTCAGAAATAGTCATAGTTTTAGATAAAGTGAATGAGTATGTATATCTTAGTGTTTATCATCCTCATTATTACATGATGGTTTCGTTTATATACTCACACTGAACTTTTTGGATTTAGTAAATGGATGGATCTAGCAGCCACCAAAGTAACAGTGGATGTGAAGGAAACTGTGACAGTTTTTTGAGCAAGCAACTGAATGGTATGGGTTCCACAATGAGAACTCTTATGCTTATCCTCAACTAACTATCTGGAGTCATGATTGACCACCTAAACCTTGGTGATTTCTATAAGGCATCATATATGCGAGAAACAAATCCCTATGGAACTATAGGTAATAATCATAAAGGTAAGTGTGTTAAAAAACCTATGTGTCAAAGATGTGGAATGAAACACCGAGGAAAATGTTTCAAAGGGACAGAAATATGCTATAGATATGGAAATGAAGGTCATAAAGCAAGAACCTGCCATGGAATAAGGAAGCATCTAGTTGACTCGAGGAAATGGAAAGAAGTTCTTTTTGAGGGATCAATTGAATGTTTTAAATGTGGTGTGCATAGTCATTATGCAAACACATGTCCTATGAAGAAGTTTCGTGAATTGGATCACCAAGATCGTACAAATATTCGTTTAGCAATACCTAATGCCATTCCGATTGAGGATGAAGAAACTGGAAATGACCAATCAATTGTATGGATTATTTCATAACTTTTGTTTTCCTATTTTGGAATCTTAGGATATGATTCATGATTTTGTTTGTAGGAATGAAGTATTTCAGAATAAGTTGGAAAGGAATGTTTAATGGTTGATGAAGAATGTTGAATGAGTAATAAGTCAACATATAAGGGCTTCAAGAGTTATGGTGAAATTATTAAGAGTATTAAGTCTCTTTTTATGATGGGGTTACATTAGAAGACGTTTTATAGTATGTGTAACCCTGATGTTTAATATATGAGAATTTTATTTATGGAATAGTTATCTGTTCTTTTGTGGACATAGTTATAAAGAACTATTTGGGTTTATATGATCCTTACTATATGTTATGATGGAAGTGAAAGGCATGAGATAAAATTAAGGTTAAATTATGTTATGGTTATTTTTGATGATTTTATCTCTTTTTGGGAAATTATTTGAGAATTATATAGTTTTGTGAAAAGGACAACATGCAGACCGTGGGACAACCCGTCGCGCCAGACAAATTTGTGGGAATTGAACCCACAACCAATGTCTAACTAGTATTTATCGCCTACCACTGGAGTACGTGAAGTCCCTGGTTAGTTTGACTAATTATTTTTAGTTAGGTGACTTTATGAATTATGATTAAGTTGATTTTGGGTTATTTATGAAAATTATTAACCTATCATGGAAGATATGTGATTAGTTTAATTACTTTTCAATACGAGACTTTAAGAGCAACTGATGTAGTTTGGAGATAAATGTCATGATTTAACTTGGAAGACTATGTGACTAAATCTTTCAAATATTTGGGTTTCAATCTTATTTTTGTTTACATTGATGAATTTTATGGAAAAATTGTTTATCGAATGGTCCTCGTTGAACTCTGGGTTTTGTTTGACATATTTTGGAGATTAAGAATAGATTTTGTTTTTATAAAGGGTTATCCTTTTCTGGATTATCTGATCTTGTACTAAACTTTTTGGTTTTGGTTAGAGTATAAAGACATTAGAATTATATAGTTCTCTTTTGTGGATTAGGTGATTCTCTAGAAGTTGATTATAGTACTATTAATGTGAACAAGTCTTCCTAAATACTCATATTTTGGGGAAATTATGAGTTTGTGTAAGAAATCTAGTAAAAGTTGAAAGTCAACATGACAAGTAAGTATGTTTCCTTAAGATCAAAAATAAATTCCTCAATGAAGATTAACTTAAAACAGAAGTGTTGTCAGTTAACATTTCCTACTAGGGAATCGAATACCGTTTAACCCATTACACGTTTGTGATTTTATTATGGTTAAATTTCTCTTAGACATGTTTACTATCACTCTCCATCAGAACATGACCCTTTGTTTTCTCCTCCATATCCATATTTTGTTACATTGAATCCTAGTATGGGTTTACTTGGGTGACATTTGTACTTCTCTTTCTTTATATTAAGGTGATTGTTTTACTGACTTTTGTTCCGATGTGGGATTTTCAATAAAGTTTCCAAGCCCAATTATAAAATTGCGAGGACGCATTTTCCAAAAAGGGGTAAAGGATGTAACGCCCCAAGTAAATAAAGAATATGAAATTTTCAAATTTATCCATATTTTTGAATAAAATATTAATAACTTTAAAAGGGACTCTATGCTCGATGGTGTACCCAACACGCAACAACGAGTTTCTTGGGAATCTTACGTTGCACTATAATAATAAAATATTATTATTTTAAATGGTAGTTAACGCCTTGTCGTTGTAATGACTGGAATAAATAGAACTAACTAAAAAATTATTATATATGTTTGTCAAATATTTTTACTCTTTACAATAAATGTTAGAGGATTAAAAATGCAAATGAACCCAATTTTAAGTGTAAACATACAAATATTCATTAAAAGGTCGATTAACCGCCATTTGATGGAGAATCTCTTTTAAATCCACTTTTTGACAATTTTATGTGTTATATTTGACAAAATAAAATTATTATTTATAATCAAAACATCAAAATTTACTTTGTGTAAATTTTTGGTATTTTTCCGAAAAAGATCAATTTTTAATGAATAATGAAAATGTTGTATTTTAATTCAAAACCTCTTTTTAATGTAATTTATTTATATGATTAGATTATCTTTTGAATTGGTTTTTAAGTGAAATTAGAATATATATTCACCATTAAATCAAATAGTTGTCATTGGAATTAATTTCACTTTGAAATTTGACTTAAACTAGTGTAAATCTTTTGATATATATTGTTTCATAAAAACATGCTATTTGTTCTGACAGTGGGAATTAATTATTAAATTAATTATTGTAACATATATGTTTTGAATTTTTTAAAATAGACATCATTTTTGAATTCGGAATATCAAATATAGCTTAGGGTCAATTTTTAGTAATTTTCTGAAAAACTTCAATTTTTGATGAATAGTGAAACCACTAAGTGGTAGTTATAAAAACTGATTTTCCGTTTAAATGAATTTTTGAAACCTTTCTGTTTTGAATTTCAATAATATTACATACATTGTTGTCATTAATATGTAAAATTTTGTTCAATGGGATTAAAATAATCTTTTGGGGAATAGTAACTTACTAAGTTTTTAATCGCGATTAGAGGTAATTAGTGTAGTTTAAGGTAAAAATAATGTTTTAATAAAATGAAATGACCTAGAAACATGTCCTACCCTAATTGGATAAGTCATGGACGACCAATAAAATCCATGGGACATCTTGGGGACCCCATGGAGCCACTTTGGTTGGAAAATGACATAAATACCTTTTTATTTAATGTTAAAATTAAAATGACACAAACATGAGTTGTTTAACTAAAACAATTTTTACATGGGGTTATACAAGTCCTATTTTTTACTATAAATAGTAATTGGAATGCTAAAAATATTTCTGACATAATAGTATTTTTTTATAATTTTTAGAAATTAAATAAATTAAATTATTTATGACATCATGATGATGTAGCGATGACCTCATTATTTAACGATTTAAATAAAATGGAAAGATAATATAAAATATAAAACATACACACGTCCAAAACCTATTGTATGGATGGATTTAAAACCCTTATCACATTATCCTCTAAAAAAATCAATGTGGGACCATTAAAATCGGAAAAGCATTCTAAAATAATGTAACATTTCTTTACATTCCAAGAGTGCCTCTCCTATCCTCTTATAAAAGGCCCCCACCTCTACCTATTTACCCACACTTACAAAGCCATTGGCTCGGCCAACACATGCCCATTTTGTCTCTCCACATCCCTCTATAACTCTTAGAGTCCTCACTTCAGTCATAAGTCTTCCCAAGGAAGCCTTTGAGCTCAAACCAAAAAGGAGTTACCCGATTTTAAGGTAATGTCTTCACTTGAGTCCTTTTGTTTTATTTTGCTTCTCCACCCCCCTAAACTCTTTTTATTAACTTCTATTGTAACAAATCCAGTATCTTAAATATAATAGGATGTCTTTATAATAATTATTCTATCTAAACTTACACACACCTACATCTAATGGTTAAAGAACATACTGTTTCTGTGGATGGAGAATTTCTGCCTCCCGAAACAATGATTGTTCAACATTCTTTTAACCCATTAAAAGGTGGACATTAAGATGTAACTATATTTATATATGATATATAATATTTTTATGTTTTCTTTAAGCTTCTGTATCTTTAATTTATGGCATACCTTTATTGCTTCCATTATGGGTGCACGTGATATCTTCATTTTAGGAAGTGCGGACTACCACCCCCTCAAAGTGATTTGATTCGTTAATACCATTTGTGGTACGTATAAAGGATATATTTAATGATATTATATATGATACCATACGGGAATTAAAATAGTATTATGTATCATTATGTTTTAATTCCATTAAATATGAAATATAAATGGAAGTAGCATTCATGCGTACGTACGGCTTACCATCTCCATGAACGGTGCATTTCATTTCTTACCTCTAAATGTTATGTAATATTATAAATGTATGAATATACTCGATATATATGATAAATATGATATAAAAATCATGAATAAAATTCTGGATATAATGGATATTTTACCACATGAATGACTTGTAATTATAAAAAGTTTATTTTTGACTCAAGTACCAGTGATCGTTAAAACGACCGTTATTAACTTAAATAATAACATAGTGTTAATGACATGGTAATAAGTGATATAAAAGGAAAAATGAACTTGAAAAAGGTTCTTAAAGAATTATAAATTAACTCAAGTTTATTATTCAGGAGATTAAAGACTGATCGAGTCAAGTCGGACCAGAGGTAAGGGATCCAACCTCTCTCTTTCTTTTTAAGTACACTCTTTTATGTCATTCCTTTTATGCTCATATTTCTTATGATTGGGGTGTTATTTTATATAACTCCTACTGTATGTTTTATGTTCATATGTTTAGAGACCCTATTTTCTCTCATAAATCCATTTTGGAAGTTTTATGTGGCACCGTTAGGCTGCTGAGTTTTCGAAAGGGATTTTTCATCTCACTTTTAGTCCCATGAGATTTATGCTACATTTTCCACAATTTCCTTTGAGTGTTGTATGTACGTCCCATTATTATACTCTTTTTGTAATATAATTTCATTTATGGGTATTTACATATTCATTGTATGACCCTTCTTCAATGGGGTGTACGTTTCGAAAGTTACCCAAGTCAGTAAGGGAACCTTTCACCCTCCTCTTTTTAAAAGACTTATTTTGTTATGTCTTTTAATTCACATACAATTATGTTGGGATATGTTATTATATACCCTTATTGATGTAAATATTATGACAAAGTGATGAGATACCCTTTTTATCTCTCATCAACTTTTTTCTGAATTTTGAAGTGATGTCGTTAGGCTATCGAATTTTTGCAATGGAACTTCTTAACCCAATTTTGATTATTTGAGATAAACTTGTACACCTTGAATATGTAATTATATGGTTATGTGTGAATTCCCTATGATTATTATAAACTTAATACCCACTTATATTTGGTGTATTCATTTGTCACACATGATTATGTAACTGATTTATCCTTAATCCAAGGATACCCACTTTGTATGGGACTTTGTCTCAATCTCCTTTTATTGGGGCATATTTTGTTTTATACACAACTTTATTTTATATGGTGTATAAACCCCTTTGAATTTTACTTTTATTCAAAATGAATCTTTTTTATATGAACCGTTTACTAAACGAAAAAAGGGAATGTTTTTGTCATACGTATGCGGCGACAACGACTTCTCTGCTACCGTGACCATTATTTGAATTTCGGCTTCCTCTACAAGAAATACCCTCTTTTTAAAAGAAAAATAAATACCATGTTTTAATTTTCTTTTATTTTGGTATTGAAAATGGTTTTCATAATGTTATTATATCAATGTGTTGTATTAATATCTTGTTATTGAACGGTGGAAATGTTTTGTTTCCTTTATGAATGTTTTATGTGATAAGATTATGTTATGGTTCTTGGGAATTGTTATGAAGACGGGTGGTTTTGTGATAAACTTAGGGTGAGTGAGCCCAATATAGCTCTCCAATGTATTGGGTAACGCGAAGGAGTGAAACATTAAGGTTTCTCCGAAGAGATTTTGGGAATATATTGTGGTGGGTTTTCCAAACGTAACCAAGATGGTTACTCCCTACGTAAGAATGTTATGAATGCCTCATGTTACCTTTATGTCTTATAATTTCTATGATTTATTCATAATTATATGAGTTATGTTTAAGTGCTTATTCTTTATGGGTAAAGTATGATTTCATTCCTATGTATATATGTACTCATGTTTCCTTTCCATACTTTTTGTAACCCTTACTGAGAATTTTATGCTCATCCCATGTTTTTGAAATGTTTTTCACAGGTCAAGGGAAAGGTACATGATGTGATGATAATGCCAAGGAAGTGTCAAGAAAGAATCCATGATTTATTTTAAATATGTTTCTATTGATGGGGAAAATGAATACTGTCTTTTATGTAACCACTTTGTTAAAATGTGGAATGTAATGCAAGTTTCATGATCTAATTCTCTAAATCTCTAAACCTGAAAAGATCCTCAATGTGTGATATTGTAATAACTCAAGATTAAGTAGGTTTAAGGCTGGGGTCTTATATTAACTGCAACCAAACCTCAGGCGTGGTATTCATAAATTATCATTCTTCTCTAAGCCTTAGGTCTCCATAAATGGTCATCGATCGGACACCTGTAACTCATGTTACAGACGAATAATTGATTTCGGGTTAAACGGTCCGGACAGGGGTCCGACCCGGTCTGTGGGTCTGACCCGATCCAAGGGTCCAACCCGGCCTGATGGGGCGGCCCAGACTGGTGACGGCCTGGCCTGAAGTGGAAGCCCGGTACGCTTGGGAGGCCCTACACGAAGTGGCAGCCCGGCCCGAAGTGGAAACCCGACCCGTATGTGGGGCCCAGACCGGTGGCCATGTGGTGCCTGGCTGGCCGTTTGGCTCCCAGATGGCTGGACATGTGGTGCCCAACTGGCTTTTTGTGTGGCGCCCGACTAGAGGGCCATGGGGCACCCAACCGGCCGGCCGTGAGGTGCCCGACCCAGCTGGTCGTGCGGCACCCGGCCGGTCGGTGGCCCAATTGGTCGTGCATACAGAGGGGGAACCACGCCACCCCCCTTGTGGTCCGTAAGGACCGGCACAAGGCGTTGGTGGTGGGTTAGAGCGGGACCTGAAGGGTCCCGCCTTGTGGAGCACTTCTAGTGGTCAGCTTAGCCGGCCGCCCTCCTTCATCCGTTGTGGCCCTTTGGCTGCAGTCCTCTCTTACTCCAGGGGGGCTGACACGGCCTACCACCTTCGCACCACCACCGCTGCCTGATGATGTCGTGGTTCTATTGCACTCCGCTGGGCACGACGGTGCCATTCCTCTCATCCATTGCAACCCTTATAGTTTTGGTTCTTCTCCATCACGGTGCGATGACACTGCTTCCCTTCGGTTACCCGGTGCCCCATGTTCCACCAATTCCCCTCACGGCCGATTCGTCACTAGCCGCCGATGCTCCACCGCGTTCCTCTCTTCCGGTGGTGCCATTATGCCACCATCATTTTCAATCATCCAAGAACCAATGGATGGTCATTGGGCTGTATTTATTCATCCCACACCCTCTGCGTTTCGTGTTAAAAAATGGCCAACATCAAACCACAATAAATGAAAAGGAACGAAGATTTAATTCTATAAAATCAAAACCCTACATTGTATTTGGTGACCGCCTGACAGAGTCGCGGGATGGCGGTGTCATTCCCTTGGCATCAGGAGGAGATGACATTGTCATTCTTCATTGGAATATGTCACACTCCAAGAACTCCAATCTCTCTACAATGATTATGCCAACCACCCTTAAAATAATAAAGAATGGTCCAATTAAAAATTTGGTGCAACACCACAAGTTGTGTATAATTAAATGTCGCGAATCATTTAATTATTGCTTAGGAAAGGTTCAAATTCAAAATATTAGAGGAGGTGAAAGGTTCCAATTAATGAGGAGATTTGTATAATTATTAAGGGGGAGTTAATGGGGGATTTAAGCTCGTGGAGGCCCCACCTAATAATACCCTCTCAAAGGAGGTTGTATGGGGGTGGGCCCCACCTCTCACATCCCTTTTGAGAAATTAACAACCTCAATTTTAAGAAAAAATATGCTACACATATTTTTTATTAAATTAAAAAATCCTCCAAAAATTATATTCCACTCTCGATAAAACGCAACTACAGAGAAGGTCCCCTTAAGAGAATACCGAAGCTACGAGTTCTATCAGTTTCCTTAGATTTCAATTCAAAGAACCAGTTCAAAATATAGAAAAACACTAATGTAAATTTACTGAACGTACCCAAACAAAACTTCAGAAATTGATTTCGGGCAAACCAGGCCTCGGAATCAGGCCCCGTCAGAAATTGTGGACATGTAAAATTTCAAATAATTTAAGAAAAAAAATCCTTGAAATTTCTAGGTCTTTAGATTACCCCCACCCCAGGACATTACATCCCTATAAAGCAACATCACACACTAGAGAAAAAAAGGTACTGAGCACACATCTGAGCCTCCCACTCCCATGTGCTCTCCTAGAGGTTCTCATGCTACTAGCAAACACACACCAAAGGTAATGATCTCCACACAGGACCTGATCATGTCGATCATTAATATCTACGGGAAACTTCCTGAATGTATCCACATCATCTATATCCAACTCCTCATGGTCAATGATATGGGATGGGTCGTGCACTTATCTCCTCAGCTGAGAAACGTGGAAGACGTTGTGCACCAGGTACAATTGAGGTGGAAGAGCCAAGTGGTATGCCACCTCGCCTACCATGCAATGGACCTGGCACGGTCTGATAAAATATAGAGATAACTTGCCATCATGGCCACATCTCCGTAGACCACATCGAGGTGAGACCCATAGGAAGATATGGTCGCCATCCTCGAACCCCAGTGGTCTCCGTCTCCTATAATCATAAGACTTCTGTCTGATCTGTGCATTTTCATCCGCTCCTTGATGATCTTCAACTTCTCCATCGTATCCTACACCATCTCGGGTCCAACATGTGCTAACTCCCCTAGGTCAGTCCAGCACAGAGGTGATCTACAAGGTCAGTTGTATAGTGCGTCATAAGGGTCCACCCTGATGGTGGAGTGGTAGCTATTGATGTATTCAAACTCCACCAAGGGTATGTGATCCTCCCAGCTGTTACCAAAGTCGAGAACACATGCGCAGAGCATTTCCTCAAGATTCTAAATGATCCTCTCTTTCTGACCATTTGTCTAAGGATGGAAGGCATTGATCAAGTTATGTTGCACCCAAATAGCCTCATGTGACCCCTTCTATAGGAGGAAAGTGAAATGATCATCTCAATCAGAGACGATAGTAGATGGAAAACCATGAAGTCATATGATCTCTTGAATGTAGAGGCATCCAAAACTCTCTACTGAGCCCTATACTCTGATTGGTAGGAAGGGGACCGACTTGTTGATTCTGTCTACGATCACCCAGATAGAGTCGTGTCATCTAGATGTAAGTGGAAACCCCATCACGAAATCCATGGATATCCCATACCACTTCCACTATGGGACCTCTAAGAGATGTACCAAGCCTGCTGGTACCCGGTGCTCCGCCTTCACCTGTTGACAAGTGAGGCACCTTGAAACAAACTCTTCTACCACCTTCTCTATACACGACCACATGTGCTATTGTCTGAGATCCTGATACATCTTCACCACTCTTGGATGTACCACTAGAGGGGATGTGTGGAACTCCCTCAAAACCTCTTCCTATAGTTCAACTAGTACTGTGGTACATCCTCTGAAGAGTATGACCTTCTACCCATCCTCAAAAAACCCATCAGGTGGTTGCCCTGTGGATATCTGAGTATGTCATGTCTCATAGTCAATGTCCTCATGCTGTTCCCCATGACTCGCTAAAAAAGTGGAGGGGTGACTGTGAGAGACTATAGAAAGGTTTCTCCATCTCTATCCACTAATGGTATCTGCAACACGGCTAGCTACTCTGTTGCCTCCCATAGTAGCTGAATGCATGATCTCTAGCTGAGAGAATATGCTTCAATATTACCCTTACCAAGAGTGTAGACTATCTCAAAGTCATAGTCATGGAGGAACTGAAGCCATATCTGCTATCTCAGTTTCTGGTCCTTCTGTGAGAATATATAACTGAGACTCTGCTGGTCAGAGTAGACTGTAAAGCATACGCCCATAAGATAGTGCCACCACATCATCAAGGAAAAGGCCACTGCTTCTAACTCCAGGTAATGGGTAACATAGTTCTGCTCGTGTTATCTCAACTGTCGAGAACCATATGTGATCACTGCTTGCTCTTGCATCAGGACATGCTCACGTCCGGTCCCTGATGTGTCATAGTAAACTTTGTTCCCTTCACCTTCATCTGGAAGCATCAATATTGGGGCACTAGTCAGCCTCTGCCTCTGCTCCTGAAAGATCAGTTGGCATCTCTCTGACCACACGGAGGGTTTCCCCTTCAACGCCAAAATTGATAGTGGTGCTGTAACTCTGGAGAAGCCTGTCACAAAGGTCAGTCTGGTCATCTCATGAATGGTCGACCGCACCCTCTTATGCATGATTCCTTTCTCTGCTACCTAGGTTTTCCATTTTCAAACCAATGAAAACCCCTCCAAACATTGTAGATAAACCACAATCTTTTTTCCTAATACATTCATTCCATGCATGAATTGTGGTTTCCTAGTCTATACCCAAACTAACCTCGCAAGGCCTCGAAGCTCCCACCAAGAGGATCTAACCAAAACTCTTACCTCAAGGGTCAGAACACACCTTTAGATTATGTGTGATTATCGATTCTCCTCCCAATGCTATCTCCTTACATGAGGGTCAATTCGACGGCTTAACTGGAAACTCTAGGGATGGGACAAGATTCATTGATGGAAGGAATGATTGGTACCGATGTCTATTGATACGACAGCTAGTAGTAGACATAGACTGTACTACAAATCACTCTTAGAGCCCTGGGTTCACACTCCTTGACCACATGCAGCTACACTCTTCCCCTGCCCTCCAGGCCCCTGAGGTTATCTGGGACTACAAAGGTTGGTGGTTGTAAAATGTAAAAATGTTCACTACATCATGCTGCTATCCTAGCTCTACTTCCACATCTCTTTCCCTGCAGATTCATCTGTCCATAACACTTCCTCTTCTCGAAACATTTTACATGATCATGTCTCTGAGACTTGTGCTGGTTTCATGCTTTACAACTGCTAACATTCACTGGATGTATCTTCTCAGCCAATGAACATTCAACCAAAAAGGTTCTATCTTGAACCCTAACATAAGTAGGAATGATTAGAGGAAATAGTGTTGGATCAGATATCCTTAAACACACCTCGCTCAGAGGTCTGGGCTCTAAAGCACTAATCATATCATTTTCATTGAGTACTAGGGACGATCGGTATGCCTTGATGAATACACAGCTACCGACACGTTCTCCTACCAAAGCTGTATAAGCTCTAGTAAACTCTCAGCCAACTCCTTAATCCATTCCTTAGCTGCCTATGGTTCAAGATCGCCTCAGAACCTGATGGGTATCTGATGTCAAAAGATGTTTAAAGAACTAAGCCTACAAGTGTCCTCTACCAGTACTGTCGGTTGCAACTGCTTACCAACAGGCATTGATATAGATAACACACCACCCATAGGTACTATATTGGGTAATGGTCCACATACCAAAACCTCACCACTATGCAGACCATCCGCATGCTCACTCACTGGAAATGATTAGAAGCTAATATCCACATATACTCTACTAGTGTCTCAACTAGGTAGAAAACATCAGTAATCACCTCCATCCAGTCCTCTGCTACCTGGGAATCTGTCTTACCTCAAAACCTCAGAGGCATCTGGCACTGGAACTCATAAAACATTCTCAGTCAGCATGTACATCTGCCAGTGCAGATGGTTGTATCTTCTACCCAACGGGTGGTGGTGATGCAGGTACACCACCCGAAGGTGCCAACGTAGAAAGAGGGCCCAAAAACGGAGCCTCGTTTCTCGGTTGGCCATCATCATCTACTCTCTTGGAAACCCCAGCTTATTGTCTTTGTAGAGGCATCCTGATAAGGAATTTGTGCACCACAGTCAATTAGTTATACCTGGTGAGATGACTCAAATAGACCACAAAGGGAACTCTTGAAACACGCACGCAATCAATGTTTTCATGAACTGAGTCGGAAATCTTAGGTCAGGGTCCTTGTGTATGGATACGTCATACACTGCACCAAAACTGGACTCCCTGGACTGAAACCAACACTCAATACTCTTCACAATATTGATTCACAATAAGACAGATCAGAGTCCTATGTTATGCGGTAGAACTGACTCCTTTGATGCCAATTTTTCACGACCCATCCTCAGGGCCCGTGCCGTGACTACCCCAAGCCTGCCTTCCCTAGGCCAGGGGATGGAGACTATAACCTAAGGTGTAAATCCCTAATATAAGAAGGAATTTCCATTATAAAATTATCCAAACACAACAGAGTGCACAATAAGAAGTAAACACTATGTTTAACTGAAAACAGAAGAGTGTGCTGGAAAGCAAATGGGCCAGCATAGAAACCCAACTGAACAACATGTACAAGTAAAAAGGGACAAATAGCTAAAAGTAAAGAGTGGATCCTGGATTGTCCTTTGAGGATTACTACATGTAGGGTAGGTACCGATGGTCACCAAATCACTCACGTCCATCAGTCTACCTCGTGTTCCAACACATGAGAAGGTCTACCTCCGGGTACCATCCAGTCGTGGTGGTCTCAGCCTCCGTCAGCGGTGTCTGTCATCTGGATCCAACACAACGAGGTGCAGGCATAGCCCGTGTAGTGTTGAGTATAACGATACTCAGTAGAGACCCTGGGAACTGCAAGGTCTCACAATATCCAATAAGGATAAATAAAATAATAAATATACTATCACGAATTATCAACCAACCCTACTTAGGTATATGTCCATACATATACCTAAGTTACCCAACTCAGTCTGGCTCCAACTCTTGAACCTTAGCACAACCCAATTACACAAAGGAATTAAAGTCAATCACCATGATGATAATGATTGAAAGAAATGAATCATCTCACACATATATTCAACAATAGTAGAGATATATAAGTGATCAGATATAGCTATTGGATCATCTAAGTTGTCGAACCAACATGAGATACATGACCAGTTAAGACGTCAGACCCATACATGATATAGGAATGGATATCTCATCTATCCTGTCAAAACCACATAGGATACAAGACCAACTAATCTGTCGGACCCACACGTGATAGATGACCGACTATGATTCGTCAAAGCTGTCAGCCCCACATAGGATACATGACCAACTATTCTGTCGGACCCACATAGGATACAAGAACATAATTCAGAACTATCGAACCCACACAGGATTCTGGAATAGCAGTCATCATCATCAAACCCACAGAGGATTCCTGTATAGTAGTCGTCGTTTTCGAACCCACATAGAATTCTAGTATAGAATTTGTCGTAGCTAGCTCTAGGGATTCTGCACACAACACGCTCGATTCCGGAAGGTTCCTCTCCTCAAGACAAGTTTCAATATATAAAAAATCCCAAATTCTTGATTTGATGTATTCCATAGTTACATCTCATCATTAGGAACCCAACGCGACAGACAGTGCATCAATTGGACGCCCGGTCTAAGAGTTATTATCATTTTTGTTCGACGGGCCCGGTTTGTTTTTAGGCATAAACCAACCTGATCGTACGTCAACTGTATCCAAAACTCAAGTGGGCTATGAAAAATCTACCATTTTTCTCTAATCCTTTCATATCCATATACGGTTCATCGATCGAAAACCCATAGCCCATGTTACAGACAAATAAGTGATTTCGTGTTAAACGGTCCGGACAGGGGTCCGACCCAGTCCGTAGGTCTCACCCGATATGTGGGTCCCACCCAGCCTGATGGGAAGGCCCATCCTGGTGATGGACCAACCCTACGTGGTGGCCTGAACAACATGGGCAGCCCAAACCACATGGAAAACCTGACCTGGTGGCCAAGTGGTTCCTGACCGGCAAGGCGTGGGGTGCCAGGCCGGCTAGCCGTGAGGCGCTGGGCGGGCAAGCCGTGGGACACCCGGCCGGGCCAACCGTGGGGCGCCCGACCATCCAGTTAGCATGGCTGGCCAGATATCCACTCAAAGAGAGGGAAAAACGTTCCCCCCCATGTAGTCCTTAAAGACCGGAACGAGGCGCCAATCCTTTGTAACTGTGGGACCCAAAGGGTCCCGCTTTTTGGAGGGATGTCGGCGGCTGGCTCAGCCAGCCTTCCTCCTTTATCCGCCACAGTCCTCTCCAGCTCCACGGCGGCTAGCCAGTCAAGCTTCCTCCACCACTCCACCACAGTGTGACGACACCGTGATTCTGCTGCCCTCTGCTCTGTGTGACAGTGTCGTGCCTCTCATCCACCGCGGCCCTCCGTGTCGCAGTTCTTCTTCGGCATGGTGCGATGGCACCGCTCCACTTCGGTGACCCGATGGCCCTTGCCCCACCAATTCCTCTCATGGTCGATCCGTATCCGACCATTGATGCTCCATCTTGTTCCTCTCTTTCGGTAGTGTCGTTGCTCCTCCACCGTCGTCAATCATACAAAACCAACAGAGGGTCGTCAGGCAGTGTTTGTTCGGCCCATGACCTATACGTTAGGGGATAAAAAATGGATGACATAAAATCAAAATAAACTATGAAGAATGAATATTTAATTCAATCAAAACAAACCCCAACCATGTATTCGTTGATTCCCTGATGAAGTCACGGGAAGTCGCTGTCGTTCCTTTGACGTCAGGAAGAGATGACGTCGTCGTTCATCGTTGGAATATATCGCTCTCCATGAAGTCCAAGCTCTCTCCAATGATTATTCCAACCACCCTAATAATAATAAAGGATGGTAATATTAAATATTTAACACAACACCACATGTTTTGCATAATTAAATGTCACGACAAATTTTATTAATGCTAAGGAATGGTTTAAATTCAAAATATTAGAGGAGGTGAAAGGTTTCAATTAATGTGGAGAGTTGTCCAATTAATAAAGAGGAGTTAAATGGGGAGTGTTAAGCTCATGGGGTCCCCACCTAATGACATCCTCTCAAAGGAGGTTGTGTGGGGTGGGACCCACCTCTAACTTTCCATTTGAGAAATTAACAACCACAATTTTAAGAAAAAATATGCTACACCTATCTTTTTATTAAATTTAGAAATCCTCAAAAAATTATCTTCCACTCCCAATAAAACACAACTTTAGTGAAGGTCTCCTTAAGAGAATACATGTGTTGCGAGTTCATTAGTGTCCTCAGATTTTAATTTCGAGCACCAGTTCAAAAGATAGAAAAAATCACGTGTACGTTTACCGAACGTACCCGAACAAAACATCAGAAATTTATTCTGGGCACACCGTGCCTCGGAATCATGCACCGTCAGAAACTGCAGACTCATAAAATTCCATATAATTTATGAAAAAAATTTCCATGAAATTTATAGTCCTTTACACTTGTAATAAATTTTTTATACCATGGAGTGTAGGATACAAGCTTTAGAATGCCAAAGAACTCTCTTCGAGTTCTTGGAGAATCTTGGTGGAAACTCGGTTAGGCAGTTGTCGGAGACTAGGGAACATGTTAGCAAAAAATATTCTATGAGAGTCCAAGCCAACCAGATCTATGGGGTAGGAATGGTGAGGTATATCAATGTATCTATTCCCAAGGATCATACTACATCCATGTAATCCACTACCATGTTCAAGACACATGAATCATCATCCATGTAATCTATGTAATCATTCATCATTTCATACCACTAATAAATTTATACTATCCGTGTCTACCCACTCATATAATCATTCATATTCAATTTCATCTCATGAGTATACCGAATAATATATCCCAATTTAAATTCAATTTAATCAAATTATTATAGCCACAAATAGTTCAAAATTCACATTTTAACATGTCACATGAGTTTACACACCCATTTAAAAATTTAAAAAAAAACAATTATGGAGTTCATGTTCAAAATAATACCTTTAATAAAGAATCACATTAAAGGGGATAAAAATCACCTCATAATAAGTCATTTGACTCATTTAATTTATATATGGTATTACCCTTAATTATGAAGCTCAACAAAACTTCCCATAGGTGGGACATCAAATGGAAAGTACCAAGAGAATTCATGGAAAACCACATTGATGGACTTTGGTTAGGGAAAAACATCTAAAAAGTATCAAGGATGTTATAGGGAATCCATAACAGGTTCCAATAAAATTAATTCAATTAATTAATTTAGTTTTGGTGCCACTCCAGGAATATTGTTGTGCAGCATAATGGAAGCTAGGAATATATAAAACCAAAACTGATGGAAAATGAATAGAACACATAATATTTTTTTGTAGTAGAGTTATCATCCACTATAAACTCATGATTATACTCAGGTTTGGAGAAAAAAATAATAAAATAATAATGATAATAAATGTAGGGAATATTATCTTACACCTATGTAGTGCAATTGATACCATGAAGAAGGGAGAATAACTAAAGTAGAATTAGGAACTCACTAATGCAGATCAAATGAAAGCAAATTCTCTTGAATCAAAGATTTGGTAGAGAGGATATATTGATTCCAAGAACAGTCACCCAAGAGATCTCATCAAATTTCAGTGTCATCGAATCATGAATAATAGAAGTAATAATAGTTTTAGAATAATATATTTAATACATGAAAAATGGTAATTTCACAAAAAATAATGGGCCACCTTGTTTGGCTGAACTATGCACCATTGTTTCATGCATAGTTGTATGTAATGGAATATCGCATGTGTTTTCATCATGGTTTAACTAAATAGTAACAAACAATGAAAACCAACACTATAAATATTGAAGAGATTCCCACACATACTTGTACCATAAATCCCATGTTTTTTCAAACCATGAGGGTATCCCCTACTCTCTTCCCTTGCATCACTGTTTTTTTCAAATCATGTATCCTGCCCAATACTATATAAAATATCTTTTAGGTAGGATTATTTCACCCCTAAACATGTGTTCTAGGCTCCAAACAAGCCCCAGACTCCGTATGTACCTATATGACCACGAAATTAATTCACAACTCTCTATATATAAATATTCAAACTAAAAAATAAGGGAGTAAACATTATATAAAAACCATAGTTCTTAAGTATTTATTCCTTGTGGTTTTCCTTATATGTGATTTTTATTATGTGGTGCCTTATTGGGTGGGGATTCCTGAACAATTCTATGAGCCTTGTATGACTGATCCTAAGATGGATGATGTGATATGGGTAGGGGAGGCCTTGATGACGTGGCAATGGTTGATCCCATGAGAGAGAGAGATACATTGGGATATGCAAGTGGTGTGTAGGGGGTTTAACCAGATATGATAATGTGGGTTTAATTCAGGCTTACCCATTGATGTGATAATGTTTGATGCTTTCTGGAACTATTTTTATTTAATAGTCAATGTTGGGGCTTCTTTTTTTATTCCATTCACCACATTTTTTACTTTACTAGATATTATTAGATGCTTGTTTCCATTTTGTGGTAACATAGGATGGTTTTCCTAGAGTTTTTTATGGAATTTTGGTATTGATTATTAAAAAATTCTTCACCCATGTATACAGTGTTTGGGGAATGAAATTGCGTAAATAATTAAACTAATGATATAATATAGACACAACATAAATTATTCATGGAATTTGTGTAAATTAAATTGTGGAATAATGTAATGTATTGTTGAGTAATGTCAATAGTTAATTTAATTTATAATTAATTAATTATCAAACTGAATTAATAAAAACAAAAGAAGTAATTATTGTATCTCTAAAACAATTTGTGCATATTGGATATCCAGTCTTTAGTAATGGATACAATGTGTCCAAGAGATAATAAATATAATTGTACCTAGGACTACGTTATGCCAATAGTGTGGTTTTTATATACATTATTTCATGTATACATTGTTATTTCAAATGATACGACACAAATTTTAGTTAATCCAACTAAAGTCCAGTTTACCTTAGGGGGATGTTTTACACAACATCTTAATGAGAGGACAGATAACTGACTACCACCTCAATTCAATGCCTCTTATCATGAGAGTTATTCATGATGGTATACTTGTTCGTGTGTTCCCCATATATGTAAATATATGGGTATGACAGTTTTTGGTAATGTTAAAAAATTGTATTACTAGATATTGTATCGCAATAAATATTATTGGTATGATTTATAATGGTTGTGGTGTCTTGTGGTACATTGATCAATGTATGGGCCATGATGTTTTGAGGTATAATAACATAAATATGATACACGTCAAATGGGTTGTGGGGATCCATTAAAAAACTTTTTTACTTATTGGTGATGAGGGTGTGATGATGTGATGATGTGATGTATAAGGTGTTTATTGTGACACATAACCCATTATTATGTCCTATGGATTATTTTGGGGGGATGTGGATTAGGGAAAATGATGTTGGGGAAATGTAGAAAACCAGTGGGGAATCTTGCGTGCGGTACCCTTGATGATTCAATATTGTATCATATTCCCATTTTATGAGATACATGGAGATATTTATAATTGGGGAGGCTATGAACATTGTATATAGGTTTAGGTAACTTGTTAGTTTCAAAATTGTTCAATATACTTTAGAATGTTTTCATTATCATTGGAATTCTTGGATTTGGGGAAGATTATACGGAGAATACTATTATGAACATCATATATATATATATAAATTGTATTTATATTCACCAAAATTAATTTGGTTATTGAGATAGATATTACCAGATCACAATATTTTAGGTGATTTTTTTGGATTTATGGACACTATTGTTATTTCCTTTTGGTACATGTAATTTTCCTATATATTTTTCGTACTACTAGAATTTTAATGTTTCAAATATGGATGTATTTTTTATATATTTATGAGCTGGTGTTTATATTTATATCTTTCTTATCGCTATATCATGAAAAATCTCATAGAGGTTAATACCTCCAATATTATGATTATCATACCATCAATGCTAGACCCCATCCAAGGACCTTCTAGAGGCCAGACTCTAGAATTCACTATCCCCCATATCTCATTATTGTCCCATGAGAGGCATACTTTTTAAAAGGTGATCATAAAATATGACCAGTCACGAATTTACATCATTAAAATCTTAAATTAAAATATTGGTTGAATCATATAGACCATAATCCCAGCCATGTTCATGGGAATGAAGTGACAAATATTTTATTGTCTAGTTTTTCATTATACCTCAAGTCCCTAAGTGAGTAAGACAAAAAATAATATATGTATAAGTATATTTGGTGAGTAACATTTATCCCACAATAAAATATATTAAATTATTGTAATAAATTTTGTATAAAAATTCTTTATAAAAAATATCATCCAATGTCATTATCAAGGTCCCATTGACTATATATAACACAGATTATTATTTAAAAACAGATACATGATTCTGATATAAGACTCATCATACAAATATTCAATTTAATTAATAGAACATTCTCAATGTGCAATTATCAATATATGAATTGTAAAAAATTTCAAATAAATATAATGGATGTGATTAAATCATAATACAAAATCCTAAAAAGGTTAATAAAATAAGGGAAAATGGTAAACTGTATAATATACTCATAAAAAATGGGATAATCAATTTAAATAATAATAATTATCCCATAACCAATAATTACCCCTTTCTCAACCCATAATATGATGTAAAACAAACCAATGTTAGTCAGCTACTAATGCTACATCAATCTAAAATATAATTTCAATAAATCCCAATGAAAAGTTATCATATGGGATGTATTGAAAGCTAACTAAGAACATAGAATCTAATAAAAAAGAACTATAATTTTTTGGAACTTGTAATAGTTAACCCCATATGACATTGAACAATTAATATGATTAGTTCAACAATGTATCATAGGATTGTTAAATACTATTACCCAGTAAAAAAAAATTACCCTAGTTGAAGAATTTTCATAGCACATATGGGTATTCATAAATACATTATTCATAAATAAACTACCATGTATGCACCCATAAAATTATAAAGTTATTATATATTAAATTATATATAACCATAAAAAATAATTATAAAATACTAAAAATTAAAAGAAAACTCATATTCTACCTCAAATATCAAGGTAAAAAAATAATTATAAGTAGTAAACAATTATTTAATTGGGACCAATAAAAAATTAAAATGTGTCACTTAATAATAATAAAATCATGAAGTGTTATAACCCAAAAAGATAGTGCATAACTACCTACCACTAAATTAATTTACCATGACAACATTCCCAAAAATACCAATGATTGTTAATAACACATATCCTAGTGGTTGTAAATAAAAATTACCCTAAAAATATATTTATATACAATTAGGTTATATAGCTTCCCAATTAATAGGGAAATAATTTAAGAACCATTGTTTATAAATGAAAAATTAAAAATACACGAAATATAAAAATTCCAAACAACTTTCACACCATCATTTATCTAAAATTATCCCATTAATGTAGGTTTTTTTGATATTTGCATTATAAAATTTTACAAAAAAAAACATATTCCATAATTTATTAAAAGTCAATTTAGTTCCTAATTTCGAAGGAACATATACCATATTACTAAATATATAATTCTCCTCAAAAATCATAAGTCTACATTCCCATTATCAACAAATCAATCATTGAAATTATTATACAAATGGTTTTCCAAAATAAACCCAATCCCCTCCCAATCCAAACTCCTAACTAATACAGACTATCCTATTTTAATCTAACCAAGAATACTTAATCACTATATAAAAATCAAATTTATTGTTATTAAATTCATATAACCAATGAGTATTATATAGTTCAATATATACCTAAATCAAATAAAATCCATCGAAGAAGTGTTACTTAAATCCCTTAAATTCTAAACCAAATGAAAATTATTTAATTAAAAAATGCCTCATTTATCCACTCACATATAAAAATCAAAATTTACCAAAATGATCCCAATACCTATTTTTGTTATTCGATATTATTATAATTTTTTATGAATTGATAAAAATATTTTCCATTATTCTATTAATCGAGTAAAAAATAATTTATGAAAACTACACACCGACAAAATTTAAAATAATGTTATGAAATATGTTCTATTGTAAGTAATTGAATTAAAAAAAATACTTGTGAGTTTTATAATATTTTATTATGATCCTTATATTTAAATATTTTTAATGATTTAACTTCACATGGTTAATAAAATTCCCCTATAAATTAATTAGAGAGAATACGAATATTTACTATTACTTTATTGAAATTCAAAAAAACATATATATCTTTCTAATAACACGTAACCAAATAAAAATATATTTGAATGAATGATTTTTTGTCTAATATATAGATCTTAAGTGACAAATAATTCTTCTAAGGATACAATATTATAATAGAAAATAATATATCATCTGAAAAATAATAATAAATCCAACAAGAATATTTTCAAATGTTGGAAAGCAGATTTATCATATGATTAAAATAAATTATTAATGAAAACTAGGTATAATAAAACATAATTGTTAAATAAATCAAATAAATCAAATATATGAAATTACATTCATCCCAAATTAGATAAAATGTAATACCCCAAGCTTCCATGGTATGGTTCTCCTAGAATAATACAGTAGCGTGTGTTGTACACAACTTCGAGATTCTAACACACTACGACCAATCAAAGTAGCTGTTATGAATAGTAATACCGACTTTTTGAAATTTTATAAATTTTATCTCTCAAAATGGACTTAATTATTGGATTCATAATATCAAAATTAGACTTGGGTTAAATCTTGGTACTTTTTAGATAACTTTTAAATTTTGATGAATAGTGAAAATTACTAATTTTTAATTAAAAACAACTTTTTTAATCGAAATTATTAATAGTGATAAATTATGAATTATAGTGGTTTTAAAGTATATTTAGAATATTATTTTACCATTTAATAAAATTTTGGTCATTAGACAAAATTTCACAATTAAAACGGACATAAACAAGTGTCAATATTTCGATAGTTATTATCTCTTAAAAACACGATTTATGTTTTAAAAACAGGAAATAATTTTAAATTAATTTCTTCCACTTCTGTGTTTTGAAATTGGAAAAATGGATTCCATATTTGGAATCAGGATGTCTAAATTGTGTAAATTGGAAACTTTTATTTTCAGACATTTTGAATAATTACTTCGGTAAAAAATTTAATTACCATGGTTAAAGGGTAAATACAACAAATAACGGTAAATAAAATAATATTATAATAATAATAAATTACCCTAAAACGTGTCCTAACCTTATTGGTTGATACATATCCGACCATGATCATCATTGGGTCTATTTTGGGACCCCATGGATCTACTTGTAAGTGATAAGGACGCTTTATATTAACTAAGTTAAAATAAATACAAAAATGACATAAGCATATATATTTTAGAATTTATTTACATAGGGTTATATATGATTAATTTTAGACTATATATATTCATTAGAAATATAAATGGATTTACTACATAATGTTATTTTATTAAAAAAATTAATAAATTTAATAGTTAATATTATTTATGACACAATAATGATGCAGTATTTTCCTTATCAATGAAAGAATCAAGTAATTGGTATTATAAATGTTAATATAAATATAATTTGCTAGTTTTGATGATATCCATCAATTTTATTGGTTATTATAACATTATAGTCTTTCTTAAATGAGTTTTTTTCAAACAAATAATGTTGTTAAGACTTTAATAAAAATCAATTACTGAATAGTGTCCAAATTGACATAAATGAGTTTTTAAAACAAATATTATATTATTAAATGATATTATATTCCTATAAATATACGGATCAGACAAAGGACTTATTTCATGATAGTTGTGTTATTAATGGACCACTTGGGGGGTTTCTTTTATGTATTTCTTATGTTTATTAACTATATAATATAAAAATACAAAGTGACATGGTAAATGTCAAACTAATTAACCAAGAGTTAAAACTAAAAGATAAGGTTAATATAATGACCGAAACATCTCTAAATTCTATTGGATGAAATTATTTCGACCCATAAAAACATTATAATTTTAATAATCAACTTTTGAGCCATTAGAAACCGAATATGAATTTATTATAAATTATGTCTTCTACCTTTTCCAATGGTTCCCCTCACCCCTCTTATAAAAGGAAAATCCCCTTCTCACTAATTCACACATTCAAAGCCTTTTGTATCAACCATAACCTATCCAAATACTCTCTCAAAATCCCTCACTTCAACCTAGAGGCATTAGTTTAATCAGAAAGCCAACCTATGGAGCACTTTTGATAAAGTCAAAAGGAAGATCCCGAGGAAGAGGTGATGTTTTCACCACCCTCTTTCAAGTTCCTTTCTTCTTCAACTTCTTCATTATTTGTTATTTGAATTCTAAAATAATAACCTCATTATCTTGATGACGTGGCAATAGTTGATCCCAGGAGAGAGAGATACATTGGGATATGCAAGTGGTGTGTAGGGGGTTTTACCAGATATGATAATGTGCGTTGAATTCAGGATTACCCATTGATGTGATAATGTTTGATGCTTTTTGGAACTATTTTTATTTAATAGTCAATGTTGGGGCTTCTTTTTTTTATTCCATTCACCACATTTTTACTTTACTAGATATTATTAGATGCTTGTTTCCATTTCGTGGTAACATAGGATGGTTTTCCTAGAGTTTTTTTATGGAATTATGGTAATGATTATTAAATAATTCTTCACCCATGTATACAGTGTTGGGGGAATGAAATTTCTTAAATACTTAAACTAATGATAAAATATAGACAAAACTTAAATTATTCATGGAATTTGTGTAAATTAAATTGTGGAATAATTTAATGTATTGTGGAGGAATGTGAATAGTTAATTTAATTTATAATTAATTAATTATCTAACTGTAATAATAAAAAGAAAAGAAGTAATTATTGTATCTCTAAAACCATTTGTGCATATTGGTCATCCAGTCTTTAGTAATGGATACAATGTGTCCAAGAGATAATAAATATAATTGTTCCTAGGACTAAGTTATGCCAATAGTATTGTTTTTATATATATTATTTCATGTATACATTGTTATTCCAAATGATACGACACGAATTTTAGTTAATCCAACTAAATTCCAGTTTACCTTAGGGGGATGTTTTACACAACATCTTAATGGGAGGATGGATAGCTGACTACCCCTCTATTCAATGCCTCTTATCATGAGAGTTATTCATGTTGGTATACTTGTTCGTGTGTTCCCCATATATGTAAATATATGGGTATGACAGTTTTTGGTAATGGTAAACAATTGTATTACTAGATATTGTATCCCAATAAATATTATTGGTATGATTTATAATGGTTGTGGTGTCTTGTGGTACATTGCTCTATGTATGGGATATGATGTTTTGAAGTATAATAACACAAATAGGATACACATCAAATTGGTTGTGGGGATCCATTAAAAAACATTTTTACTTTTTGGTGATGAGGGTGTGATGATGTGATGATGTGATGTATAAGGTGTGTATTGTGACACATAACCCATTATTCTGTCGTATGGGTTATTTTGGGGGGATGTGGATTAGGGATAATGATGTTGGGGAAATGTAGAAAACCAGTGGGGAATCTTGCGTGCGGTACCCTTGATGATTCATTATTGTATCATATTCCCATTTTATGAGATACATGGAGAGAGATATAATTGGGGAAGCTATGAACATTGTATATAGGTTTAGGTAACATGTTAGTTTCAAAATTGTTCAATATACTTTAGAATGTTTTCATTATCATTGGAATTATTGGATTTGGGGATGATTATACGGAGAATACTATTATGAACATCATACATATATATAAATTGTATTTATATTCACCAAATGTAATTTGGTGATTGAGATAGATAATACAAGATCACAGTATTTTAGGTGATTTTTTTGGATTTATAGACACTATTGTTATTTCCTTTTTGGTACATGTAATTTTCTTATATATTTTTCGTACTACTAGAATTTTAATTTTTCAAATATGGATGTATTTTTTATATATTTATGAGTTGGTGATTATATTTATATCTTTATTATCACTATATCATGAAAAATCTCATAGAGGTTAATACCTCCAATATTATGATTATAATACCATCAATGCTAGAACCCATCCTAGGACCTTCTAGAGGTCATACTCTAGAATTCACTATCTCCCATATCTCATTATTGTCCCATGAGAGGCATACTTTTTAAAAGGTGATCATAAAATATGACTAGTCACGAATTTACATCACTAAAATCTTAAATTAAAATATTGGTTGAATCATATACACCATAATCCCAGCCATGTTCATGGGAATGAAGTGAAAAATATTTTATTGTCTGGTTTTTCATTATACCTCAAGTCCCTAAGTGAGTAAGACAAAAAATAATAGATGTATAAGTATATTTGGTGAGTAACATTTATCCCACAATAAAATATATTTATTTATTGTAAAAAATTTTGTATAAAAATCTATATAAAAAAATATCATCCAATGTCATTATCATGGTCCCATTGACTATATATAACACAAATTATTATTTAAAAACAGATACATGATTCTGATATGAGACTCACCATACAAATATTCAATTTAATTAATAGAACATTCTCAATGTGCAATTATCAATATATGAATTGTAAAAATTTACAAATAAAAATAATGGATGTGATAAAACCATAATACAAAATCCTAAAAAGGTTAATAAAATAAGGGAAAATGGTAAACTGTATAATATACTCATAAAAAATGGGCTAATCAATTTAAATAATAATAATTATCCCATAACCAATAATTACCCCTTTCTCAACCCATAATATGTTGTAAAACAAAACAATGTTAGT